>PVHX01000153.1:0-65848 GCA_004024805.1 Geosciurus inauris
CCACATTAACTTCTATTCGGCGCCGCCTCATTTCTGTACTGTCTTTCCCCTTGTTCTTGAATCTGTTAAGCCGGGCAGCTGGTGAATTAGCATTCTCATTGGTGGACATGGTTATGAGACAAAGGGAGAAAGCTGCACAGCGGGCTCAGGCTTCCACAGGAGATGGTGCGGGGCTCACAGGTTGCGGATCGGCTGCCCTAGAAACGTCCACCGCGGCTCAGCCCAGAGACGGTGTGCCTATTATTTTATTTTTATTTATTATTTTATTTCATTTTTGGGGGGTACCGGGGATTGAACTAAGGAGCATTTGACCACTGAGCCACATCCCCAGCCCTATTTTGTGTTTTATTTAGAGACAGGGTCTCACTGAGTTGCTTAGCACCTCATTTTGCTGATGCTGGCTTTGAACTTGTGATCTTCCTGCCTCAGCCTCCCAAGCCATGGGGATTACCAGTGTACCACTGTGCCTGGCTCTTCATTTTATCATTTTATTCTTATTTTTTTGGTACTGGGTGTTTAACCACTTTACCACTAAGCTATATCCCCAGCCCTTTTTTATTTTTTGAAAAATAGTGTTTCACTAAATTGCCCAGGCTGCTTTTGAACTTGCCTCAGCCACCCGAGTTGCCCTAGATGGTACTTTTAAAAAATGACTTTTCCTGTTTGTTGCTACTTTACAGAAATTAAATTGATTTCTGTATATTTATTTTTTCATTTGGAAATTTTGGTATGCTTTCTTACTAATTTAATCCATTTCTGTCGGTGTTTGTGGATGTGTGGTGGATTTTCTATGTAGATTTAACAGATGTCAAGGAGGTGTGATGCCCCCTAGAGGGAGTTCTGGAAATGTGCAGGGGAATTTTTGTTGTTAAGCCCAAGAATTTACATGTCAAAAGCATGTTGTTGTTGTTAATTTGTGGGGCTGGGGATTGAACCTAGGGCCTCACACATGGTAGGCAAGCATTCTACCACTCAGCTACATCCCCAGCTCTTTTTTAAATTTTATTTTTGAGATATGGTCTTGCTGAATTGTCCAGGAGAGCCTTGAACTTGTGATCCTCCTGCCTCAACCTCCTGAGTAGCCGGAATTACAGGTTTGCACCACCGTATCCTGCTTCAAAATGTATTTTATTTTATTTAAAAAAATTTTTTTGGTACTGGGGATTGAACTCAGGGATACTCCACCACTGAGCCACATCCCCAGCCCTATTTTGTGTTTTATTTAGAGACAGGGTCTCACCTAGTTGCTTAGCACCTCGCCATTGCTGAGGCTGGCTTTGAACTCGCAATTCTCCTGTCTCAGCCTCCCAAAGTGTTGGGATTACAGGTGTGAGCCACCGCACCTGGTTATTTTATTTTATTTTAATGTATTTTCTTTTGTTTAAAATTAAAGCACCAGGTTGATATAAAAATGTGTGTGGGCAGATTATATCATCTGAAAATTTCATTTCAGGATGGAGAGGGTGTCTTAATTTGTTATAGAAAGGGGAAGCTGGATCAGATAGGATTGTAAATTTCCAAGGTTTTGAAAAATGTCTTTATCTTTTGTACTTTTTTTTTGTACTGTGGATTGAACCCAGGGGCACTTAACCACTGAGCCACATCCTCAAACCTTTTTATTTTTTTCATTTTGTTATTTAGAGACAGGGTCTCACTGAGTTGCTTAGGGCCTCACTATGTTGCTGAGGCTGGCTTTGAATTTGCAATCCTCCTGTCTCAGCCTCCCAAGACACTGGGATTACAGGCATACCACTGCCCAGGCTTTTTTCTTGTCTTGCTCTGTGTGTGCGCGTATTTTCCTCCTTTTAGTACTGAAGACTGAACAGAGGATACTTTATCACTGAGCTACATTGCTGCCCCCCCTTTATTTTTTATGCTGTATTCTTGAATCCTGGGAAGTGTTGAACAGAAGTGGTCAGGAGGCAATGATGGGCACGTTTTGTCTTGTTCCTAACCTAAAGGAATGCTTTTGCACCTCTTACTAAGGTTTTCTTTAGAATCATGGATGGATGTTGAATTTTTTTAAAGCTGAATCTTTTATTTAATTGCAAACTGGTTTTGGATGTTGAATTTTATCAAATCTTTCCCAGAGCATCCTGGATGCCCATATTTCTCTTGATGTGCTATAGCACAGAACTATCTACCTGTATTTTCTGTCAATTGTGATTCCCCCACTCCCACCCCTGTGCTGGGAATCAAACCTGGACCTCCAGCAGGCAAGCTGTGGTACCACTAACCTACAACCTCAGCCAGTGATTGATCTTGCAATGCTAAACCCAACTGGATTTCTGGGATACTCAGTTTTAGTCCTGATACATTTTCCTTTAGCGCTGCATTTCGTTTGCTAGCATTTTAATGCAGGATGTTTGCATCTATGTTTGTGTATTAAGCACATCGTTTTCCCTACTCGTGGGGTCCTTGGGAGGTTTGGGTGTCAATCAGGCTTGACTCATAAAGGGAGCTGGGAGCATTTGCTGGTGGGTGAAGGGCATTTGACATCAGGGAGTAGAGGCTGAGCTGATCGTCCTACCCAGCTGCAAGTCTAACGAGGGCGCCGGGAGCCTTGGCTGCTCCCAGCCTCGCTCGGAATCCACGTTGCCTGAATCTCCCTGAAGAGGTCTCAGCCTAGTTCACCAGCCTAGTATCCTATAGTCCGAGAAGCGCCGAACAGTCCCAGACAGAACTCAGAGCAACGTCTGACCCACGGTGTATCGGGCGCGCCCCCTGGCGGTCTCTGAGCGCATGAATTGAGGGAGCTGGGCAGGATGTGCAGGGCGGTGGCACCAGGTGCCCCTGACCGTCAAGTGGCGGCAAGTGATGCTAGGATTCTAGGGCCTCGTGGCCATCCCTGGACCTGGATCACGCTAGCAACCCAGCTTCAGTGACAGACTGACCAGACTCAGGATACACAGCAGACCCATAACTGCAGCTTTCTGACACACCTAAGCCATGAGGTTCCTGAACCTGAATTTTTACCAGTAAAATGGGGATAATCCCCTGCCAGTCAGGGAAATGGGAGGAAATTGCAGAAGCAGAATTCAATTTCCAGAAGATACTTATGCCTTCTATCTTCAGCATTCTTGTTTTCTTGTCTCTTTTAAGTACTGGGCAAACAGCATCTGGGGCAGGGAATTCAGGATTGATGACTCAGTTGTCCAAAATGAGAGTCTGAATCAGAGAGGTCTTTGTGAAGGAAGTACAATACATCATTTACTCAGTTTTGTTCATTGTCTGATTATGGCTCATTTATTCCATAAATATTTATTGGGCACAGTGGTAGATGAATAATGGTTCCTCCAGAAGTTTTCACCCTAGTCCCTGAAATCTATGCAGGTATTAGGTTACATGGCAAAGGGAAGCGAGGTTATAGATGAGCAAAGGTTGCTAATCAACTGGCTCTAAGAGAGGAAGAGAATCTTGGACCATTCAGGTGGGTCCTGTGTAATCACTGTGTCCTTAAAAGTGGAAGAAATAGCCGGTCGCCGTGGCGCAATCCTGTAATCCCAGCACTTTAATTAAGCCTGTAATCCTCCAGGCTGAGACAGGAGAATCATGAGTTCAAAGCCAGCCTCAGCAATGGCGAGGCGCTAAGCAACTCAGTGAGACCCTGTCTCTAAATAAAACACAAAATAGGGCTGGGGATGTGGCTCAGTGGTTGAGTGCCCCTGAGTTCAATCTCCAGTACCAAAAAAAAAAGGAAGAAATAGAGAATTTTCCAGCATGTTCTAGACCCTGAGTTTGATACCCAACACCAGGAGGAGGGGAGTGAAGGAGAAGGCAGAAGAATTGCAGAGAGATTTGGCTACAGACGCAAAGTACAGAGAGACACAACATTGCTAATTTTTGTTTGTTATAGTTGTTTTTTGGTACTGGGGATAGAACCTAGGGGTGCTCTTTCACTAGCTTCATCCCAGGCCTTTTTTATTTATTTTGAGGCAGTGTCTGGCTGAGTTGCCCAGGCTGGCCTTGACTTGCCATCCTCTTGCAGCCTCCTGAGGAGCTGGGATTACAGGTGTGCACCACTGAACCGTGCTTCTCTTATAGCATCCTTTTTTTTCGGTACTGGAGATTGAACCCAGGAGTGCTCTACCACTGAGCTACAGCCACAGCCCTTTTTATTTTTTATTTGAGACAGGATTTCCCTAGTTGCTTAGGACCTTGCTAAATTGCTGAGGCTGGCCTCAGACTAGCTGTCAGTTTCCGAGTTGCTGGGTTTACAGGTGTGCACCACCATGCCTGATTTAGGATATCTTTTGATAAACAGATATTCTAAATGCTATAGTAGTCAAATTTATTGTACTTTCCCCTTATGTGTTCTCCCCTACAGCATCCAGGAGGGAATGATGTCTTACCAACACCTTGATTTTAGCCTAGTGAGACCAGTGTTGGATGATAGAATGTAGGATAATAAATGGGTATGACTTCAAGCTGTCAAATTTGTGGGAATTTGCTACAGCAGCAATAGGAAACAAATACAGTGTTCTCACATTTACAGTTCACACCACTAGAGCAAAAAGGCACTCATTGGCTCATTCCTTCATCCCTAATGCACTTCGGTAGTACTTGCTATGGCCTGCTCATAAGCAAGGTCAGCAAGGTCAAGTAGCTATGGCTACTGGGCGTCCATGATCAGGGCTGGGGGAAGGTCACTTGGATAATAGTTCTTCCTCCTGTCCTGACTGGGTCTCAGTTTCCACTTTGCACTGTGAGGCCTTTTTTGACCTCTCAAGGGTACTGGGGTATAGTGGGAGGAATGCAGTCAGATGGCTCTCACTTCCAAGTATAGACTGGCTTCTGGGAGTGGGGAGCCATCTGATGATTGCGAGCCCAGCTCTGGCTTGACTCTTGAGGAGGAAACTCAGCAAGTATTTGTGTCACACGTGACAGGTGAAATTGATCCTGGCCCCCATACCTCCCTGCTTTCGTTGTTCATGATGAGTGGAACGTGGGAGCTAGGTACCCTGGAGGGCTTGCGGAGGAGCAATGGTGCTGGGCTTGGGAGGATACACAGACACCCCCGACCCAGCGGTCCTCAATCTGAGCTGCACATTAGAATCACCCAAGAAACCAAACCAAACCAAAACCAAAACCACCACGTACATGTTTGGGGCCACTACAAAATTAGAAGCCCTGAAGACGGAGCCAGGAAAATATTCCAGGATGCACTATTTTCCAGACCCCTCCCCCGCGGTGATTTCGATGTGAAGCTGGGATTCAGATGCACCAGCTGGGCAGGACGGAATGTATCAGAGCAGGGAAGATGCATTCCCATCACACATGTGGAGGCCCTGGCGGCTGAGACCACTTATCAACCCAACGCAGCGCAGCCTACTGGACCTCAGGAAACCCTGTGTCCCCGGCCACAGCTCAGCGTGGGGTTGTGAAGTGCTTTCCACATGAGCAGCATCTCATAGGGCGCGAAGCGGTGCACTAGCAGCAGCTCGCGGTACATGCAGGGGTCGAAAGAGAGCTTTTGGGAGCCCGGCAGCTGCACGCCAAAGGGCCGGATGCCCTCATGGCCGCTAGGCTGTAGGCCCGCGCGCTGCAGGCACATGCCCATGTAGGCGTCGTCTATCGGGAAGAGAGGGGTGTGGCGTGCAGCTGTGCGCAGGGCCCGGGCTGTGTGGCCGGACAGGATGAAGCCGCCACCACTGCAGTACAATGGGTAGGCCTTCCCTGGGAAGAGCTGCGGGGGCACAAAGTACTTGCTCCAGCTGTCGCGGATGGGCACCGAGCCATCCATAAGCTGGCCGGTGAAGAGATGGCGGTCGGGCGACTGCGTCTCTAGGAAGCTAAGTACGTTGGCCGTGTGCACAAAGACGTCGTCGTCCCCGCTGAGCAGGAAACGGGCATGCGGGCAGCGCGCCACCAGCCAGTCGAGCAGGTGCACGTGCTTGAGCGTGAGGTTGAGGAAGGTGTCGGTGAAGGCCCACTGCAGTACGTCGCCGTGCTCGCGCGCCTCCAGGGCCACAAGCTCAGCGAGCTGAGGCGCCTGCGCCTCCTCCGGCGCTGGGGTGCCCAGGAGGAAGAGGCGGCGCACTTGCAGCCCTCCGTACCTGCGCTCCTGTCCCCACGTGCGACGGATGAGCTCACGCCGCTCATAGTTCGCGGGCGACGACTTCACCGCCAGGAGCAGGAAGACGCCGCGGCGGCCCGCGCACTTGGCCGGCGCATCCCAGAGGAGCGGAAAGTGGCGGCAGTGGCGGTACCGCAGGAAGTCTTGGATCCTCAGCGGCAGCTGCTCGAAGTCAGCTGTGCTGTTCGCCGAGGCATTGGCCACGCACGGGAGCCCCGGGTGGAGCGCACTGGGCTGTGCCCCAGCAGCGGGAGTGTCGTGAGCGTCCGTGGGACCCTCCCCCTTCTGTTCCTGAAGGGACCTCGGGGCTTGGAGGAACCACTGTCGCAGTGCCAAGAAACTCACGCCCACCAGAAGGAAGGCCAGAGTTTTGGGAATCACGGACCTTCGGCAGGGAAAAGCCATCTGTGGGGATACCAAGTCAGAGATGAGCGGGGAGTCTTCGACATCAGCGGGGAATGCCACTCTTCTGCTATCATGTTTCTCCCAGCACAAAGCCCCAGCCCTTTCTTTTTCCTTTTGGTACTGGGAATTGAACCCAGGGGCACTTTACTACTGAGTTACATTTCCTGGTCCTCAAAATTTTTATTTAGTTTTAGTTTTTATTTTGAAAACAGGGTCTTGCTAAATACTTGAGGCTGGTTTCGAACTTGGGATCCTCCTGCTTTGGCCTCCTGGGTTGCTAGGATTACAGGTGTGCAGAGCCCTCCCCCCTTTTTAACACTGCTGCGAAGATATAAAAAGGAACCAAAATTCAATATTACACTGAGGTATCTCAGGTCTCTTACAGTCCAGAGGTTTCTTCTGACCTGCAGCTCTGTGTGTCTCATTGCCATGGCTCACCCTGGAAGTCATCCAGGCCCAGCAGACCAAAGTCAATCTCCATCTTGCTGTGAATCTGTATCCTCAATCAGTGGTGCCAGTGTTCACCCAGCTGCTTCAACCAGAAGTCCTGACTCTTTCCTTAACTTACATCCACTCCCCATATCCTGATGATTCTGCATCCTACACCACTCATGTTACTTCTCTCCTCCCCATCCCTGTCAGGTCTGATCTTTAATCTATTCCCCTTGTTGGGGCCAGTCAAGAAAGCATGAAGGGGCTGGGGTTATGGCGCAGTGGTAGCGTGCTCGCCTAGCACGCGTAAGGCACTGGGCCACAGCACCCAGTTAGACAGAATTCTGGCTTCCCAACTTAGAACCGTATCATCTGAACAAGGCAGTTCAGATCTCGGGTCTGAGAGTACTCATCTATAATACAGTTTATTTATAAATTCCCACCCTGTAGGGTTGTGACATTAAATGAGCATCAGGTGGCCACTGGATGATACTAATATTCTGACCTTTTGTTAGCCTCCAGTCTCACCTGTTTCTGTTTGTACTGTTTGCGGTCCCCTAAACGTGTAAGGTCAGGGTCTGTCCTGCATGTAGCCTGCCCAGTACACCTCAGGTGAGGCCTTCCTGAAGACCTCCCAAGCAAATCCCAGATCATAGCAATCTGTCCACGGGGCATTGCCACCCCCCCCCCCACTAGTGCAACGCAATTATACATAGTTGTGGAATTCATTATTACATATTTGTACACTCACATAATGTAACAATTTGGTCAATTTTGTTCCCCAGTACCTCCCCTTTCCCTCTCCTCTTCCCTCCCTGACACTCCCTCCTTAAAACACACTCCTCAGACTTTACACTCTCCTGACTTTCCTCCTTCCTCTTTGACCGTGTTTCAGTTTCCTGTCTAGTGACCTTTAGGAGGGAGGTCTCCAGGGCTGCCTTAGACAAGCTTTTCACCTCTGTTCAGCATGATCTCCTTCACCATGTTGTTCAAGCCAAAAACCTCATTCGACTCCCACCTTTCCCTATTTCTGCACCAATCCCAGTCACTTCTAGCTTGTAAGTATTTCATCAATTTACATCTTTCCATTCCCCCTATCAACAGGCCAATGCATGCCGGCATCTCCTGCTGCGATGACATAGCCTCCTCCCTAGTCTCTCCTCCCACTGTCTTCCTTCAGCCTAACCCTCCTCTGCTGCAGTGGAATGGTCTCTGAACAGTGCAGATGTTCGTGCCATTCCTCATACTCCTTTCCCCAGCTTCCTTGGGTGCCATCTGCTCTGACCATCAGCCAAGTTGCAGCCTCCAGCTGCCAAGCCTCTTCCTACCTTGAAGCTTTTTCTTGCTGTTCACCTGCCTGGACTGACCACCTGGAGCTCTTGCCTACTCAATGCCTTCTCCTTCTCTGGTCCAACACAAGTGGGAGAGCCTTGTAGATAAGTCAGTATCATCAGTGAGCTCAGCTGGAAATGCTTGCTATGGGCATGGTTCTTCATCCAGTCCTGCTTCAGTGTTTGGTGCACCATGAGAAGAGGGTTGAAGAGATGAGCTATGTCTGTTACCATCATAGGTACTCCATGTAGAGACCTGTGCCTGGCACATCTGGGGCAGGTCATAAGTATTTCTTTCAATGCATAAAGGAATAAAAAATGAGTGAAAATAGAATTTGGAGTCTGGGGGCTGGGGTTATGGCTCAGCGGTTGAGCGCTTGCCTCACATACGTGAGGCACTGGGTTCGATCCTCAGCACCACATAAAATAAATAAAGATATATATAAAAAAATAATAGCACATCATTAAAAAAAAAAAAGAATTTGGAGTCTGAATAACGGGGCTTGAATCTCAGCTCCTTTCAGTTTCCTCAGCTGAAAAATTGAGAAAGTGAATACTCCTCTCAATGAAATACTAATTTTGTGGGTGCGAGAGTGCCTTACAAATACTAGTCAAAATAATTATTGTTCCCCTACATTCCCCAGCCAACACCAAATATTTCTAGAAAGACAGATAATCTCAGCTCAGCCCTAATGCAACACTGAATCTTATTTTAAGGACATGTGCATTTACTTTAATAAAACTGACCCGGGAACCTGAATCACAGCCAACTTTTGATACAAGAGGAAAAGGTGTGGGACCAGGCCCGTTCCTGAGGGCAACGCTGGCTCGCTCAGTTCTGTTCTTGGACGCTGTGCTGCAGGCTGAGACCTGCTGGGAAGCATTGGGCGTCCTCTCTGTGAGTTCTTTTTGCTGGACTTCTCTTTTCCCAAAGCACTCTCTAGGAACCCTGGAGCCCCACAACTTAACCTTGGCTGGCCCTGCTCCCTTGTCTCTCAGGACTCAGCTCCAGTACCACCTCCTTCAGACCACCTTCTGGTAAGTCCAGGGTAACAGATCCTGTCTCCTTGTAAGGTGCCGTGGCTGTTGAGTTAGCAAAGTTGGTGAAAGAGAACAGATCTGCTGTTTTTTGGACCCTCTTGAACTTCAGGTTCCTATCTGTGGGATCTTAGGCAGGTTATTTATCTCAGCACCTCAGGATTATGAGTTAATTTGTGCAGACTCATGCTTCACGTGAAGCAAGCACCACAGACATGTTAGCAGTTGGCTAACGCAGGAGTGCTTGTGGGTCGAGTCGATCATTCTTTTATGGGTCAAGTCCAGCAATCTCACACAGCATGACACAAAGCTCCTTTGTGGTGCCCCAACTGCAGATGTTTCTCACTCCATTCACTGTTTTATGCTTTGTTACGCTATTCCCTTTGCCTAGAATTCCTCTTTTCTTTTTCCAGGAACTATTTGGGTTATTCCCTCCACTGGTTTGATGCCGTTAAGGCTGAACACAAATTCCTGGGCCATGAACCAGCCCCCTACCATCCCAGGGAATTCATGGGGCAGTATTTGTGCAGCAGATGTGGCAGGCAAAGAAAACCTATGAAGCCCCAACCACTGGGCACTGCTACACTGGACCCATGGCAGTACTGGGTCCTAGTTCCTTTCTCCCTGACCTCCTCCTGGTTCTTGCTTGGCACTCTAAGGTGAAGGGAGTGGGGAGAAGGAAAAATGTATCTTCTTCCCAACAGGAAGAAACCCAGGCCCCCATCTTACCTTGTATGTCTGAGAGAGAAGAAAAAGACAAGAGCCATCCCCAAACTGGAGCTGATCCTTTGCCTCACATACTGGGTTCCACCCCTAGGACTGTGGCTTAGTTCAGTATCCTTGCATTTGACCAATCCACACCATCCTTCTTCCTTCTCCTCCTCCTCAGGGGTAGGGCATCCACAAGCTTCCTTAGCCAATGTGACTGCTTGCTTGCTCTTTAAGACTAATCTCAGATTTAAATCTTTTTCTAGGAGACTCTTCTTGACTTCTCCACCCAGCAACTGAATGCTCTCCAAGTAATATAGACATGACTATACTGAAACTTTCTAGTGATGCACTGCGACAATCAGTAATCCCAGCTAGATTGAGAGCCACTCTGGCCAGATGTAGGGCCTATTCTGTTAATATAGGATATGCTTTGAAATCTTTGTTGAATGGGTTGCATGTAAAATGTTCATATAGGAAATTTTGTTGGTTTATTTTTGTACCAGAGATTGAACCCAGGGGCACTTAACCACTGATTCACATTCTCAGCCCTTTAAAAACATATTTGAGACAGGGTCTTACTAAGTTGCTTTAGGGCCTTGCTGAGTTGTATAGGCTGGCTTTGGACTCATGATTCTCCTGCCTCAGCCTCCCAAGCTGCTGGGACTACAGGTGTGAGTCACTGTGTCTGGCTATAGGAGCACTTTTTAAACATGTTTAATGACTTTTGAGTATAGTGATTTGTGTGTGTGTGTGTGTGTGTGTGTGTGTGCTGGGCATCAAACCCAGGGCCTTGCACATGCTAAGCATGCTATAACTGAGCTATACCTCTAGCTCCTGAGTATTCTGAATTTGGGAAGCGGTCAAGAGTTCATCCCCTGACTTCTGTGAGTTGTTGGGATATAGGGATGAATCAGACTCAGTGTTGATCCTCAAGGGGCTCACCATGTCTTGGGAGATGGAAGCCAGATACAAAATGAATATAAAATCATGTAACATGCACAAAACACAGAAAGAGAAATGGAGAGGGGAACCTGAATGATCCAGGAAAGACTTCACATTAGATCTGCACTGTAGCAGGTTACCTATTGCTCTGAACAAGGCATCCTACAACATTATGGCTTGCCACTCACTGTTCATTATTTCTCAATAAGGGGAGGTTCTTGTGTTGGACCCACCTGGGCTTGCTCATGTGGCTATCCCTATTCAGCTAGTGATGAGCCCTGGGCTGGCTCAGCTGGGATGGCTGGCCCCACCCCTGTGCTCTGTCTTCCTAGATTGCTTTATGGCATTGTGGTCTCAGGTTCCAAAGTGGTGAATACTGGGCTCCAGGTCTTGCACAAGGCCACTCCTACCATATTTTGTTGGTCAAAGTATCACATGATCCCATCAGCTTCAAGGGGTAGGGAGGAATTCCAAAAATTCACAGGCATATTTATTTTGTCATGTGGGATTTGAAGGTGGTAAGGAGTTTGCCCAGCATACTCGGAGAGGTGTAAAAGGGTGAGGGTGCACTGGGCAGAGGTGCAGGAAGACTAAACATTGGGAGTGAAGGTGCAGATAGATTAGAGGCACCCTAAGAAAGGCCTTAAATGTCATCCCTGGAGTTTTAACTTGATGTTTTGAAAAATTTCTGAAGTCCACATCAGGAATCCATTGCAGAAGCCCACACCATAGGCAGGGTTGATATGATGCTCTTTTAAACCCTGCCTACCAACTCCTTTTCAGTTGTCCCCTTCACAAAGCCCAGATTGCCTTGTAAATCCACGTCTGTGTTCTTTCAGGCAAGGGTTCCTGGTTCACCTCTTGTCAGCACCTGTCTGTTGATCCAGGCAAGCTGCCCCTCCCTGATACATAAAGGAGGGACTAGGACTAGTTGGAGAATCAACCATATGGTCAGCAGTGACTAGAACTACCCATTCCAGTAGGCTTGGCTAGGAAAGCTAATATTTGAAAAGCTGTGGTTTAGCCAAGTGGTGAGTGGTGAGAATTTCTCATTTGTTTTACATCTTGTAGATGGAACTTAAGTCATGGTCAAAGAGGAAACCATAGACACACGTGGCTTATGCAGTACGATTTTTTTGTTCCTGATATAACCACCTTCACACTGAAGCTGGAAGGATCAGTTGTTTACTCTAGAGCTCCTATAGTTGAGGATGCTGTGTGTTTATAGCTCATAAAGGTTTCATTGTAAAATTGTTAGCTTTTAGTCTTGTAACTTACTCAGGCTTGAAGTACAAAGGTACTGCAGAATAGTGTCAGGAGTCTAATGGCAAAAAGGCCCTGCATAATTACTGAATGTCTTTCTCATGAAACGGATCATTGCTGGCTTGTACTGCTCCCTTAACCAAATTAGCAAAAGGCGTGTCCTCTGAGGTGCCACCTACCACAGCATGTATCTTGACAAGCTGAGTACAGGCTAGATTTTAGTCCTCACTGACCCTTTTCCTCAAGTTGGTGCCTCTGTGCAGTGCAGAGGTATACTCCTTCCTCTTAAAAATTTATAATTTACATATAAACCAGGGATAAAACATAACCAGAGTCCTATTTGAAATAGTATCATTTAATACTTTCACCTTCAATAAGTAATGAGTGCTGAAGTACAGCCTAGATTATAGATTAAAGTACATTATTCTACTCTTTTCTAGAAAAATTATTGTGGCATTGGCAAATCAAATGGAAAAAAGAGAATGAGCAGATCTGAGATTACTGGAAATGGTTAGTTCCTTGTGAAGATTCAATACAATCTATATGGTTGTTAAATAATAGCTAGTAGAGCAAATGTTTACAAATATGAATTAGGCAACATTAACTTGAATGGGTTATCTGCTGGTCATACTGGTAAGTCAGAAATGTTAAAAGTATGGAAACGCTTGATTGTAAACAATGCTCAGTTGATATATTAAACAGAAATTGCTAATAGTTTCTAGCTCTTAAAATAGGCTTGCTTATTCATTTGTATGCACAAGTTAGCTCTAAAAAGAAGAGCCAGAAAGAAACCAGGACTAACTGTGGAAAGGACCTTGAACTTTTCTTTTTAGAAAGTTAAAAAAAAAGGATATATGACCACAGAAGCTTATTTGGCCTTGACAGCTACCATGTGGCACATTTTATATGATGTGAGAAAAAATGGTCAATAGATCTCAACTTTCTGGAAGTCAACTCAAAAGCTGAATGCAACTAGCATGTTTGGATTTTACAATATAAGATAGAATTACCTTTATTTTTTATTTTAATCTTTTTGTGATACTGGGGATTAAACCTAGGGGCACTCTACCCCGAGCCACATCCCCAGCCCTTTTAGTTATCATCTTGAAGCAGCGTCTCACTAAGTTGCTGAGGCTGGCCTTGAACTTGTGATCCTCCTGCCTCAGCCTCCCAAGTTGCTGGGATTACAGGCATGATTCATCGCACCTGGTTAATTCCCTTTATAAAGCAAACAAAATTATGAACTTTGCTTTTAGTAATTTTTCTCTGAGGTTTAGGCACTTTGCAGCAGGCTGTTGCCAATTTAGTAAAACTGATGGGAAATAATTTTATACTGTAAATATTAAATACAAGATTACATTTAACAGCAGAGAGTGGAGTTGGAAACACATAGAATAGTTTCATTCTGACAAGTACGCACTAAAATTATATTGCAAAGAAGTGCAGTCAGGTGGTCCTGCTGTGCTTCCACATTCCACACTGCTCATTTGCTGATGGTCCAGAGCAGGGCAGTCAAACTCCTAGAGCCAGAGCCCAAGAAAATATCATTTCTATAATATATTCTTCTTTCTTTCTGTTTAAACAACACTTATTTATGTAAGTACCACTCTTGCCTTACAGGCCACACTTACAGACTGGATTTGGTCTATGGGCTGCAGTTTGCCAACTCCTGGTCTAGAGCCTTTTGTAACATAATACATTCTTATAATTTTATTTTAGGTGCAGGTCATCTTACAATCAATGTTTATATCTCACAATGAACTATATTTACATGCTCAAAAGATTTTTCGTATAAATTTGCTCTGCTGTAACCTTAGAATTAATTCTGTAAATTCAATTTAAAAGTGATGATCTGCAGATTTGACAATGGCCAGAAAAGTTCCAGAACTTTATGACAATTCTGTGAATATTCACATTACCAATGACTAGATCTAGTTCAAGTATCAATGTTGTGCTATTACAAGCAATGAAGCAGGTCACAATGAGCATAGCGCACAGTGTGACCTGTAGTAGAGTGCCATAATACTGACAGGTGCCAAGTAGCTTGTAACTAAATTTTTTGTTTGGGTTTTAGGGTTTTCTAGTATGAAATATGGTGATCAATCTTTTTCTTTTTGGTACTAGGGATTGAACCCAGGGGTGCTTTATCAGCGAGCCACATACCTAGCCCTTTTTATCTTTTGTTTTGACATAGGGTCTCACTAAGTTGCTGAGGTTGGCTTTGAACTTATGATTTTCCTGCCTCAGCCTCCAGAGTTGCTGGGATTACAGGCATACACCACTGCACCTGGCTAATCAACTTTTCTACACTAACTGTCAATCTAAACAGAGAGTAACTTACTGGACCTAATGATAAATGAAGACCTTAAGAAACAATATTAGATATTTATAGTGCACTGAAATGGGGCCAGTACTGCTTGGCTTTTACTCCAAATGGTTAAATATTTGTCAACAACAGCAGACATTCTGTAGCTAAACACTATTGTTTAAAGTCTTTTGATACTCTGCCTATCAGGAAAGGACTGTGCTTTCGTGAGACTTGTCATCCCTCACTCATACTTTCTACTTGTCCTTCAACAGTGTCAAGGTCTCATACCTAAAGCAAAAGAGTCTAAAGTCAGAGTTAATTTTCAATGTGAATGTCAATGACTTGGCTGAGAGTTCTGGAGAAATGGTTGAGTCCAGTGGCAAGCTCCCATAACCCCAGCAACACCAGTAACTTCCTTACGTGGAACTACAATTAGATGGTAAGAAGAAAATAAAAGGTGTTTCCTTGTTCTGAAAGGAAGTGCAACAGTCTAAAAATCAGCATTGAAAAAATTCCAGTTAGACGGATTGTGATGACATGATTCTTTTTTTCCCCCTTTTTCTTTTTTGGTACTGGGGATTTAACCCAGGGGTGCTTAACCACTGAGTTACATCTCCAGCCCTTTTTATTTTTATCTGAGACAGGGTTTCACTACGTTGCTTAGGGCCTTGCTAAATTGCTGAGGCTGGCTTTGAACTCCAGATCCTCCTGCCTCAACCTCCCAAACTTCTGGGATTTACAGGCATGCACCACCATGCCTGGTTTCCCTTTTCGTTTTCTAGCTTTTTTCATAAAGGGTTTTTAAAAAATTTTTTAAATATTTTTTTTAGTTGTTGATGGACACAATATGTTTACTTATTTTTATGTGGTGCTGAGGATCGAACCCAGTGCCGCACGCATGCAAGGCAAGCGCTCTACCACTGAGCCACAATCCCAGCCCCCATAAAGGGGTTTAAGTACATTTCAGATACTGAAAAACAAGATGAAGTGGTCAAACTAATTATATTATACCATTGATATATGCCACAAAATGTAAGACAGAGGTAGATCCGCAAATAGCCACATAGTTGCAAATTTCAATTGTAACTAGTTCTCTTTGAAACACAGGTTTTACACAAATCCTTATCTAGCAGCACATCATAAACCACAGGCCAGAAGAATTTGCTATCATGTAAATGTGGGGTTGGGAGTTAATGTTTGTCAGTTTTAGCAACAAATAATTGTTTTCAAGAGCAAAGTAATATGGAACTCATAGAACACATAAGAAAACCTTAAATTTTTAGACACTTTTAGGGGCATTGGCTAAATTCAGAAGGTGCTGGAATTACAACAGAACAACTTTTATAGGCATCTAGAGATTTTATGCATTGTGCACTTACGTTTTTGGTCTCTTAATTTTCTTTGACTCACACCTCCTCCTCACACCTCACTTTCCTTAGTATAAGAAAAAATCCTCTATAGAGAAAGTTCAGATTATCCCGCAATTTTGTATTATGTCTAAACCATCATACCTGATCTACTTCTGTTAAAATAAATACCATTATCATTATTTTGGTTCTCTTTTGAAGATCATTCAAACACAAATGATCCTCCTCTTAATCATCAGCATATCACAAAGATAAAAGAGATCATTTAAGGTGGTGGGGACATTTCATCAAAGTGCCAAGGGGATGGGGGGAGCCACCAAGTGCTCAATCAGATTAACACACATACTTTTCACTTAGATTTCCCCTAAACAAACAAAGTCAAATTGCTTTCAGTTGTCTAAAGAGAAAATGACAACACAAGGAAGATCTTCAAGTGAGCAAAATGCTTCTTTAACATCCTCAACAAAGTATTAATGTAATTTGCTCTGAGCTCACAGATGAGCATCTTTCACATCAGGTGATATGCAAACATACCATTATTTGCTCAGTAGGAAACAGGCTTTTTGTACACTCTAGTTAACAGGAAGTTTTCTAAGCAAACAGGCATTCAACCCTGTAATGTCTACCCAGAAGCCAAGAAGGAAAATGACAAAGCCATTGAAATAAAGGTAAATTCACATTTGTATACAATTTGGCACAGATACAAAGTACTGAGCGTGTCACTTATTGCTAATTAGAGAGCCATTGCATGAGGTACAAATTGATTTGGAAAATTAAAAAGCCAATAAAGAGGCCTGGATTTTCTTCTCTGCTTTCTGCTCAATACATATAAAGTGTTTTATGTGGAGCTTTCATGCTGTCTTCAAAACAGAAATAAAGGTCTTTGAAGAATTGGCTAGTCTTACAAGTAATCCAGGGGTGCACATACCTCTATAGTGAGATGCTGAACAATTTATTCAAGTGACCAATGACAGTGGCTGATTCGAACATTCAACAAGTGGTTCTAAATGGCCCAGTTTCAGGGCTCCCTCTTCATCTGACTTTACTGCTGCAGAATCTCAGTCTTACAATGTTAGTAGAAGTCATGAAGGATGTGCTTTTGTTCCCATACATGGATTCTTCATGTAGAAGAATATTTGAGCAGTACAAAAATATAATGGTGTAAAACTATTTCTTTATAAAGTGATAGCCCAAGGTAGTCTGAAGTGAATGTAGCCGTAAGTTAGAATCTTGTAGCAAAAGAAAAAAGTTTTATGGACTGTACTGGAACTACATAGTTTTACATCCTTCTAAACACAACCAAGGTACTCTTCAGATTTATGTTTTGGCAGATATTGTTCTTGCTACAAAAGTAGATGGAAAAAAAAAAGTAGATGAAAGTATCTGCCCAGTGGCATGTTGCTATGCTAAGGGAAGGAAAATTGTACTTGGGCTAAAACTAAGGCCAGTAGGTGAAGAAAACAATTTTTGGCTTTAAATATGTACCAAGGTTACTTATTGAATACTAGAAAAATGACAGAAGTGTTTTCCAACTTGGCAGAAGAGAAAACCAATTTTTCTTTTGAAACTATAGCTCAAGATGTAATCACTAGGCATTAAATATCTGCTCCTTCATTTTTTGATCATGAAAAGTGATTCAGTTTGTGATACATTCAAATCCAAATTATAACTATCTGATTTACAATGAGATTTTACTGCTATTTCTTAGCATTCTAATCTTTGGATGTTCTGTGAGTTACTATTTAAATGAAATTATTTTCATTTAATTCATTCAAATGTATTAAGGATCTACTTAAAAGTAGATGGACATTAATGTGTAAACTCTGCAGTATAGCTATTAACAGCTCCATTTTATTGTTGAAGAAATAGCTTAAAAAAGAGACTTGTTCCTTATACCTATTTCCCTCAAAAAGTAAAGGAGCAGATATTTTAATAAACTTTATGTAAATCGAATCCTGACCATTTAATCTCTAGTTAACTTGACATACTTCCCTGGGAATAACTATGCCCTCTCTGAGAACTGGAAAATATCACATAAGGCAAAAAGTCAGAATTTTATGATATTCCCTGATAACTTCAAATAAGTTATGCTAGGAGGATGGGGCATGGGTAACCTAGAGTACCAATCATATTTGCCTAGCCATAAAACAGATACGATTTAAAGATTTGCAAAGATCAAAGGAAAGAGAGCAACCACCTTTAACTGAGGAGCAGCATTCTGTAGGTGTCCTGGTGGAGCTTCAGAAAGGATACGGGATGACCCGCCTGTTCTGACTGGTCATGGACCACAGACATCCCAGAGCCCATGGCAAATCCTGGGAGGTGACAAGTATTGAACCTACTGGCAAATCTGAATTTGCTAATATTATTCCATCTGACTAGCACTGAGATGGACAGTGAAGAACTACCTAGAATCCCACAGTTAGCTTTTTTTTTTTTCTCTTCATCTTGGAAAATAATCCATGAGGTTACTAGGACAATATTATAAATCAAACCTGACACAGCTAAGTTCTGTGTCATAGCTGACCATCTGGATACAGGGTTTGCCAGTCCTTAATGACTATTTTCATTATTTAATCAAATATTAAGAAAGGTATAATTCAAATGCAACCCTGTCAAAAAGAAAAATGGTTAATTTCCTATGACCAGCACAAACTGTTAACCTGTTGAGCTCAATTTCCCCAGCATTCTAAAATATAAATACATATCTGCTTTTTTATAAACATCTTAGGATGAGGGTGAGGAGGACAAATGAGATAAAGCCAGAAGCCAACACCCCACAGGTCCCTTCCTCATCCTCCCTGTGGCTGCAGCATTAATCAGAAAGTCACTCCTCTGTTGTGATGGTCATGATGTATTTGAATATGTAGGTCTTTAGATATCTCTTATTTATCCTGTCAGATTTATGATACGTTTTTTGTTTTCATGGTGGAATAATCTCATCAGTACTTCCTGAGAGGCTCAAACATGATCATTGGCCAGATTCCGAAGAGAAACTGTGGAAATAAGTTAGGACAAAACAAGAGAAGGTAAGATTATTCCATGTTATCCCCAAAAAGGAATGAGAAGAAACCGCAGGGCTCACTGAAGTGCTTGCTAGGTCTGTTGGCAACTGTTCTGATACAGAAGCCTGAGCACAGCATATTCTTTCTAGACTTGCACCAGATCTCAGAAATTATATTCATTTAATCCATTCAAATGTATTAAGCATCTACTTAATAGTAGATGGGGCATTTAATCTGTAAACTCTGCAGTGTAGCTATTAATAGCTCCACTTTATTGTTGAAGATACTGGCTTAAAAAAGAGACTTGTCCAGGATCATGTAGTAATAAACTGAAGACTTAAGAGTCAATGTCCTTTGATTTCGAAGCCTGCGTTCCACTACCTTTCCGTGTCCCTCTTTTCTTCTCCTACATCCATCCCATCCTCCCGATACCCAGCACCCTCCACACACACATGCACATGCCTGCCCCTCTCCCCTCAGGACATGGACTTACTTTCACTTTTGGTCTGTATCTCAGGTAAAGTGTTCTAGTGTATAAACTGGAAGAAAAGGGGATGGGGGAAAACTCTTAAGAATAATTTTTAATCCATAAACACTGGTTTACTGACAAAGTTAACTATACTGCTTTTGTGTATACAAGGAAAAAAACACTGGTATATCTGATGTGTGGCAAGATGCTAAGAAAGACAGAGAAATGATTAACTTGTATACCATGACATCAGAATGTTTGTAGTTGAGTAGTGGGTATCACACTAATGTTTGATATGTTTTATATCACAATTGTTCTATATTTTCCCCCTTCAGGACTGGGGCTTGAACCAAGGGGCACTCTACCACTGCGATATAGTCCCCCTTTTAAATTTTTGTTTTTTGGTACCAAAGGCGCTTAACCATTGAGCCATATCCCTAGCCCCTTTATATTTTATTTTGAGACAGGGTCTCCCTAAGTTGATTAGGGCCTCGCTAAATTGCTGAGGCTGGCTTTGAACTTGTGATCCTGCTGCCTCAGCCTCTGGAGCCACTGAGATTACAGACACGTGCCACCCACCCAGCTCACCAACCCTTTTTATTTTTTATTTTTATTCACATGTTTTAGTCAGTGAGGTACCTCTATACCCCAAATCTCCACACAACTGAAGCTTAAACATCTAAGCTTCTTTTATTTTATTTAGAATGAAGTATCTCTAAAACATATTTATTCTTTCCCGCCTCTTTTTTAAAAAAAAATGATAGTAAGGGGTTTGGGGATATACTTTAATGGCAAAGAGCTTGCCTAGCATGTGAGATGCACTGGG
Source organism: Geosciurus inauris (assembly GCA_004024805.1). Taxonomy (NCBI): domain Eukaryota; kingdom Metazoa; phylum Chordata; class Mammalia; order Rodentia; family Sciuridae; genus Geosciurus; species Geosciurus inauris. Next base: position 20,174 of record PVHX01000153.1, read on the forward strand.
TTTGACCCTCAGCACTAAAAAAGAAAAAAGAAAACAATTTAAACCTTAATAGATAACAAAGAAAAAAAATGAACTCAAAATCCTGCCACCTACTTGAGAGGCTGAGGCAGGAGGAGCTCAATTTCAAGGCCAGACTGGGCTAATAACGAGAGCCTGACTCAAAGGGCTGGAGATATAGCTCAGTGGTAGAGCACTAGCCTAGCACGTGTGAGGAGCCTTGGGTTGGATCCCTAGTACTGCAACAAAAAGAAAAGCAAAAAAGACCATGCCATCAAATCTAGTCAAGTTACTTTTATTTTTCTACATTCACTTTTTTTCCACATGCAATCTAATTTTCCCATGGGTTTAATAATTTCATAAGTATAGATTTGTCTGTTTTACTTAAATAGTAGATTTTCTTCTTTCCTCCCTCCCTTCCTTCTTTTTTTTGTACCAGGGATTGAACCCAGGGGTGCTTAACCACTGAGCAACATCTCTAGCCCTTGTTATATTTTATTTTGAGACAGGGTCTTGCTAAGTTGCTGAGTCTGGCTTTGAACTTGTGATCCTCCTTCCTCAGCCTCCAGGGCCACTGGGAGTACAGGCGTGTGCCACCAGGTCTGGTGTAAATATTAGATTATTTTTCTGTGTTGCTATAAGCTTTTCATATTTTTAATTTTAAATGGTGAAATAAAGGAAATATTATTTTTTATTTTATGATTCTGTACTATTGGGTAGTTTGTTTTGTTATTCTTCTAAATTAATTAACATTGTGAAAAGCAACAGAAAAATTTTGGGGGTAATTTTTTAAGGATAAATTCCTAGGAATATAATAATGGATAATAAATATAAATTTTAAAAAATATTATTGTATTGCTGGGGATTGAACCTGGGACCTCATGTGTGCTAGGCAAGCACTATACCTTTAGTGCTTGCAACCTCTAAAAGTTACAACCTCAGCCCATCATTTTTTCTTCCTATCTATCTATCTATCTATGATTAAACCCAGGGCTGCTTAACCACTGATCCACATCCCCAGACCTTTTTAGTTTTTATTTTAATACAGGGTCTCACTAAGTTGCCCAGCTCCTTGCAAAGTTGCTGAGGCTGGCCTTTAACTTGCAATCCTCCTGCCTCTGCCTCCTGAGTCACTGGGATTATAGGTGTTCATCACCACGCCTGGCCCTGCATTTTATTTTTATGAACACATGTAATTGTCAAATTTCTTCTCAAATGCTTTGCATTAATTTATACTGTTCAAGTAATGTGTGATCATACCATTTTTATTGCAACATAAGGAATGCTGAAGGGAATTTCAAAAAACAATAGCTCACTTTACAAAAAGTATCTCATTATTTTGTTTTAAAATTATTATTTTGAATAGGTAATGGAGTCATTTGGCAAAACAACTCAAAAAAATGCAAGAGTACACAGTAAAAAGGAGGTGTCTTTTCTACCCTTGTTCTCCACAATTCCCTGCTCCTTGGCCCAGAAGAAACTGGTGTTACTTATTAATTTCCATACATTAAACAGATAGTCTATGCATTTGTAAGCATATACATATGTTAGTATTTTTTCCTTCCCTCCCTTCCTTTTCTTTCCTTCTGGTCCTGGGGGTTGAGCCCAGGGGTGTTCTACAACTGAGCATATCTCCAGCCCTTTTTATTTTGAACCCTGCTAAGATTTCTTTCTCACAAAAATAGACATATTATTGTTTCAGAATGCATTTCCTTCTAGATAAAAAGTTTTTATTCACTCATTTGCTACAAATGTCTCAAAAATACTTGGTTCCTTCTCTCTTTTTAAAATTTAAAATAGTTTCAAATGAACAGGCAAGATTGCTATGATGAATTCCTGTAACCTCTTCTCCTGGATTGTTATCATTTAATCACCTTTGTTTGATCATACCTACACACCTACCTACATGTAAACACACATACAAATATGCACATATACATACACATACACATAAATATAATATGTGCATCTATATTCTACAGTCTTTGTCTGACATGATGTTCAATCACACCCTAAATATTCCAATGTGTTCTGCCACAAAACAAAGACACACTCCTAAATTACAATAATATAGCCCTTCTAATCAGGAAATTAACATTAATATAACAGTAATATCTAAGCCACGGACCTCATTACAATTTACTGTCCAAGCAATTTCCTTCCTTTCTTCCTTCCTTCTTTCCTTCCTTCCTTCCCTCTCTCCCTTCCTTCCTTCCATTACAATTTACTGTCCAAGCAATTTCCTCCCTCCCTCCTTTCCCTTCCCCTCCCTTCCCTTCCCCTCCCCTCCCTTCTCTTCTCTTTTCGTTCCTTTCCCCTTTCCTTTCCCAGATTACTAGCCAGGAACATGGTTTGTATTTACTTTTCTTTCTTTTATTGAGACAGGGTCTTGCTAAGCTGCTTAGGGCCTCATTAAATTGCTGAGGCTGGCCTTGAAACTGTGATCCTCTTGACTCAGCCTCCCCAGCCTCTGGGATTACAGGCATGTGCCATTCAACCCAGCTTTTTTTTCCCTCCTTTTCTTTTTGTTTGTGGTGCTTTGGATGGAACTTCAAGAATGGCGCATACTATGCAAGTGCTTTATTAGCAATGACTGAGCTACGTACATCACCAGCCCTTTTACTTTTTAAAAAAAATTTGTGACAGGGTCTTATTATGTTGCCAAGGATGGCCTTGAACTTGCCATCCTCCTGCCTTAGCTTGGTGGGTAGCTGGGATTACAGATGTGTGCCATGGCCCTTAGCTGGGAAGGGTCTTTTATTTAATTTTGAAATTTTTTTTATTAATTGTGATGGACCTTTATTTTATTTATTTATATGCAGTGCTGAGAATCAAACCCAGTACCCGCCCACCCCCACATGCCAGGCAAGTGCTTCACCACTGAGCCACAACCCCAGCCTGGGAAGGGACTTTTTAAGGTCATCCAGTGGCAGAGGCAAAACTAGAACATAAGTTCCTGATCTATCTCTTAACATTTCATACTTACACCATTCTATTCCAAGAGAAAAAACAATCAAACAAAACAACCCTTCAATACTATGTTAAAAAATCTCTATTTCTTACCTGAAAAGGATGTGAAGATAAGAACCCAGTCCAGTTAAAATATGCCACCATGCATGAAACTGTGTGGTAACACCTAGAATAGGTGGCATCTCCTTTCGAAAGTCCCTGTGTGGAGAGGGGGAAAAATTATCATATTAAAAATTAAAAATATTTATTAGCACTAGTGTTGACAGTGTTAGAGCATTTTGAAATACCATTTGCAAATATGGCAATTATTTAATTTCCTTAAGTTGCCATATTATTTTCTAAAGTGTATTCTGAAGAATAGCACTCCTAGAAGTTCCATGAAGTGACTCTACTCATATTAATATGGGAAACATCATATAACTTATTGCCTTCTTTTCTGATTTTTTTTTTTTCGTACTGAGGATTGAACTCAGGGGTACTCGACCACTGAGCCACATCCCCAGCCCTATTTTGCGTTTTATATAGAGACAGGGTCTCACTGAGTTGCTTAGCACCTTGCCATTGCTGAAGCTGGCTTTGAACTTGCAATTCTCCTGTCTCAGCCTCCCAAAGTGCTAGGATTACAGGTGTGTGCCACCGCGCCCAGCTAGTGCCTTCTTTTCTGTAACACACTTTAGGAAACGCTAGTCTAGCTAGTTAGTTTCCTTGAATCTATCTACTAAGAAACTGGATATATGCTATTCCTGTCACCATGGTGTGGCACCATGTGAACCCCTTTAATATCTATTATTTCACCTCATATTCAGTGATTCTTTGAGAAGCCTTTATTATTAGCTTTGCTTTAATAATCCTTTTGCAGGTTAGGAACCTAAAATTTGGAGAGTTGCCCAAGTCAGTCAGTTAGTGGTATAGCTGGGTCTCAAATTCTAGATTATTTTTTCCTTTTCACAGTACTGGGGTTTGAACTCAGGGGAGCTCTACCATTTAGCTATACCCAAGCCCTTTATAAATTTTATTTTGAGACAGGGTCTCACTAAGTTGCCTTGGGCTGGCCTCAAATTTGTGATCCTACTGCCTCAGCCCTTGAGTAGCTGGAATTTCAGGTATACACCACTGTTGCCAGCTCTAGATCTTTCCATTCAGTTTATAACATATTAGCATTTATTAGAGGAGAAAAGCCAATATGAAACACCAGATTATTTTTCTAGATATTGTCATCAATATTTGAGATAATCATCATCTTTAAGAATCACATTGTATGTTGTCAGTTCTCAACAGGAGAGAATATCCCTGGTGGAGATTTTGCTGGGTGTTCCTGATTCAGAACCATGTGCTTAGCTTTTAGTTTTATAAACAAGGTGTGTTACTTGCTTGTCTACATTTGAAGTCTATGTTTACTTATTTAACCATTTACTATGGAGAATTTCAAACTTGTGAAAGTAGGCAAAATAATATCCAACTTGAGTAATTATCAACTAGTGGTAATGTAAGGGGACAAATAGATGGGAACACGAGGTTAAGAGAATACTTCTATAAAATGAGCCCACTGTACTGATTCCCCACTTACTTCCTTTGCCAAAAAGCAATCTGCCTGCAGCTCAGCCTGGCCTGAGAGGACAGAATATGTCACATTCCTTAACAAACTGAGGCAAAGGGTAAAGGTCTGGCAGTCAGTGTAGATAATGAATGACTGGTTATCACACTTCCCAGGTCAGTGGGTTGCTAATAGCTAACCTCTGGGACAGCACTTCCCAGCTAAGGATTAACCCCTGTGTTCCTGCTCCTTCCTGACTTTAGGCACATACACTCCCATGGACTCCCAACTCTGGGGCCCCTTCTCTTTGGAGAAGTCTGTTGCTTCTCCAACAGACTTAAGTCTTTTCTTAAATAAAACTTGTTTTCTACACTTGCCTCAGTATTTCTCGGGTGTTTAATCTTCAACATCATGGAGAACAAGGGCCCTTTTCAGATCTCCAAGACCAGTATCAGTAATGTGCCATTTAAACCTTTACCCACTCTCCCTCCTATATTATTTTGAAGCAAATACAAGATATTGTAGCATTTTATATATAATTATTTTAGCTATATCTCTGAAAGATGAAAACTCTTTAAGATATAAGCTAAATACCATTTTCATACCTGAAATATTAATAAAAATCCCTTAGTGTCATTATATATTCAATTATTGGTAAGAGTTCTAGATTTTTCATAAAATTTTTAAATTTGAGATTCAGAGTTGGTTTGTTTAAATAAAGACTCCCTGCCAAAAGGCTAACACATTGTATTTGGTTAACATATCTCTTAAATTCCTTAATCTATAGGCTATTCCTCCCTCTTCCTCCCACCTTCTGCTATTTGCTGCAGAGACCGGGTCATTCAACCTGTAACTTCCTCAAGGTCTGAACTTTGCTGACTGTCTCTCTGTGGTGCTGTTCAGTATGTCCCCTGTCCTCCATATTTATCTAAAATTGTTAGGTCACAGAATTTTGAGTTGGAATGATACACTAGTTTGATCTACTTGACATGCTCATTCTATGGAAATTGAGGCCTAGAAAGATAGCGTCCTAGTGAAAGATGAGAGTTGAGAGACCTAAGTTTAAGATTCAAATTCCTGTCAATACACAATTGCTCACAAGATGGTAAAAGGAATACTTACCTTTTTTAAGAAAATAACATTGACCATATGAAAATGCAAATTTACATTTGCTTATTACAAATCAGTCTTATTTATTCAATAATGCAGATTAGGTAGGTTTCAAAGATGTGATCAACATTTGATTAATTGTACAGTACATTTGATTAATTTACAGTTTTGTGTGATGCACACATACACAAAACCCAAAGTCTGCAGAGGTTATGAAATATTCTCAGGCTCAAACTTTTAGGTAATTTTTAACAGGTATTCCCAGCATTTTATTGTGCTGTATAAATCTTTTGTTTTTCTCTTCTCTTTTTTTCAGTACTGGGTATTGAACCCAGGGCCTCACACATTCTAGCTAAGCTCTCTACCACTGAGCTACATCCCCAGCCCTTTTTAGTTTGAGACAGGGTCTTGCTAGGTTGCCCAGGCTGGTCTTGAACTTGCAATCCTCCTACCTCAGCCTTCCGAGTAACTGCAATTACAGATGTGCCACCTTGCCCAGTTTGTTTATATTTTTAAAATGTCAACATCAGTAAAAATTCATTCAGGACATCCTTTCTTCCTCCATTCTTCCCTTCCTTTTATTTGTGGTACCGCTGGGGATTGGCCTTCCATATCCTAGACAAGTGCGCTATCACTAAGCTATATCTTTAACTCTTTCCTTTTCACCACATGTGGCTCAAGGCACTGATATTTCTGTATGCCTATAAAATTTTTCTGTTTAATAGAAAACTTCCAAAAATATTTCTCAAGGGATGAAAATATACCTTACCTCAGTGAGTCACAAAAGATGTTATCTATGTTCCATAATAAAAATCCCAATAAAAATAAACCCAAAGATGTATAACCCAGTCCTCTAAGCCATGGATAAACCCTGTGGGGAAAAAAAAAAAAGCAAAATGAAAATTTCTCAAGGCATGTCATGACCACAGCTTGGAGTCATTGTTTTCTGAGAAGGAAAGGTTTTCATTAGTATTAAAAGCCAATCTATCTGTAATTTAATGCATTTGCCAAAGATGTGTAGGGCTGGCCTTCCTTCCTTCCTATACTGGAGATTTAACCCAGGGGAACTTTACCACTGAGCTACACCTCCAGCCCTTTTTTATTTTTATTTTGAGACAAGAGTCTTGCTAAATTTTCCACACTGACTTTGAATCTGTGATCCTTCTGCCTCAGCTTCCAGAGTTGCTGGGAAAACAGGGTGCACCACTATGCCTCCCCTCCATTTTTTTAAATGGGGTCTTGCTATGTTGCCCAGGGCTCAAGTTATTCTAGCTCAAGTGATACTCCTGCCTCAGCCTTGTGATTTGATGGGACTATAGGTGTGTACTATTCCCAGCCATTTCCCAAATATATTTAGCCATTAAAAGGTACTAATAGAGAATGGGCCACCAAGACTTTGCTAAATATATAAGGAAGCTAATCTGAAAGCACTGACCAACTTTTTTAGTGTCCTTGAGGAGACTGGGGAATGGTGGATTAGAATTAATATGGATCAAGTCACATACTCTGTTAGGCACTAAATTTAAAACACACACCCAGACACACACATTCATTAAATCACTCGATAATATAGACTGAGTGCTTACTATTTTCCTAGCATTGTTATGAGCATTTGAGAGATTGGCAGTGAATAAGATAAAGTCTCTGCTCTCAAGGAACTTAGAGTATAAGTGGGAGGGTAAACAAGTAAATAAGTACATGACTGGTTTGAAGAAAAATAAAAGGCCTGGGAAGGGGAAAGGGGGTGATATGGAGGTATTATCTGGATGGGGTGTGCATACATACACAAACATACTCTAAAATCTTTAAATAAACCCTTGAAGCATGTATTATTCTTTTTACTTTACCAATGAGGAAACTGAAGCTTGGTGAATTACCCAAAATAATAACAGCAGCTTATTTATTTTTTATAGCTTCAATGATAAGCTGTATATATATTTAAAGTAAATATCTGATGAGAACATCTGTACATACCCATGAAACAACCACAACAATCAAGATAATAAACATAACAACATAACATCACCTCCAAAAGCTCAGTTTGCATTTTTTTAAAAAGAATAGAACCATGCCATATACGGTCTTTATTGTATGGATTTTTCATTTGATATTTTGAGATTCATTCATGTTTTTGTGTGTATCAGTACTTCATTTCCTTTTATTGCTCAGTAGTATTCCATTGTATGAATTTGGCACAATTTATTTATCTGTCCAAATGCTGGTAGACATTTTTGTTTCCAGTTGAGCATTACAAACAAAGCAGCTATGAACATTCATAACTAAGAACTTGTATGGAAATATACTTTCATTTCTCTTGGAAATGAATGCTAGGAAAGGAATGTCTGGGTTGTAGGGCAGATAAATGTTTGAATTTTTTTTTTTTTTTTTTTTTTTGTGGTCCTTTGGATAAAACCCACAACCTTGTATATGTTAGGCAAGTGGCTACCACTGAGCTGCACTTCCAGGTCTCCAACTGTTTTCCTAAGAGATGGCTCCAATTTACATTTCTACCAGTTTCAGTTATTCCACATCCTCAATACTTGGTATGTCAGTCCTTTTCATTTTAGCTATTCTAGCAGTGGTATTTCATTGTGGTTTCTTTTCTTCTTCATCTTCCTCTTTCTTCTTCTTCTTCTTTTTTTAATGCTGAGAATTGAACCCAGGGGCACTGAATTACAGCCCCAGTTCTTTTCATATTTTGAGACAGTATCTGGCTAAATTGCCCATGCTGGCCTAAAACTTGTGATCCTCCTGCCTCAGCTTCTGGTGTTGCTGAAATTACAGGCATGTGCTATTATGCCTAGATCATTGCTTTTAATTTGCATTTCCCTAATCATTAATGTTCTTAAGCATCTTTTCATGTACTTATTGACATCCATATATGTTCTTTGATGCAGTACTTATTTGCTTTCTTATTATTGAGTTGTAAGAGTCCTTTGTACATTCTATATGTACATCCTTTGTTGGATAAATATTTCGCAAGTATTTTCTCCAAGTCTGTGAATTGCCTTTCATTTTATGAACACTATCTTAAAGAATAAGTTCACAAATTTTTTTCCCTTTGGAATGAAATCTTGCTATGTTGCCCAGGCTGGCTTGAATTCTTGGGCTCAAGGGATCATCCTTCCTCAGCCTTACAAGTAGCTTGTATAACAGGTATGCATCACCAAGCTTGTCTAAATTTATTTATTTATTTTTTGAGAAAAAGGAAAAAGAAGGTTTATTGCTTTGCTAGCAAAGGAGAAACACAGGGGACTCCTGTCCCAGGAGCTGTGATTATTCCCATCAGGGAAAACAGAGGGCTTTTAAAGAAGCTCTTCAAGGGTAGCATTCCAGGTGTGCTCTGATAGGGGGTCCCAGGGTGCCCTTAAAGTTTTAAAAATAAATTGAAGTTCAATTTCCCCCATAAGACGATTCAGTTGTTGCTGCATAATTTGTCAAACTATGACCTTTTTCCCACTACATTACCTTGGCATGTTTACTAAAAGATCAGGTCAGCATGAGTGTGCAGGTCTATTTTTGTATATTCTGTTGATCTATATTTCATCCTTACCACCAATGCAACATTGTCTTGATTGGTGTAGAACTGAGTAAATCAAGTGGTGTTAAGTCCTCTTTTTCTTTGTTGCTGGAGTTGGAACCTAGGGCTTATGCATGCTAACCGCATTCTACACACTCAGCCCTAGACATCCTTTCCTTTTTCAAAGCTGTTTGGCTATTTTAGATCCTTTGAATCCCATGTAAATGTCAGAATCAGATTTTCATTATATTGAACCTACAAATAAAGTTGGGAGAATTGACAACAACATTGAGTTTTCTAACCAATACAAGGGAATCTCTCTTCAAGTATTTAGGTGGAGTATTTTTTGCTAAGAAATAAAATCTCTTAGCAAAAACCTGTATAGTTTTCAATGTACAGATCATGCATATAATTTAACCCTAAACATTTTTTGTTGTTATAAATTTTACTTAAAAAATTTCATTTTCCATTTGTTTAGTGCCAGTGTATGGAAAATGATTTTTTGTTTGCACGACTACAAAATTTGACTTATTACTGCTAGTAGTTTTGGGTACACAATCATGTTACTATAAATACCATGTTGGATAGAACTTCCACCAGCATAATGCTAAATAGACATGGTATTAGCATAATATTCTTATTTTATGCTTGATTTTCAAGAAAAAAACATTTTTTTGTACTAGAATTAAATTCAGTGGTGGTTTCCCACTGGGCTACATCTCAAGCCTTTTTCATTTTTTGAGACAGGGTCTCACCAAGTTGCTGACGTTGGCTTCAAACTTGTAATCCCCCTGCCTCAGCCTCCCCAGCTGCTAGGATTATAGGCATGTGTCACCATGACTGACTCAAAGAAATTTTTTAAAATATATCATGACTAAGTGTATTGTATGCTGTAGAGTTTATAAGGTAAGAAATCCCCCCTCTTTGTGGCACTGGGATTGAACCTGGGGCCTTGTGCATATTAGGCAAGTACTCTTCCACTAAAAAAATTATTTTATCACTAGTATGTAAGGTCTTTTGTATTTTATTCATTTTCAGATCATAAACAGATGTTGAATTTTACAGAATGCTTTCAGTCTACTGATATCATCATGCAGTTTTTCTCCTTTATTTTTTAGGATATGTAGAACAGTTTTAATAAATTGTTTTATATACAGTGCCTTACATATAGAACAGTATGTTTGCAAATTTAAATAATATCTGAATGTATCCTTTTTTTTGGTGATGGTACTGGGGATTCAACCCAGGGCATTGTGCATGTGAAGCAAGCACTCTACCAACTGAGCTATATACCAAGCTGGCATGTACTCTTAAGTTCACTGTCTATCAGTTCTAAAATACATTTACACAGATCACTAGAATTGATAAACAGAATAAGGCATAAAATATTTAAGTGTTATATATCATCAAATAGCCTCCTCTTAATAGTCTTTTCCCCCTTTTAAAAAAATTTTCTTTATTTTTACAAACATAGTAAACAGCAATAATAGATTTTTTTCAACTTTTTTGCTATTTTAACTATATATATTTGTATACAAGTGATTATAAAAGGTGATTGATTTAAAAACCCACGAGGAAAGCACAAACCTGACAATGTATGTAAAGGGCACTATATTGTTGGTTGAAGGGTCTCAAGAGAAGATGAGTTTAAGAGAAGCACAGGTTTCTGCTTTTCAGAGTGTCTTACAGCCTGCACTTGGGGAAGATAAGAATGAATCCCAGGAAACAGGGCTTACACAGAGAAGGTAGCTGGCAGGGTGGCAATTTGTGCTAGGTGTTGAAACATGATGGGAATATGATTAGGGGGAAGTAGAGTGCTGGTGGTGGTTGTTGTTTTTTGCTTCTAAACTTACTTACCATGGCCAATCTTCAGCTCTCAGGAGTAGTTCAAAGCAAAATTCTTCTGTGGGGTGAAATGGATTGTCTTTGATTATCCAGGTAGCAGGGCACGGAGAAGAGAGCAAGAACTTTATCAGCACATGGTCCATGCAAGCTAAGTACAGGTAAGATTCTAGGAACATTCTATCCATATATTATCAGGTGCAAGAGTGTGAAATACAGAAGGCCTCCAAATATCTATGTTTGGAGTCACACTGCTTCATTCTGGACTGGCTGCTTGTCTGGTGTACAGCTATTCTCTGAGAAGTCCTTTCCCTTCACCTTCACCTTGGGAACTGCCCTCGCTATCTCTTGGGTTGGAATTCCTGCGTTGAATCCCATACCTTCCTCCTCATTGTATTACTCTCTCATTTTGTTGAAAAATATTCTCTAAAATGGAAGGGTGTTCCAAAGCAACAGTTTATGGGATTTAAGTTTTGAGAACTTTTGTTCTATGAAAAAATATTTTCTCCATATTTACTGATAGTTTGGTTGATTATAGAGTTCTAGGTTAGAAATCATTTTTCTTCAGAAATACAAGGGCACTGATCTACTGTCTTCTAGTTTCTAAAGTTGCTTTGGCAAATCCAAAGTCATTATGATTTGTAACCCTTTGTATGTCCACCTGCTCCCCAGTTCTATAAAACTTGTTGAATCTTCCTTGTTAGAGAATTCTGAAACTGGCATGGATCTATTTTCATCCATTTTGCTTGGGTATCCAGTGGGCTCTTTCAATTTAATAACTTATGTCCTTCAATTATAGGATGTTTTTCTTGAATTATTGTGGTGATTTTCTCTCTTCCGTCTGTCTTGTCTCCCCTCCCCACACTTTTTATAGTATTGGGGACTGAACTCAGGGGCTTGTACATGGTAGGCAAGCACTCTGTCACTGAGCTAGATCCCAAGCCCTTTAAAAAAATATATTTTATTTTGAGACAGGGTTTTGCTAAGTTGCTCAGGCTCTCCTCAAACATGTGATCCTGCTGCCTCAGCCTTCCGAGTAGCTGGGATTACAGGTGTGAGTCACTGTGTCTGGCTTCTGCCCTCTGCCCTTAGTGTTAGTTCTTCTATTCTGATTCACCATTGTCTATTCAATAATATTCCCTTGGAATTCTTCTACTTTTCCATTTCTTTCTCTTTTTTGTACATACTCAGAGTAGATTCTTTAACTAGATCTTTCAAACCCTTCAGTTCACTTTTTTATTTTATTATATTTCTAATTTTTAACATTTTTGGATTCTCTGAATGTTTCCTTTTTATAGCATCCTATTCTTGAATCATAGGTATATTATCTGTGGAAATATTAATGAATTAATTATATTTATTATTTTTGAAATTTTCTCTTTTCTGCATTAGTTCCTTCAAGTTTATTTTTTCATTATTATTTGTTTTGAATCCTTTCATATTGGATGCATTTATCATATGTCTGGTACTGTCTCTTTACTTTGTGTGTATGTGTTGGGGGGCGGGATACTTGGATCAAACCCAGAAGTTTACCACTAAGATATATCCCATTTTTAAAAAATTTTTTATTTTGACAGGGTCTTGTTAAGTTGCCCAGGCTGACCTCAAACTTGTCATACTCCTGCCCTAGCCCCCAGAGTCATTGGGATTATAGGTGTGCATAACTGCACCTGGCTGTAATCCTAGACTCATTTTTTTAAGAGTCCAAAAAGAGGAGACTAAAAAGGTGATCACAACCCAATTTTACTGAATCTTCTCTTGGTAGAATTTTAAAAGGAAACAAAATGAGATACTGGGTGATCTTCAATATTGTGTCTGTTTTCTCTTTAATTAATTTCTGTCCTTTATTTTTTCCATTCTTCATTTCTTTTCAGGTTTACTGTTTTCTAATTCTTGAAGCTGGATGCTCAGTTAATTATTTTTCAACATTTTTATTACTAATGCAAACATCTAAGATTATAAATTTTCTTCAAAGAACTACCTTAACTACATTCTATTTTGATTTGTAGTGTTTTCATTATAATTCCATTCTAATTGCACTCCCCACAAACCCATGTTAGGGATCAAACCCAGGCCTCATACATGCTAGGCGAGTGCTCTACCACTGAGCTACATGGCTAGCCCCCTATTCTGAGTGTTTTTAAATTTCTAATGTAATTTCCTTTTCTACTCGTGAGTATCCCCCGTCTCCTTTTTTTAGAGAGGGTCTTGCTATCTTGCACAGGATGGCCCTGTACACCTGGCTTTAAGGGATACTCTTGCCTCAGTATTCCGAGTAGCTGGGACCATAGGCTCTGTGCTACTGCACCTGGCTGGAAGTATAGTTTTAAGTGGGCAAACCATGGGCTATTTTAACTATTTCTGTTTCACCTAAACTAATTGCACTATACCCAGAGAACAAGTTATATATGATACTTTAAAGTTTTTTGAACCTTGCTTTAAAGCTAAAATGTGGTAGATTTAGTACTTGTTTCATACATGCTTGCAAAGACTGCATTCTTTAATTACTGACAGTACTAGATCATTTTGTATTACTGAAATTTTAACAATAGCTTTATTCATTTTTTGGTATGAGCTACTGAATTACTGTGTTAAAATATCTGCATGATGGAGCATTATCTATTTCTTTTTGTAATTTTGTCAATTTTTGCTTAAAAATTTTTGAAAAAGTTCAGAATTGCCATTTCTTTCTGATAAACTGAATTTTTATTACTTATATAGAGAAAAACATTTGTTTTAAACAATGTCTTAAAATTTTGTCTGTTATTAAAATTTCTAGTACAACTCTTTTTCTCTTTTTGGTACTAGGGATTAAATATAGGGGCACTTAACCACTGAGCTACATCCCCATCCCTTTTTATTTTTATTTTGAGACAGGGTCTTGCCAAGTTGCTTAGAGCCTCACTAAATTGCTGAGGCTGGCTTTGAACTTTTGATCCTCCTGCCTGAGCCTCCCCTGCTACGGGATTATAGGTGTGTGCCATTAAGATTATAAATTTTCTTCAAAGAACCACCTTAGATACATTCTATTTTGATTTGTATGTTTTCATTATAATTCCATTCTAAGTGTACTCCCCACAAACCTGTGCCACATCATCCCACTCCATCCCTTCTGGGATATGAATTAGCCTTTTGTCCAGTGTATCCACACTGCATACACTACCCACCTGTTGTCACTTAGTAATCACCTTGGTTATCAGATCAGCTGTTCAGATATCTCAGTGTTTGTGTTGAAGTAACCCTTATTTTACTTAATAATGGCCCTAAAAGTGCAAGGAGAGTGTTGCTGGCAGTTTAGATATGTCAAAGAGAAGCTATAAAGTACTTCCTTAAAGTGAAAAGGAGACAGTTCTCAATAAGGAAAAAGAAAAATTTGCATGCTGAGGTTGCCAAATCTAAAGAACAAATTTTCTATCCATTAAATTGAGAGGAAGGAAAAAGAAATGCTAATTTTGCTGTCACCTCAAACTGCAAAAGTTACAGCCACAGTGCAATAGTTAGATGGAATATGTGCTTAGTTAAGATGGAATAGGCGCTATATCTGTGTATGTATGCATGTAAAGGAGAAAACAGCATATGTAGAGTTTGGTACTATCAAAAGTTTGGGCATCCACTGAGAGTCTTGGAACCCTGAAGATAAGGGTTACTGTACATCTCACTAAAACACCTTTGAAAAGATATTGTAAATTTAGGAGCAAGAGCTGAGATGCAAAAAAAAGAACAGTAAAAATGATAAACCAATGGGAATATGTAAACAAAATATTGTGACCTCTTAAAATATTAATGTATAATTTGAGAGATTGAAAATATACAAAATGGAACTAAAATGGTGGAAGAAATAACATGTAAGATAGGAGATAATCAGTTATTGTAATTTCTAAGGCCCTTGTCATTTCATGTTTACATGTGTGCTTTCAGTAACTACTAAAAATAGTAATTGATTTTATAATAATCTTCCAAAAGCATGGAAGAGTAAATGGAATACTCCCTCCCCCAATCCAGTATTGGGAATTGAATTCAGTTTCAATCTACCATTGAATTATATTCCCAGCCCTTTTCATTTTCAGACAAGGTCTCCCTATGTTGCCCAGGCTGGCCTCAAGCTTGTAATCCTCCTGCCTCAACCTCCCAAGATTCTGGGATTATAGACACATGCCACATACCAGGCGGTAAATAGGATTCTGAAAACTAAATCCAAAAGAACCAGGTGCATATCTAAACTGACATATCTAAACTGCCAGCAACACTCTCCTTGCACTTCAGAGCCATTATTAAGTAAAATAAGGGTTACTTGAACACAAACACTGGGATATCTGAACAGCTGATCTAATAACCAAGATGATTACTAAGTGACTAACAGGTGGGTAGTGTATGCAGCGTGGATACACTGGACAAAAGGCTAATTCATATCCCAGAAGGGATGAAGTGGGATGATATGGGATTTCATCATGCTACTCAAAATGGTGTGTAATTTAAAACTCATAAATAAAAATTATCTATTTATGGAAATTTCCACTTAATATTTTTGGATTGTGGTTCACTGTGGAATGCAAAATCATGGTTAAAGGGGGGACTACTGCATTGGCAAACTTCCACTTTTATTTGTCTCTAAATGTCTTTATTTTACCATATTCTTTAAAGATATTTTGATATAGAATTTCAAGCTGATGATTAATTTATTTCAGCACTTAGAAGGTAACAGTCCACTATGGGGATTTTTTTGTTTTTGTTTTGTTTTTTTTGGGTACTGGGGATTGAACTGAGGGGTACTCAACCACTGAGCCACATCCCCAGCCCTATTTTCTGTTTTATGTAGAGACAGGGCCTCACTGAGTTGTTTGGCACCTTGCCATTGCTGAGGCTGGCTTTGAACTCATGATTCTCCAATCTCAGCCTCCTAAAGTGCTGAGATTACAGGCATGCGCCACCAGTCCATTGTGTTTTGACTTCCGTTGTTGCTATTCATTATGTCTGCTATAGACCAATTATTATTCCTTTGTTAGTAATATGTCTCCCCCTCCCCCACCAGTGCTAGGGATCAAACTCAGGGCTTTGTGCATGTAAGGCAGTACTCTACACTGAGCTATATTCCCAGCCCACAAAATATGTCTTCTATTTCTGGAAGCTTTTAAGATTTTTGTCTTTGGATTTCACCATCATAATTATGCTTTTTGTATCAGTATTAAATCATAAACGACTCTATTTATAAACAACTCATAAAATAATTTTATACTTTCAATTTCAAGAAAAATGCTAAGTGAGCAAAACATAGTTCTCTCTAGGAATGACTTGTGACCATCACCACAGAAAAATCTTGCAAAATGAACATCTTTTTTTTTTTTTTGGTCACAATTAGGAAGCTGAAGAATTGGGAAGCCACTGGACCAACTGCTACATACAGCATCCCTTTATCTTAGTATAATTTTACAGATTTGAGTAGCTGCCATCACACGTGTTTGCTTCCATCATGAAGCACATTCTAGATTCACACCACATGTAGATGCCTTACATATTACTACTTTTTTCTCTCACTGAATTTGATTCTGAAATCAATTCTTATATGAATACAGGTGACTGGTAGAATCTGAATGCTATCTGGAAACTTACCTGCAAAAGAAATATGGAAAATATAGCTTTAAAATTTTTAGCACCTACTGCACAGGATGGCATACTTGAAGAAATTTGGAATGACACTGAGTGAGCTGATCTTTCAAATCTGCTGCACCTGAGAAAGATTTCCTTTTATTTATCCTGCTTAGGATTTGCTGTTGTTCTTGAAGATGAGGAGTCATGTCTTTTATCAATTATAGAAAATTCTCACCTATTATCTTTTTGGATACTTCTTCCTCCCTCAATTTTGCTATTTTTTTAAAACTGGAAAGACAATTATATATAAATTATTCTTGTGATGTTTTCTGATTTATTTCTTTAGACTTGTCTTCCAATGTATTAATTCACTCTTCAGCTATATCAATCCACTTTTAATTTATCCACGGTTTTTTTATTTCAATGATTTTATTTTTCATGCTAGAATGTCTTTGATTCTGTCATCTTACCTTTCAATTTTATCATATTTAATAATCTCCCATTCCTTGACTTAATTTTCTCTTTTAGTTCATTAAATATTTGCATCTTCTCCTTCTTTCTTTTTCAGTACTGGGGACTGAACCCAGGGCCTCATGCCATCCAGTCCTCCAAGGATACTCTTGAGGCCATTTACTGAGGCTGGGGAAACTTGAGAGACTGGGCTGTGCTTTTTTGGGGCCCTTTTCCTTCTAATTCTCCTCTCTGATTTTTCTGCCCATGTCTGGTGGGGAGGGGAGCCAGTTCTTAGAAACTGCTTAAAAATGTTTCTTCCAAATCTCACAGTAAAATGAATATTATAGAAAGAGGTACCACCGATATTCTCTTCTTTTGCAAATTCCACACAGAATTGGGACCAAGCTGCTCAAGTTGGAAAGGCATGTAGTAATGTGGAAATTGGAGTTAGTCTGAAAAACTATTTGGTATCTGTATACAGGACAGGCTTGGAAATAACCTAGGCATGGTGGCACCTCAATAGTGTATTTCCTTATACATTCTCAGAGAAGTGTCCCCCCCCAACCTAAAACTGAGGCTGAAAAAAAAAACTGCCATGTTACCTTCTTACTGAAGGTGGGGGTAGAAATTGAGGGGCAGTCTTTCACTGACCATGTACTTCTTTGATGGTTCTGGCTTTATGTGTATGTGTGCATGGTGATGGGGAAACAGTTCCAACAGGCAATCTTTACCATGCCAAAAGTTTTGACTTCTATTTTGAGGCTACTGAAATTGAAGGCTCTGGTCTCCTGGTATCAAATGCCTTCAAGTTGACTATGATATAAGCACTCATTTGTCACTCTAGTTTGCAGTTCCTTCTTTGGATTTGATGTTTTGGAATTTTCTTTGTTTCTTTGAGCTCAGCTAGACTTATCCAGGGTGTGTGCTGTATTTTAAATTATCCAGAATTTCTAGGTGTTTTGTTATAAAAGGAATTTTCAGATATCTTATTAGACATATTTAAAAACCCCCAGAAGTGTCAGAGTTTCAATTTGATATTAAGAACCTTTGTGGATAAGCACAATCCTGGATTCCAGGGATTACCAACTTAACTAAGACTTTAAGAAGCTCACAACACAGTTGGGCAGACAGATGATCAACAAGGAACAATGCTAAGTGTAATGATCACCAAACAAAGATATAAGAAAGAAGCTGTGGCAAGGCAGATGAAAGAAAGATGTTTTTATTTCATAGGCTTGCCATTGTTAAAGTACCTATTCATTTTTTTTTTTTTAAACAGAGCTGAGTCTTAAATCCTGGGCCTTGTGCATGATAAGCAAGTGCTCTACCACTGACCTGCACTTCCTAGCCTGTTAAATACTTTCTAAAGGTCTATCATTTGGATTTCTAAAAGTACTGGTATCCTATCCATCAGACTTGATTTAAGCCAAGAACTGTGTTTTATGCTTCTTTACATTTCCCAGGTGCCCAGAATAAAAACAGAATAAACTGGGAACTTTTGGTTCCAGAAAGATATGATACATCTTTTCCTAAGATAGAACAAAAATCCTGATATTATATAGAAAACAAACATTAGAAGACTGAAAAGTAGAGAGAACGTAGGGACCTTGAGACATGAGAAATGATACATTGGTGAATTTCCTTTTTAAGTTAATGTTATTTTACATTGAAAAATCACAATTGACGTGGGGTGCAGTAAAAAACACCTATAAACCCAGACTCTACAGGCTGAAGCAGGAGGACTGCAAATTCAAGGCCAGCCTCAGCAACTTAGGAAGATGCTGCCTCAAAAAATAAAAAGGGCTAGGGATGTAGCTCAGTGTTTTGTACCCCTGGGTTTGATACTCAAAAATAAATAAATAAAAAATACAAAAGTAAATAAATAAAAAATAAAATCACAATTGCATGTTCTTATGGGGTACAATATGATGTTTGTTTTTTTTAAATATTTTGTTTTAGTTGTAGATGAACACAATATCTTTATTTATTTTATGTGGTGCTGAGGATCGAACCCAGTGCCTCACGTATGCGAGGCAAGCGCTCAACCGCTGAGCCATAGCCCCAGCCCCCAATATGATGTTTTGATATACATATACAATGTGGAATAAAATCAAGCTAATTAACACACATATCACCTCACCATTTTTATGTGGTAAAATATTTACTTTTAGGTTTTTGTGCATTATTTTGGTGGTACTAGGGACTGAACCCAAGTACTTTCTACCAGTGAGCTACATCCTTAGCCTTTTAAATTTTTTATTTTTTAACAGGGTCTTGGTAAGTCACTGAGGCTGGCCTTGAACTTGTGACCCTCCTGCCTTAGCCTCTGGAGTACCTGGATTACAGCCATATGCCACTTATGCCTGGTTCTCTTAGCTATTTTGAAATACACATTATTACTAACCATTGACATTGCTGTGCAATGCATCTCAAAAAATTATTTTTCCTGTCCAACTGAAAATTCGCATCTTTTGATCAACCTGTCCTCATTCCTTTCGTCTCCCACTAGCCTCTGGTAGCCACCATTTAACTCTATACTTCTGAGTTCCACTTTTTAAAATTTCACACGCAAGTGAGAACATGGGATATCTAGCTTACTAAAATCTAACATTTTAGCATAATGTTCTCCAGGTTCATGCACCATGTATTTTCTTTTTACCAATATATTGCAGATTTAGAACTGAAGAAGCCAGCCACTCAATTCACTGATAGATGATTTCTCACTGGAAACTTTAAGGTCAAAAGAAAGTGGCACAACATTTTTCGAGTTCTGAAAGGAAAGAACTATCAACCCAGAATTGTATATTTAGTGAATATGTCCTTCAGGAATGTAGTAAATATCAAGACATTATTAAGCAAAGGCAAGCTAAGAGAATATACTGCCAGCAGATACACCCTAAAAGAATGACTACAGGAAATTGTTTGAACAGAAAGGAACTGATGAAAGAGAAATTTTGGAATATCAGGAAGGAAGAAAAATGGAAAGAATAAAAATATGGGATGATAAGGGCAAATTCCAGATGTCAAGGGGTGAATGCATGCACTAGATAGTCACTAGAACACCCTATAATAACCTTTACTTTATTAGCATAGTAAAAGTCACACCCTGAGGTGGAGACCTAACAAGAGGAAACAATGTGCATGATGATCCATGAAGAACAGGCAATGACATCCAGAAGACTGTATTCTTACCTACTCCGTAGATAACCACAGAGCTGTACATTTTTTCTTTTAATTCAGCTTGGTATTTTGCCTCCTCAAACACTGCCTCTCATGCTGTAGCATAAGAACCACAGGGTTGGTAACACAATGAGGGGTTGACTTGTTCCCCTAGCCCCCGTGGCAACAGCAACAAAAGATTTATTGAATTTCTAACCCTGGTACCTCAGAATGTGATCTTATTTGTAAATTGGGTCATTTCAGATATTATTAAGTGAAATGAGGTCATACTGAAGTAGAGTAGGCCCCTACTCCAAGACAGGTAGTATCTCTATAGTCACGTGAAGTCACAGGGAGAAGACCATATAACAGCAAGGGTAGCAACTGAAGCTATGAAGCTGCAAGTCAAGTTGCCAGCAAACCACTAGAAGCAAGGAAAAGGTAAGAAAGGATAATCCTACTGGTTTCAGAGGAAGCATGGGCATTAGTTATCTTCATTTTGGACTTTTGTCCTCCTGTACTGTGAGAAATAAATATCAGTTTTTTTTAAAGCCACCTAGCTTGTAGTACTTTGTTATGGCAGCCTGACAAAATGCAGGCATAGGAAGTATAGCTACATAAAAGAGGGGTAGGGTTTCTGTACTTCGATGGAAACAGACTCTGACAAAGTGTGTACATATAATGTAATACTGTGAGCAACTACTAACAAGCAATACAAAGAGAAATACAAACACTCTAGACATACTAAAATGGAAATCCAAAGTGTTTAAGTAAATCACAGGAAGGCGAGAAAAAGAAAACAGGGAAACAAAAACAAAGAACAAAAGATAAATGGCAGACTTAAGCCTCAACGTAATAATAATTACATTAGTGCACATGATTTAAACACACCAATTAAAAAAGACTGAAAGAGTGGATTAAAAAACATGACCCAATTACATAATGTCCCAAGGAGACTCACTTCAAATTTAACAATATAGGCAGGTTGGCAATAAAAGGATGGAACAATATATCTCATGCAAACATTACTCTAAAGAAACCTTAGTTAACATTTATTAACATTAAATAAAGTGGACTTCTAAGCAAAGAAAATCAGACAGAAAATATTCATAATGACAAAAAGGTCAATCCATCAAGAAGACATATAAATTCTAAATGTCTAAGCGCCAAACACTAGAGCTGAAAAATATGTAAGGTAGAAACTGACAGAATGAAGTATAAACAGACATACCTAAAATCATGTTTGGAGACTTCACACTCCTCCCTCAACAACTAGCAGAAAACTATTTTCTGACAGAACAACTAGCCAGAAAAATCAACACTAGGGCTAAGGATATAGCTTAGTGGTTGAGTGCTTGCACAGCATGTGAGAGGCCCTGGTTTTGATATTTGGCACCACAAAGCAAAACAAAAGCAAAGCAATAAAAAAAAAAAAAAAAAACAATATGGAAGAACTCAACAACATCATTGTGCATTAAACAGTTAACCCAGTGGGCTTGATGAGTGCAAATATTGCACATTCCAAAGAAAACCCTGGCCCTTGGCTAGCTCATGGTAGATAACATTAATCTGAGTTCTGTGAAAATCCTATGCAAAAAAAGTATCTTTGTAGATAGGCACAATGGTACACCCCTGTAATTCTAGCAACTCAGGGGCCTGAAGCCAGACTCAGCAACTTAGTGAGATTCTGTTTCAAAATAAAAAATAAAGGGGCTGGAGTCATAGCTCAGTGGTAGAGCACTTGCTTTGCATGTGTGAGGCACTGGGTTTGATCCTCAGCACCACATAAAAATAAATAAGTAAAATAAAATTATGAAAAATAAATATATAAATAAAAATAAAAAGAACTGAGGATGTAGAGCTCAGTGTTAAAGAGCCCCTGGGTTCAACCCCTGTCCAAAAAGATAAAAATGAAAAGTCTTTGCATATCTGATATTTTGGGTCATGCCAGATAGCATATGCTAATAATATGATTTACAGTGAACACCTGTTTTTATTTGTTTGGGGTCCTTGGCCATGCTACATCAGTTTGATCTCTAGGTAATAAATCATGGCCATGAGTATAACAGCTTTACTGAATTTTGTAAGTTCTAGTGAATCAGTGAACCTGAGGGTGGTTTGGGGAAATCTGATACATTAACCAACAGATATCTAATCAACATTTATAGAAAATTTCACTCAACAACAGCAGAATATACATTCTTTTCCAGTTGGTATAAAATCTTTGGCATAGCCTGACAATTTAAAAGAAATGAAAACATACAGAATACTTCTCTGACTACAAAGGAATCAAATTAGAAGTCAAGAAGAATGATAAAAAGAAAATCTCCAAACACTTGAATGCTAAACAACATACTTCTAAATAATCCATGGATCAAGAGTAAGTCTCAAGGAAAATTTAAAAAACACACATTGAGCTGAATGAAAATGAAAATACAACATTGGAGGGCTGGGATTGTAGCTCAGTGGTAGCACGCTTGCCTTGCATGAGTGAGGCACTGGGTTCGATCCTTGCACCACATAAAAATAAATAAATAAAGATATTGTGTCCATCTACAACTAAAAAGAAAAAGAAAATACAGCATTGGAAATGTTGTGAGACTCAGCGCAAGCACTGCTGAGAGGGAAATTTACAGTACACTGAAACTCATTAGGAAAAAGGAAAATTTGAAATCAATGACTTAAATTTCTACCCCAAAAACTTAAAAAAAGAAGAGCTAAACAAATCCACAACAAGCAAAGGAAGGATAAAATAAAGAGAACAAATCAATGCAACTGAAAAAATAGGGAAAAAAAATCAAACAAAAATATATTTTTTTAAAAAGGAGCAATACAATTTGAGATACTTCTAGCAAGACTGATCATGAGAGAGAAAACATATATATCACTAAAATGAGGGATGAAACAGTATTACTACAAACCCTGCAGACATTAAAAGGAAAACAAGAGACTATTATAACCAACTCTATACACATATATTTTGACATCTTAGATGAAGGGGACCAATGCATAAAAAAACACAAACTACCACAATTCACCCAATATGAAATTTATCATTTTGAATAGTCCATAACTATGAAGGAAGGTGAATTTGTAATTTTTTAATTTCCCCTCCCCAAAATCTTCAGGCCCAGATGGTTTCAATGGGGAATTATATCAAACATTTAAAGAAGAATTAACACTAATTCTACAGTTTTCTTCCAGAAAATATAAGGGAAGAACATTTCTCAATTCATTTAATGAAATTAGTCATACTGATACCAAAAATGAATGACAGTACAAAACAAACATGAACCAACGTCCTTCATGAATTGAGACACAAAGATCCTTAACAAAATATTAACAAACAGAATTCAGCAATATATAAGAAGAATTACAAACCATGACTAAATGCAATTTATCACAGAATGCAAGGCTGGTTCAATGTTTGAAAATCAATGTAATGCACCGTTTTAACAGAATACAAAATAAGACTTGGGGTGTATTTCAGTGTTGCAGCACTTGCCCAGTATGAACAAGGCCCTAGGCTCAGTTCCCAGCAACACACACACACACACACACACACACACACACACACACACACACAAATACCATTTACAATTGCTTTAAAAAATGAGAACTCTAAACAATGTTGATGAAAGAAAGAAGATCTAAATAAATCGAGATTCTGTGTTCATGGACTCAAAGACTCAGCAACTCTGCAAATTGATATGCATGTTTAATATAACTCTTATCAAAATTCCAGTAAGATTTTCAATATAAACAATATTATTCTAAACTTTGTAAAGAAGGGTAAAGGAACTTGAATAGCTAAGCCAATATATGAGCCACTGTGTGTATGTATGTGTGTGTACATAAATATAAAACAGGGTCTTGCTAAGTTTCTGAGATTGTCCTTGAACTTGGAATCCTCCTGCCTTGGCCTCCCAAGTCACTTGCATTATAGAGTGCCACCCTGCCCAGCCACCCAAATATTTTTTGACAAAGATGTAAAAGCAATTCAATGGAAAAAGGACAGTTTTTTCAATCAATGTTCTTGGACTGGTTGGAATCCATAGGTAAAAAACAGAAATTCAACCTAAGTCTTAGACCTTATACAATATTAACTCAGAATAAATTATGAACTTAAATGTGAAATGTCAAACCATTCAGTCTTTTATAAAAACATAAGATAAAAATCTTTGGGATCTACATATAGGAAAAGAGTTCTTAGACTTGTCACCAAAGCACAATTGGCCAAAGGGAAATTGAAATTTGAACTCATCAAAATAAAAAATGTTTGCTCATTAAAAGACCTTGTAAATAAGATGAAAATTCAAGGTAAAGATTGAGAGGAATAATTGTAAACCATACATTTGACAAATAATTGGAATTTCCAAATGGCAAACCCAACTACTATGTATAACCATGAAGCTCTAATAAAAAAAGAATATACTTACAAAACAACAACAAAAAAACTCAACTGTAAAAAGCAAGAGAAACTATCTTTGTTAATCCTTGTTGTAAACAAACATACAGTGGGAAAAGATGAATAGATATGTCACTGAAGAGCATATACTGATGGCAAATAAGCATATGAAAGTATACTTAACATCATTAACTATTAGGCAAATGCAAATTAAGAATATAAGATACCGGCATCTATCAGAGTGAATAAAAATAAAAAATGGCAATAACACTAAATGCTGGTGAGGATGCACAGAAACTGCATCACTCATACATTGTTGTTGGTAATGAAAAATTGGTATAGCCACTCTGGAAAACAGTTTGGCAGTTTTGAGAAAAATTAAACATACAATTATCAAATGTAATTCCTAGCAATTCCACTCTGGACTTTTATTTCAGAAAAACTAAACACTTGTGTTCACATGAAAATCTATACACATGTGTTCATAATAGCTTTACTTATGATAGCTTAAGACTGGAAACAATCTAGACATTACTCAACAGGTGAATGGTTAAACTGTGGTACACCTGTATCATGGAATACTAGTCAGCAATAAAAAGGAATAAACTATTGATATATTTAACAACTTGGATTAATCTCCAGAGAATTATGCTGAGTTAAAAAAACAATCCCAAAGGTTATATACTATATGATTATATATATATTATATATATATATCTCAAAGGTTATATACTATATGATTTTATATATATATATAACATTCCTGAAATGACAAAATTACAAAAATGGAGAACAGATTAATGATTACCAAGGGTTAAGTACAGGGAGTGGGGTGGCGTGTGTGACAGAAGTGTGACTATAAAAGGGTGATTAATAGGAATTCTTGTGATGATGGAAATGTTTTATATCTTGACTGTATTAATGCCAAATCCTGATTGTGATATTATACTATAGTACTGTAAGATGTTACCATTGGAGGAAACTGGCAAAGTGACAGATTATGTCTCTCTATTATTTCTTGCAAATGCATGTATTTCTACAATTATATCATCATGAAAAGTTTATTTAAAAAAGAAAAAAGCAAAACAAAACAAAAAAGAGAACAAATCCATAAATCATACCACTTATTTACTAAGTATATGTTGTATGACCAGGACTTATTTAAGGTACTCTTATGAATGTTATTTTTTATTAAAATTTCATGAACTGAACTCCTATTAAAGATTGTGCCCAAACTATGTTCCACAGCATGCTATTTCTTTGTGACATTAACATCCTTCTTTGAGAGGTGTTATATAAAAGGGGCTCCCTAGTCAAATAAGTTTGAGAAAGATAAAAACAAAATTTTTTACTGTAGAATTTTTCAAGGTTTTAAATATCCTACTGAGCATTATACACTTTCAAAAGGAGGCCATCATTTATAGCTTTCATCAAATTTCTCAAATTTTGGAACTCTGGTTTTCGCATGATACCCTTTAACAACTTCCTGAAGAACTAGTATTCCTTATACCATAATAATGTTAGCTTACAATTTTCTATAAGTATCTCTGCTGGAGTTAGGTTTTGTGCTTTATTTTAGTGTAGGCTATAGATTTACTGTTATAAGCCTGAATATATTTATGGTTGATGATCCAAACTACTTACCATGTAACAATATAAATAGATCGAAGTACTAATGCAAAGACCAACATTCCATACATGACCTGGACAGAAAAGAAAAATGAAATCAGTATAGTCATTATTCTTTGGCAAGGAAAGTATATTGTGTCCTTCAAAATAGCCCTTCCAGTTAAATGTGGACATCTGTTATCTTTCATTATATTTTTTCAAGGGCAAAAAATTTTATACACCGTTGTCCTGCCAATGCCTGGCATTTTCCCCCACTGCTTTTTATTTTTATTTTTTGGTACCAGGGATTGCACCCAGGAGCAGTTAGCCACTGAGCCACATTCTCAGCCAATTTTTAAAAAAATATTTTATTTAGAGACAGGGTCTTGCTGAATTGCTTAGGGCCTAAGTTTCTAAGGCTGGCTTTGAAATCATGATCCTCCTGCCTCACCCTCCTGAGTGGCTGGGATTACGGGCATGGGCCACTACACTTGGCCCCCATCACATTTTTTAAATATAATTTTTTAGTTGTTGATGGAACTTTATTTATATGTGGTGCTAAAAATCGAACCCAGTGCCTCATATATGCCAGGCAAGAGCTCTACCACTGAGCCACAACCCCAGCACCCCCCCATTACATTTTTAAAATGTGCAATTAGATAATTAAGTTATGCTAATCTCTGAGGAAAAGCTAAGAATATGCTTATAAATAACCAATACCAGAAGTCCTATGCCGATATTAATTCTCTCTCTCTCTCTCTTTTTGGTATTGGGGATTGAATCCAGGGGTACTTAACCACTGAATCATATTCCCAGCTCTTTTTATTGTTTTTATTTATTTATTTATTTTTAGTGCCAGGGATTGAACTCAGGGGCATTCGACCATTGAGCCACATCCCTAGTCCTATTTTGTATTTTATTTAGAGACAGGTTCTCACTGAGTTGCTTAGTGCCTCACTTTTGCTGAGGCTGGCTTTGAACTCACGATCCTCCTGTCTCAATCTCCCCAGCTGCTGGGATTACAGGCGTGTGCCACCATGCCTGGCCTTATTTTGTATTTTGAGATGGAGTCTCACTAATTGCTGAGGCTAGCCTCCAATTTGTGATCTTTCCTGCCTATTCCCCAGAGTCACTGAGATATAGGCATACACCATCACTCCTATGCCATCATGACTGGTACCAATGTAAATTCTAAATGATTATATGAAATTTTAAATATCTACCAAAACTTGAAGAAATGGTGCATTTTGACCCACATTCCTAGCTCCTTTCTCTTTCTTTTTAGCTTCACTTTCAGCCAATCAGTTTTTTCCATTTAACAATACTATAAACTTCAACTCTTAAATTCTTCTCCTAAACGTCTCTATATCATATGCATCCTCCCCACTGCATTCTTTCTTCCATCTGTAGTCTCTAAAGAAGGTGGTGTCCATTCCTTTTTGACCAAGGTTATCTATCCTCCTGTGTTCTTTGCTCCCACATCTTTCTAGACTTGGCTCCTTCTTTCTCTTCTATATTGAGCAATATATGGGTATTACTACCTAGAAAATTGAACCTAGTGAGAATATTAAGCTTTTAAAATCATGAAATGTTAAATACAAAAAATGTGCCTATAATGAAAATGTACAGTTGGGAAAGCACCACTCAGATCAATAAACAGATTCTTGTCCACTTTCTTGAAGTGCTGCATGTGTCTCTTTCTGGTCCAATCCTTTCCATTCCTGACTTTCATAATAAACATTTTCTTTCCTT
Source organism: Geosciurus inauris (assembly GCA_004024805.1). Lineage (NCBI taxonomy): Eukaryota > Metazoa > Chordata > Mammalia > Rodentia > Sciuridae > Geosciurus > Geosciurus inauris. The sequence continues at coordinate 48,113 of PVHX01000153.1, forward strand.
TTCTTTTTTTTGGGTATTGGAGATTGAACCCCAAGTTGCTTCACCACTGAGTTACATATCCATCCCTTTTCATTTTTCATTTTGAGATAGGGTCTCACTAAATTGCTGAGGGCCTTGCTAAGATGCTGATGCTGGCCTTGAATGTCCTATTTTCCTGCCTCAGCCTCCTAAGTTGCTGTAAAATACAGTGTGTGCTCACGTGCACACACATTCACACAACAAAAAGTACTCAAAAGTACTCAAAATGTAAATAAGATCTTATATTCAGCTTGATGATTATCATAAAACATCATCTTTGGAATTTTGCCAACATACCGTAAGTCTACCTCACACATCTTCAGCTCTACATCTTTTCCACAAGGCTCCACTATTCTGATCTGTAATGGCAGAATTTAATTTTGTCTGTTTTTCAACCTCACTATAAATTGAACCTTGTAGTATATATGTGTTAGCCTCATTCAACCTATGTGAGCTGTAGTGTAAGTTTTTATTGCTATTATTTCATTATTTGACTGCATACTTTATATATCCATTCCAGTGCTCATGGACATTGGGGTCTAATTTTTTAACTATTTATAATAACCCTGATATAAACATTTGGGTTTCTATTTTTCATGTACATATATATTCAGGGATTTCTATTAGGCACATACCTAGGCTTATAGGAGTCAAACTGCTAGGTTACAAAATATGTATAAGTTCAACCTTAGTAGTTCATGCAACTGTTTTCCAAAATGGTTATACCAGGAATGTATGAGGGTCACTCCACATCCTTGCCAGTCAGCAGGTGGTATTATAGATTTTTCCTTTTCTTTTCTTTTTTCTTTCTTTCTTTCTTTCTTTTCTTTTTCTTTTTTTTTTTTTTTTTGTGGTGCTGGGGACTGAATCCAAGTTCTAGTGCACACAAGGCAAACATTCTACTACTGAGCTTCATCTCCAGCCCTATAAAATGTTTTTGATTTTAGTCATTCTGGTATGTTTAAAATTTTCATTTCCATGACCAATAATAAGATTGGGCACATGTTACATGTTTATTGGCTATTTGAATATACTCTTATGGAGTATGTCTTAGTGTTTTTTGTCCATTTTTTATTGAATCTTATACTTTCTTTTTATTGGTTTGCAGTCAGTCATTATATACACTAGCAATTGTTTGATTATATGTGTTGTAAACATCTTATTATACTCTTTAGCATATGCTTTCACTCTCTCAATGGTGACTTTTGATGAATTCAACTCCTTAATTTTAAGATAAATGATTAGTGTTTGGTCTTGTAACAATGGCATAGCTATCCTTTTATTTTGGTATTCTTTAATGTCTTGAAATGTATAAAATTTCTTTCATATATAAGTAGCCTTACACATTTATGTTAGATTTATTCCTAGGACTTCATAATTTTGGGTGATTATTATAAACTATATTTTTAAAAATGTCATTTTGTCTGTGGTTCTACATAAATACAGCCATTTTTTGTATACTGTTTTTATATCATGTAGATTTACTTTAAAAAAACTAAATCTAACTTATCTGTAGATTCTTTAGATTTTCTATGTATACATTTGTATGTCATCTGTGAATATTTATAGTTCTACTTCATTATTTTTAATTCAATGCTTTTTATTTCTTTCTCTTGCCTAATGAAGTAGGCCAGAACCTCTAGAAACACAATTATTAATAACAGACATTGTTATTTTATGCTTAATCTCAGATGAAAAACTACCACTGGTTCACCATTAAGTGTAATGTTTACTATAGGTTTTTATTTATTTTTTTTGCTCTGGGGATTGAGCCAAGGCCATGGGTATGTTAAGCATATGCTCTACCTCTGAGCTAAACTACCAACCATCTTAGAGTTTTTAAAATATTTTTAAATAATCTTTATCAGATTAAGAAATCCTTTTCTAATTCTAGTTTGCTAAGAGATTTTTAAAAATCATGAACTGATATACTTTATCAAATACTTCTTATACATCTCTTAAGATAATTATATATTTTTTGTCCTTTAATCTGCTTTTTTTTTTTTGGTACCAGGGATTGAACTAAGGGATACTGGACCACTGAGCCACATCCCCAGCCCTATTTTGTGTTTTATTAGAGACAAGGTCTCACTGAGTTGCTTAGTGCCTCGCCGTTGCTGAGGTTGGCTTTGAACTCACGATTCTCCTGTCTCAGCCTCCCAAAGTGCTAGGACAGCTAAACTTCTGAGCATCAAGACTGGAAAGAGAGAGAGCGGGGGAGGGGGATGCTACATTTCTGGGCAATCCTCTAGAAGTTGGGGACACTGGATAAAAGGATTAACTCTTTCCATCCTTAGCAAAGAGTTGGGAATTTTTTTGGTTTGCTTGCTCTGTGCTGAAAGGATCAATGGTGTCTACCAGTCCAAGGTGCTGCCTCTGTTCTTTCTTGGGTGGCTACCTTGTGACAAACCGGTCAGAGTTCCAAGACTTGGACTACCGTCCTCTGAGAAGCCAAAGAGTTTGGGGGCATTGGATATGTGAACTAACTCCTTCCTTTCCTGGGTGAAGATGGGATCCAGGGGTTTTCTTCCTGACTGCATGGTGTTGCACCAGGAACAAAAATCTCCAGATAGAGGGTGTCCTGAATCTCCAAAGCAGTTTTAGTGAATCCAGTTTTGCACTCTCCCAGAGTGCACCAATCTTTCAATTCAATTAGTTTCTGATTTTTCATTAAGCAATTCTGTAAATTATTGCTGAATTGTTATGTTTGTGGACAAAAGGAGAGTCCAAGCCTTTCTACTCCAGTATCTTTCTGATGTCACTCCTTTGTTTTTATCTTCTTTAGTTTTTTAAAATACATGCTTAGCCTTTCCTTTTTTTCCTGATACATACTCCCCCTGCCAGTGGGTACTGGGAAATAGATCTAGAGGTGCTCTACCACTAAGCTACATCTCCAGTTCTTTTTATTTTTTATTTTGGGACAGGGTCTCAGTTCCCAAGTTGGCCTTGAACTTGTGGTCTTCCTAGCTCAGCTTCCCAAGTTGCTGGATTACAGGTATGTACCACCATGACTGGCTAACCATTTTAAGGCTAACCATTTCCCTTCACATACTAACTCTACTGTATCCTACAAGTTTTAACATGTACTTATTTTAATTATAATTAAATTTAGAGTGTTAGAGAAACAAAAAGGAGAAAAAAATAAAAAGGAGTGAAAAAAGCTTAAGGAACATATGGATGCAATCAAGCAACTAATACATAACTAATACATGCATTACAGGAGTCACAGAAGGAGAAGAGAGAGAGAAAAGAACCAGAAAACTTTTTCTAACTTCTCTTGATCTATGACCTATTGAACTGTAATAACTATATTTAATACTGGAAATTATATTCTGATTACCACTGAAATTTGTTAATACTTGATTTATAACTCAACATATGGTTGATTTTTGTCAATGTTTTCTGAATATTAGAAAAAATGCATTTTTGTAATTGTTAGGTATAATACTTTACATTTGCCCTTTTAATCAAGCTTTAAAAATTATGTCAGCTGGGCATGGTGGCACAATGCTTGTAATCCCAGTGGCTAGGAAGGCTGAGGCAGGAGGATCACAACTTCAAAGCCAGCCTCAGCAACAGTGAGGTGCTAAAAACTCAGTAAGACCCTGTCTCTAAATAAGATACAGAATAGGGCTAGGGATATGACTCAGGGGTTGAGTGCCCCGAGTTCAATCCCTGGTACCACTCCTCAAAAAATTATGTTGTTCAAATATTCTATATCCTCTCTCAAGTTCTGAGAATGATGTATTAAAGTTACCTCATATTACAAATCTATCCTTTTTTCTCTTCTAGTTCTATCAAGTTTTACATTATATATTAGAGGTATATGTAAATTTTAAATTATGGTTTTCTGATGATTTGGATCTTTTACTATGAAGTAATCACTATCACTAGAAATCTTTCTTTTTATTTAGAGACAGGGTTTTACTAAGTTGCTTAGGGCCTCACTAAGTTGCCGAGTCTGGATTTGAACTTGTGATCCTCCTGCCTCAGCTTCCCAAGCTGCTGGGATTACAGGCATACACCACTGAGTCTGGCCAGAGATGTTTCTTAAAGTCTATTTCATCTAATGTAAAAATAATGATACCATATTGTTTTTGCTTAGTATTTGCATTGGAACATATTTTTCCTATAGTTTTTCTTTCAACCTTTCTGCATCTTTTTTTCTCCCTAAGCGATGGCTGGCCCCAAACTCCTGGGGTCCTGTGATCCTCTTGTGTTAGCCTTTGGCATAGTTATGAATGCATGCATGTACCATCATTCTATTTTTTTATATGTATATGTGTATGTGTATGTGCACATGTGTGTGCATACTTTTGTTGTTTTTTTTTTTTTTTTTTTACAGTGGTAGGAAAGAACCTAGGGCCTCATGCATGCCAGGTAAGCATTCTACCACTGAGATATATCCTCAATTCCTTATTCTTTTAAAGTTGATTTTTCTGATAACAAATTAGATTCCAAAGTAATCTGCTTTAGGGGCATCATAGTATCACAGGACTATAAGCTTTGGAATACAAAAGAGCTGTGTTCATTCTCTAGCTTTGCCACAAACTGAGAAGCAGTGGGACAGTTAATAGTTAACTTTCTCTCAGTTATCTCACTTATAAAATGAAGATATTTTAGTAAGATAATAGTTGAGTCAGCTTATATAAGCTATATGATTATATTACATGAATACATACACAATATGTAGCACATAACAGATCAAAAATACTAGCTTCTTTTCTTTCTATTCCAAATGGGTTTAAACCATGATTTCTTTACATTTCTAATTTGTAATAAAATTCCACAAATGGCCTAAATAGAACAAATAAATTAATTAAATATGAAAAAAAATTCCACAAATGATACAGTAAATTTTAAACAAAGCTACTTAAATTCTTATTTTTCACATTGTTCTTTCTTGCAAACCCTGAGGGTCAAATGAGATGTAACTGTGTTAACACATTGATGTGTCATGTCTAAAAACAATCTTTAGGAGACAACTACTTTGGCAGGGAGACTTTAAGCAACAGGGCTCACTGAAGACATTGGATGACATCTCATTTGAGATATTCAACTACTGATTTGTTAGTTTGTTGTTTAAATAGTGTCCACTGACTTCTTAAGCATTCTTTTTATCTTCTTTTATGTATGCTTTCCCTTTTCTTGTTTAAAATATACTGGTGATTCAATTGAATGTGACAGCTATGTGATTTGAGTATTATCCTTTGCAAGGCCATCCAATTAAATAAATGGCATTTGGCTCTTATGTCTGGGTCACCTTGGACTTAATATAGTAAAGTAGAACTGTTATCAGTATTTTCTCCATCCAGGAAGATAATCTGGTTTAATAAGACAAATAATTCTGGTTGTAGCAGATATTGTTTTACAGCATTGGGGATTGAACCCAGGGAGTGGAGGTGGTGCTCTACTACTGAGCTACATCTCCAGCTCTTTTTATTTTTTATTTTGAGACAGGGTCTCACTAAATTGCCCAGGCAGGCATTGAACTTGTGATCCTCCTGCCTCAGCCTCGCAAGTCACTCAGACTACAGGTGTGTGCCAACATGCCTGGCCTGTAGCAGATAATTTTAGAGTGTTTATTGACCCTTTCCTTTCCTTTTTATCTCACTACTTATCTCTCTAGGCCCAACTGAAATACCTCCTTTTAGAAGTTTCCCATGATTATCATAGGCAGAAACTTATATTTCTTGCATCTTTTTATTTTTGGTACTGGAGATTGAACCTAGGGGTGCTTAACCACTGAGCCACATTTCCATCCCTTTTTACATTTTATTTAAAGACAGGGTCTCGCTAAGTTGCTTAGGGCCTTGCTAAGTTGCTGAAACTGGCTTTGAACTCATGATCCTTCTACCTCAGTCCCCAAGCTACTGGGATTACAGGCATGTGCCCCTGCGCCTGACTTAATATGTACTTTCAATATCACACTGTATTATGTTTGTTGACTTGTACTTTGCATTATATTTTTATATTATGCTTGTAAAATAATATTTCTCCTTGTTTTAGATATTTTCAGATGAGGAAATTAAAGAACAGAGACAGAAGAAATCTGTTCATGGGTAACTGAATGGCAAGAAATTAAGATTTAAAATTCTCAAGCCAGTGCTCCCTTATATTAGATAATACCCTCCTTTTCCATTATTTTAGACTTTGAAAACATCAGCATTGAAATAGATATTTATTAAAATGAAAGATTATAGTAGTTGAAATTACAAAACAGAGGGCAAATAATAATATAATAAAATATCAAATATTTTAATGAGCAAAAGTCCCCATTAAAAATATTTAAGGTATTATCAAGACAATCTATGTAGGAGTTTGAGCTTTTTATGTTTAATATAAACCAGAGCACCCAAACCATGCTACAGAAATAAATCTTTATGTTGGCTAAGGAATGACTAGATTAGAATAATAATTTTACCATGTTGTTATTCCTGGCTTTAAAAAGCATCTAGTTACACTTAGAGCAGTAATTCTATCACATTACTTCTTTATTTTTTAAATTACCAATATAAATAAATTTTTAGTGATAGAACAAAGTTCTTTTATATTAAGTATTTCAAGAGTTTGTTTTCACAAAGACTTTAAAAATAAGACTATCCAATAAATAATTTCATGATTAAGTAAGTATATCAAAATCCTCTTCCTTGATAAGTACTTCAGAAGCATGTATTTATAATTGCTTTATAACTCTCTTTTTTTTTTGTTACCTAATTTTCCCAACATTTTGAAAAAAATTTAAACCTATAGGTAAATCAAAAATATAAATACAATGAACAGTAGGCCACATATTATATTATTATGATTACTGTTTTTGCAGTATGGGGGATTGAACCTAGGGATGCTCTATCACTGAGCTCATCCAAGTCCTATTTTTCTCCTAGGTTGAGAAAGTTTCTAATTTATTTTTCTATCTCTAGAATCTAGTAAGTATTTGGTATGAAGGCAGTGTTTAAGTAATACTAAATTATGTCCTTTCCTAATTTAATCTGCTTTTTTTTAAAATATTTTTTTTAATTGTTGATGGACCTTTATTTTTTATTTATTTATATGTGGTGCTGAGGATCGAACCCAGTGCCTCACGCATGCTAGGCAAGCGCTCTACCACTGAGCCACCACCCCAGCCCTTAATCTGCTTTCATTCCTCTAATTCATCCTTTGTTGAAACAGCAGATTTATAATACACAAACATGATCACATCTTTTCTCAGCTCAATTACTAATAGCAGCTAACATCTATTACTATAAGTAAAGCACAGTGACAAGCACATTACATGCTTTATTTCATTTAATTCTACAACAATCCTACGAGGTAGGCACTATTATTAATGTGATTTGATAGGTAAGAAAACTGAGGCATAGAAGATTAAATAATTTATCTAAGGTCACATAGCAAATGGCAAACTCAAGCTATGGACTCAGACAATCTAACTCCAAAGTCCATGCACTTAAGCATGAATTGATGCTTACTTTTTCATTCTTCTTTGATTTTGAACACTCTCTCTCAGCCTGGACTACTTGCAAATTTCTCTTTATCCTGCTAGTCACATCTTAAAGCCTCATCCTAGGAACACTTAGGCGCACCTTTGTGTTCACAGTTCTTTATACAAAATTATAACTTGCATTTCATCAAATGACCCCCCTTCAATACTCTGGCTGTATTTCCTCACTCTTAAACATCTTTTTTTTCCCCCACTTTTTTTTGGGGGGGGGTACTGGGATTGAACTCAGGGGCACTTGACCACTGAGGCACATCCCCAGCCCTATTTTGTGTTTTATGTAGAGACAGGGTCTCTCTGAGTTGCTTAGCGTCTCGCCGTTGCTGAGGCTGGCTTTGAACTCACGATTCTCCTGGCTCAGCCTCCCTAAGTGCACTTTTTTTTTTTAAATTGGTGCATTATGATCTTTCCCTACCCTGCCTTTCATGGCATACCCCATTCATTCACAAAACAAATATTTAAACAGTACCTATTATTTGCTCAGCACTGTATTAAATTCTGGGGATATAGCTTCTTGCTTCCATGGGGCTTGCATTCTAGGTTTGCATGGGGAAGACCAATACATTTGAAACACACACACAAACACAAATCAGGAAAACAAAATAGCTTATTGCTATTAAGTGGAAGAGTCTGGATATGAATCCATGTTTGCTTGACTTTAGATCTTAAATTTTGCTCTGCTGCCTATTTTCAGCTTCCAGCTCAGAATTTGGTACTGTCAAGGCAAACAGTGGATGTTTCCTGAATGAACACCAACTGTGTGCTCTACCACTGAGCTACGCCCACAACCTGCCTATCCTGATTTTTAATCTCTAGGCTTAGTACAAAAACCACAGTGGACATGGACAGACCTCCTTTTCATCCTCTTCCCTTCTTGTCAGCAAGTGTACTTCTCTGCTGTACACAGAGAAGAAAATATTTATTTCTAGAAAACACATGGATATTGCAGCAGGGGTAGTTGATTACTTATCTGCTTCACCTTAACATCTTCCTACTTCTCCCTCCTACTTCTTCATTTCTTTTTTTTTTTTTTTAAATGTTTATTTTTTAGTTGTAGGTGACCGAATATCTTTATTTTATTTTTATGTGGTGCTGAGGATCGAACCCAGTGCCTTATGAGTGCTAGGCAAGCACGCTACCACTGCGCCATAATCCCAGCCCCCCTACTTCTTCATTTCTATATTTTGATTTTTTAAAAATAATAAGTATTTTTAGGGAATTTTTTACATTCATAACAAAACTCAGCAGAAATATCAAGAGTTTCCACGTAGCCCCTGTGCACATATGCACAGCTTCCTGCACTATCAATATTCTACACCACAGTGGTACATTTGTCACAAAGAATTTACAGGACACATCATCATCACCCAAGTCCATAATTTACGTTAAGGTTTATTCCTGGTGTTTATAATCCTATAGGTCTGGACAAATGTATCTACCATTTGATATACAGAATAATTTTACTACCCACACATTTGTAGGTTGAAATCTAAAATTTTCACTTTAAGTTGAATAGTTGCAATGGATATCATTTCTCAAATACTATAAACACTGACATTTAAAAATAGAATTACTATGATATTCTAATACTATTTAAATACTAGGAATCTAAATACCATCCCAATTTTTAAACTTTTTAATTTAAAATAATTTCAGATTTACAAAAAAGTGTCAAGAATACTACAAATAACTCCCATATAGTCTTCACTCAGATTCCTCAAATGTTAACTATTTTGCTATATCTGCTCTACTTATCTCTTTATCTATCCCTAAATATTTTGGTGTATATTTCCTGAAAACCAAGGACATAAGCATAGTATAAATGTTGTTAACTAGGAAATTAACACTGATATAATACTAAATGACTTTATTCAAGTTTTTCAATTATCTTAATAATATTCATTGTAGGCAAAGAAAATATAAGACCATGAGGTTATATTTTGTTGTCAAATCTTAAGTCTTTTGTTTTTCTTCTATTATTATTATTATTTTTTGTACTAGGGATTGAACTCAGGGGCACTGATTGACCACTGAGCCACATCCCCAGCACTATTTTGTGTTTTATGTAGACAGGGTCTCACTGAGTTGCTTAGCGCCTCGCCCTTGCTGAGGCTGGGTTTGAACTTGCGATTCTCCTGTCTCAATCTCCCAAAGTGCAGGGATTATAGGCGCATGCCACTGCACTCAGCAGTTTTTTTTTTATTTTATGGTGCTGGGGATTGAACTCAGGGCTTCACACAGACAATTGCTCCACCACTGTCAATTCTTCTTTATTCTGAAACAATTCCTTAATCTTATCTTGTCTTAAATTACTGACATTTTTTAAGGGTATAAGTCAAGTTACTTTGTAGAATGTCCTTTAGTTTGGGTTTGTTTGATTTTTCCTCCTGATTAACTCAGGTTATGCAATGTTGGTACAAACACCAGACAAATCACGTGTCCTTCCCATCATACTAGGAGAAACATCATATCTACTTGTTCATTTACTGGTGATGTTAACTTTGATCATAAATTTCTCTACATATTTTTCATAATGTGGTATAAAAACCATGAGTTCATATTAGAACTTCCAATTTTAATCCAATTCCAGAAAGTTCATTTTAGCCCTTCCTTTTTCCATATTTAAGTTTTTTCTCCAACATTAAGAAATCAGGCTTATTTCTTCAATTGTTTAGCAGTTTATTATAAAGGATATTACAAAAAATATAGATGAAGGAGTGAGTAAGGTGAGGTATAGAAGAAGGGGAACATAGCTCCTTTGCCCTGTCTGGGTATGTACCTTTCAGGACCTTCATGTGTTCAGCTATCTGAAAGCTCCTATCTGGCCTTTGTCCCCACTGTGGCACTAGGGATCAAAGACAGAGCTTAGTGTATGCTAACCATGAGCTCTACCACTGAATAATCCAACCAGTCCAGCTCCTCTGATCCTGATTATTAAAGTCTAGGCCTAGTACATAAACCACAGTGGACATAGATAGACCTAGTTTTCATTCTGTTTCTTTCTCTTCAGCAAATATTATTGCTACACATAGAGAAGAAAGTATTTATTTTACTGGATATTGGATATTGCAGTAGGGGTAGCTACATTAGTAGTTTGTTATTTTTATGATACAGTGTCAAATATATATAAAATATAAAATGTAAAAGTGGTGGTCATAGAATTATAAAAATTAACCCCAAATTTCCAATTTTTGTTTTGTGGTTATTGTTTTTCTTTCTTATAAAGCCAAACAAAATTTATAAAAAGTGGGGATTTTTCATACAAATAAACTTCATGTTTTTCACTGTGTAAGTAAAATTTTTAATAAAAGGATAATAATGACAGCATTTCAAATTACAATAAACAATAAAATAATGATATCCTTCCCTGTAGTATCTATTTTAGTACATATGCTTTAGAAAAAAGCAAGGACAAGTAAGGAGGTTATGGAATTTATTTAAGGTTATGGAATTTATTTCAACAAACAGTTTTGATTAATGATTATTGTATAGCTTGAGTTAAAAAAGTTACAGGAACATTAATTTTTTTATATAAGCACAAAATATTTTAAAAACTGCAAGGCCTCTGACACTTCTGAAAGTGTGCTTGCTTGCTTACTTATTCATATACTTATGTTAGCCAGTTTATTAAAAGAATGGTGACAGGAGTCAGACAAATCTAAGGTTACAATCTTAGCTCTGCCCTTAATAAGTGCATCATCCAGGGGCAAATCACTTAATATCTCTGAGCTTATTTCCCTTAAAATATGCATAATAATCTCTAATTTGTAGGTTAGCTGGTAAGTTTAGAAGTCTGTATAGTAATCAACATAGTACCAGGAACCTGATTGTACTCAATAAATAACAATTCTCTTATTTAAGGTCTGTAACTTTATTTCATTCTGGCTTCATAATGCGATATGCTTAAATCATCATTTCCTACAACAAAGTTTCCTGTGTTTGCTTCCTTCCATGTAAATAACCATGTGCCTCAACAAAATGTATTAAAATATATTAAGGTGGAAATAGTCAAAGAATTTGCAGCCTGTCCTCTGCCTGCTTATCCCTTTTTTCCATGGTGGGATTGAACTCAGGTCCTCATACATGCTAGGCAAGCACTCTACCACTTAAGTTATATACTCCCAGCCCATGCAGTGTTTCTTTTCTAGACCACAATATCATAAGACTTTATGTATGTATGTACATGATACTCTTTGGTTCTTTCTACCTGTAAGAGCAATCTTGCACTTGCATTACTGGGCTTTGTCTTAGATATTCCTGATACCTAAACCTGGTTCCCATAAGCACTTGTGTTTGCAATCTCTTGTTCTTATTTATTTATTTATTTTTGGCATTGGGGATTGAACTCAGGGGTACTTGACCACTGAACCACATCCTCAGCCCTATTTTGTGTTTTATGTAAAGACAGGGTTGCTTAGTGCCTCGCCATAGCTAAGGCTGGCTTTGAACTCATGATTCTCCTGTCTCAGCTTCCCAAAGTGCTGGGATTACAGGCATGCTCCACCATGCCTGGCTCAATCTCTTGTTTTAAACACTGAATTTTTTTTAGGCTCTCTACTAAAAAGATTAAAAAAAAAAAAAAAAAGCTGTGTCTACATATAATTCCAAGAAAAGTAAAACACAAAGCAGGCATGTACTATTAAACAATCAAATGTGTGATAATTTAAAATAATTACCTGATGAAATATGGGATCTTTTACATGAAGGTAAACCTGCAAAATATTAGAAAAATACATGTGAATGAAGTGTATTATGGAGTGGCAATAAAAACTTATTACAACTACTCTGTAGATCCCAAACCTCTCCTGCTTATCTCATCTTGCTCAAACTTGACTCCAACCATGTAAAGACAATCAGATTAGGTAGCATGCCACAAAAAGGCAGTATGTACAGATGGCTCTCTCCCAGTGCTAACCTTGCCAGGGTAAAAATATTTCCAATCTGTTGTGGATTATTGGCCTTTGTGTCACCATTAGAGAGATAGAAGAATGCATGAAGACTCATGAGGAGTGACAAAGTTATGCTGATAATTCCTGTACCATATCTATTCTACAGTAGAAAGAACACTGAATGATTTAGAGACAGGAGTCCTTGAGCAAGTCAATGAGCCAAAAGATGCATTTAATCTTATCTGGGTAATATACAGTAATAATAGAGAGGAATGATAAGCTAAAATACATGAAAGTGTCCAGCACATGGTAGGTGTTCAATAAGTGAAGATATTTAAAACAAATTTCTTGTACCACTCTTTTGTTTTCAATCTATTCACTCACCTAGATGCACTCCCAGTTACACAATCTCTAGTTTTAGGATCTAGTGTCCCATGGGTTCTTTAAGCTCAATGCCTGTTGAATATTTAACATGCGTGCATTGCCCTATAGGAGCACAATTTTTAAATGATGTGGAACAGAGCAATCAAAATTCAAATCCAACCCTCCAATGACTCTCGGAACTTATAGGCAAGGTTCAAATTTCTTAGCTTGACCTTCAAAATCTCCTACAGTTCCTGCCTTTCTGTTCAGTCTCACTGCTGTCTTCTTGTCTCCTTTTTATCCTAAGTGCCAGAAATACTGTGCTTCTTCAGATGCACTAGTTTCATGCTTTTGTAACTTTAAACATACTTCTCCTTACTTTGTTCAGAAATCTTCCTCTGCTGGCAAATAATCATCTGTTAAGACTCAACTCAAAGACATCATCAAAAGCCTACCAATTAAGAAAAGCCCAGGACCAGATGGATTCTCAGCTGAGTTCTACAAGACCTCCAATGAAGAATTAACACCAATATTCCTCAAATTATTCCATGAAAAAGAAAAGGAGAAACCCTTCCCAACTCATTCTATGAGGCTACTATCATCCTGATACCAAAACCAGACAAAGACACATCAAAGAAAAGAAAACTTCAGACCAATATCCCGGATGAACATAGATACAAAAATTCTCAATAAAATTATAGCAAATTACATACAAAACACATTAAAAAGATAGTACACCACAATCAAGTGGAGTTCATCCCAGGGATGCAAGGTTGGTTCAATATATGGAAATCAATAAATGCAATTCATCACATCAATAGACTTAAAGACAAGAATCAGATGATCATCTCAATAGATGCAGAAAAAGCATTTGACAAAATACAGCACCCTTTCACGATCAAAACACTAGAAAAACTAGGGATAGTAGGAACATACTTCAACATTGTAAAAGCTATATATGCTAAACCCAAAGCCACCATCATTCTAAACAGAGAAACATTAAAAGCATTCCCTATAAGAATTGCAACAAGATAAGGATGCTCTCTTTTACTACTTCTATTCAACATTTGCCTTGAAACTCTAGCCAAAGCAATAGACAGAAGAAAGAAATTAAAGGGATACAAATAGTAAACAAAGAACTCAAACTATCACTATTTGCTGATGGCATGATTCTATAATTAGAAGATTCAAAAAACTCCATCAGAAATCTAGAACCAATAAATGAATTCAGCAAAGTAGCAGGATACAAAATCAACACCCATAAATCAATTGCACTCTTATATCCCAACAATGAATCTGCTGAAAAAGAAATTAGGAAAACTATTCCATTCACAGTAGTCTCAAAACAAAACAAAACAAAACCTGGGAATCAACCTAATAAAAGAGGTAAAAGCCCTCTACAATAAAAAATACAGAACACTAAAGAAAGAAATTAAAAAAGACCTTAGAACATGGAAAGATCTATGCTCTTGGACAGGCAGAACCAATATTGTCAATGGCCATATTACCAAAAGTGTTATGCAGATTTAATGCAATTCCTATTAAAATCCTAATGACATTCTTCATTGAACTAGAAAAAGCAATCATGAAATTCATTTGGAAAAACAAGAGACCCAGAATAGCCAAAGCAATCTTTAGCAAGAGGAGTGAAGCAGGAGGCTATAGTACAGAGCTATGGTAACGAAAGTGGCATGGTACTGACACCAACACAGGCACATCAACCAATGGTACAGAAAGAAGACACAGAGACAAACCCACACAAATACAGTTATCTCGTATTAGACAAAAGTGTCAAAAACATACATTGGAGAAAAGATAGCCTCTTCAACAAATGGTGCTTGGAAAACTGGAAATCTATATGTAACAAAATGAATTTAAATTCATCTCACCCTGCACAAAACTCAAGTCAAAGTGGATCAAAGACTTAAGACACTAGATGGAGACCCTATGCCTAATAGCAGAAAAAGTAGGCCAAAATCTTCAGCATGTCAGCTTAGGATCTGACTTCCTTACCCAGACTCCTAAAGTGCAAGATATATGACTACATGACTGGTGTGATTCTATATCATGTACAACCAGAAGAATGATAAGTTATATTCCATTTATGTATGATGTGTCAAAATGCATTCTACTGCCATGTGTAACTAATTGGAATAACAACAACAAAAAGATTCAACTCAAAGTATGCCTCCTTCCCACCATCACTGTCCATGTACTAACTTTATGGCATTTAGTTTGTTTCTCTCTCCCCTCCCCTGCCACCCCAAGATAAGAATCTCTTTGATAGAAAAGACTAGTTGTAAATATCTCTATATCCTCATTTAATGTAGTGATCTAATAAAGTTTTACATATTCATACAATTTAGCTACCAAGTTTATTTCTGGAATAAGTTTCTAGCTTCAAAGTGATCGAATTATTTTCTTTGAGCAGGGCTTTAAAAATAATATGTCTGAGTCACTATATATATATAGTGAGACACTATATATATATCAGTAACTCTAAACTTGGCAAAGGCGAATGTTTTTAATCTCTGAATTCCTTATTTCAAAGTAAGTAATTTCTGGAGCTACAGAGTGTAGCTCAGTGATGGATCACACACTTAGCATAAGCAAGAATCTGGGTTTGAATCCCAGCACCAAAACAAAACAAGACAACTGATTTGCCGTTATATGGTTAAAGATATCAGATTCTTTTTTTTTTTTTGTACCGGAGATTGAACTCATGGGTATTTACCACTAAGCCACATCCCCAGCCCTATTTTGTGTTTTATTTAGAGACAGGGTCTCACTAAGTTGCTTAGCATCTTGCCATTGCTGAGGCTGGCTTTGAACTTGCAATTCTCCTGTCTTAGCCTCCGGATATCAGATTCTTATTGCTACTAATTAAATAAATACAAAAGGGCATGCTTATTGAAGATGCATTTAAAAAAAATTTTTTTAGTTGTAGATGGACACAATATCTTTATTTTATTTATTTTTATGTGGTGCTGAGGATCGAACCCAGTGCCTCACGCATGCGAGGCAAGCACTCTACCACTGAGCCACAATCCCAGCCCCTGAAGATACATTTTTTAAAAGGCAGAGAATTAGGAAGTCTTTGTTATGTGCCAATATTAATTCTCACAACTAATATGAAATGTATACTATTATTATCTACGTTTTATAGGTAAGGAAAACTAAGGCTGAAACAGACTAAGTAATTTGCCCAATGTCCCATAGTTACTAAGTAATAGTGTTAGATCTAAACTCAGATCTGATTGATTCCAAAGCCTTTTTTTCCCCCTCTTTTGCAGTACTAGGGATTGAACCCAGGACCTTGTGCATGCCAGTTAAGCTACATCCCCAGATCCTTTTAAAATTTTTATTTTGAGATGCAGTCTCCCTAAGTTGCTCAGGCTGACCTCAAATTTGTTATCTTTCTGCCTCACCCTCTGGAATAGCTGAGATAACAGACCCATGCTACCATGCCCAGCTCCAAAGACTGTTCCTAACTACATCATCTCTTAATTTACAAAGTGGTCCAATCTTGATTCTGCCACTAACTATATAAACTTGGCTGGCAAGGCAAGTCGTTGACACTCTCTAGACTTACTTTATTCCTTTCTTTAAACAGCAACAAGACTATTTTTCACCTCTAAGTTTCTAGGATTCTTTCATCATTAGCTAGCATGTAGTTTAGGCAAAGCTTAGAAACTCAAGAAAATACTGCAAATGTGCTCTTTCACCCTTCTATTTAACATCTTAACAACTGTAATATAGCTTCTGCCTTCATCAATTTACTGGCGACAGTATTCTCATTACGATTACTTGGTTTTCTAATTCAAAATTCCTATTAGCTCTAAAATCTTCATTTTATTCATATCCATTGAGAGGCAACTAATACTTGTTATTTACTTTCCACTTGTAAAAATTCTTGTGACATTGGGCTCTTAGCTTTCCTATATCTGATTACTTTTCTCAGACTCCTTTGCTGGTTCTGTCTCTTCTATCTGTAGATGTAAGATTCTATCTTTAGTCATCATAATAGTCTATGCTATTTCTGTGCCAGTTCATCTATCCCACACATCTTGTATACCTACACCCTGTCAACTCCCAAATCTACATCTTTGTACCAGACTACTTGCTAAGCCTCAGGTGTTATTAATGTTGGGCACTTCAACCCCACCAATTCTAAATTTAATTTATCTATCTCTATGTCAACATATGAACTTATTCATTAAATTTCTTGCAAAGCTGCCTATCTTCTAAGTTTACTATCATGGTTAAGGGCATACTGCATATGCTGACCTAAACTGAGGAGCCATTCTAACAACTCCTTTTAAACTCTATTTCCATCTTTTCTACTCTGTGGACCACAGGTCCCACAAATAGGAATTTATGTCAGCTTCTTTTCATCCCTATAGCTATGTTACTTTATAGTCTGTCTCATATCTTTAAATACAAGATTCCTGGGTCTAGCCCCCTATTCCTCCCCACCACCCATAACTAGAGTAATCTTTCTAAAACATATTTGATTACATTTTCCCTCTACTTTAAACCAGTTAATGGCTCTACACTGCCTTGAGGATAAAAATTCAAATTGCAAGACATGGCATACAATGAAGTATATAATGTAATTCATTAAGCTTATTTGCTGCTCCTCACTTATCATATGTCCACCTTTATAAAATCTTCCCCAATTCTACTGATGATGAATGAAACAATAAAGGTAAAGTATTCAGCATAATATCTGACATATAGTAAATAATTAAAAATAGTAATTTTCTATGTGGTTCCAGAGTTTTATACCTATGGACATATGAAAGACTATTTCAAAATATTTCACCACACTGTTGCCCAAGGGCTTGATGAACTTCTAATTATTAGTCAAAATCTAACTCAATTGCCTCCTCTCTGAAGCTTTCCTTGACCTACTCAAGTAGTCTTTTTTAAAAGTAAAATTTATTTTTAATTGATACATAAAAA
>PVHX01000153.1:65948-106726 GCA_004024805.1 Geosciurus inauris
CTGGCTTTGAACTCGCGATTCTCCTGTCTCAGCCTCCCTAAGTGCTGGGATTACAGGCTGGAGCCACCGCGCCCGGCTCAAGCAGTCTTGATTGACTTTCTTTTACCTCATCACATATAATTAACATTTACTTCGAGTATTTCAGTTATTATCTTTTGATTCATTTCTTTGTTTACATGTTTAACTTCCCTAAAAGAATGAATTCCTTAGGGATAGTAATTGCTTCTTAGGGACTTCTGTATTTCCTGTGCCTGACATGTAGGGTTTGCAGAAGCATTTGTTTAAATTAATATTTTCTTAATACAAAATGAAATTCACTTGAGGTAGAAAAGCAAAAGTTAGGGTAGGATCAGAAGTGACTAGCTACCTCAAATTATTAGAAAAGTTTGATCATTAAAATAATCACACTAGGTCCAATGGTGTGGAGCCAATTTCTTTAATAAATAGGAGGTAATATGTTCATACATGATAAAGTTAATTTTTTTCCATTGTTACTAAATATTTACTTTTTGACCTTTCCTCCTTTAAAAAATTAAACATTAAAAAAGTTATTTCAATTATAAGGAAAAATAACACTTGGAAACAAGCAATATCTGAAAATAAGATATTCTAGTTGTATGTAGAAACATTTAAGTTTGAACAGCTTCAAGCAAATATAGGAAGCAAAATATTCCTCCATAAATGATAAATTCATATGCTTAATTTGTTAGAGACAAAATATGACTTACTGTGGTTACTATTAAACTGAATAGAAATAGGGTAAAAAGTAGATGGTAGTTTACTGAGTTCTTCATCTTGAAACATTCAAACCTTAAAAAGAGAGAGAGAAACTTTCTTTAGAATATGTAACAGGAACAAATAGAATGGGACTTTACTACTTATCCACATACCTTTATGCTCTAATAATACACATCATTTCTTTCCACTCACATTTTTTTAAAAAATATTTTTTAGTTGTCAACGGACCTTTATTTTATTTATTTACATGTGGTGCTGAGACTCAAACCCAGTGCCTCACACATGCTAGGCAAGCACTCTATCACTTGTGCCATCACCCCAGCCTCCACCCATATTCTCTGCACTGCCTACAGCCTATGAGAGGTTGGAAGGATAAAGAGTAGATAGCTGACTTAAGTAGGGACAAAGATAGTCTCCTGAAAGTCAAGAGTTGGGGATCCAGAAGCTTAATCAATTAAATATAGAGATGACTTCAAAATATGAAGTCAAATGGCCTAAAGGTCTGAAGCTGATATCTGAGGGCAGCCAAAGTGAGTGAACAAGTGGATGAATGAGCAGAAAAATAATCCTCAGGTAAAGAAACATAAAGTAGATATAAAGAGTTGAAGACAAATGGAGAGGAAGAAAGGCAGAAAAAAGAGGGAAAGAGGAAGAAATAACCTTTCCATTTCTAGTGAAGTACTCGAGTCTATATACTTCCTGCTATTGTATCTCATATAATTTCCTCATGTTCTTCCAAAAGATAAATCTCTTAACTCAAGCTAGTTTTAGTAAGGTTCTGTGTCTTATCCCTAAAGAAAACTACTTTAAAAAAATCACTTTTTATAAATGTCTCTTTTCTTATCTGTTTCCCCAACTAAACTGTGCATTCTTAGTATGCAGGTATACAATATGATTACTATTTTTTCATACATCTAGTCATTAGGATAGTATCTGATGCACAGAAGATAATCAGTAAATAAGAAAATATAAACAAATAACTGTCCATCAGTAAGTATCCAGCTTTGAGGACTGTCTTGCTATAGTCAGTAGGAATATTCTCACAGTTTACTAATTGGTTATTGAAGTTGGACCCAATTCTTATTTCCTTATCTGTAAAGAAAGGTGGGTTGCAATACCTGATTTTTAAGTTCTCTTTTGCATTTAAATTCTATGATTTCATGGCTTGAAAGATGATGAAAATATTAGGATGTTAGGTAGATATTTGTTTTTCTCTTAAATTATATGACTATGGCTTGAAAGGTGATTGAAAAAGTTAGGTAGGATATTTGTGGCATACAGTTAGCATTTTCATTCTGTCAGTAGCTTAGAAACTTCTGTTTATCATCTTAGATGCCCTCAAAGCAGATTACTTATTAAGAAACCAAACGTCTTTGGGAGGCCTGGCTTATATTTATTACCGTGGTCACCTTACTTTATCATATATAGTCAATTTCTTATCTGTACCCTTCTTTAGACAATGAGTTCCTCCTTGCCTCTCTATTTCTATAGGGCCCAGTATCATGCCTAACACAAAGGAGCTTTTCCAGTATGTGTTTCACAAATGAACAAGCATGTGCACATAGAAGGCAAGGCAGGTTTAAAATGGTTAGCAGTCTAGACTGCTTTGTACACTTGATATGTTCAAAGACTATCCTAAGGAACCAACAGAAAAACTGAATAGTGAAATTAACAAGGTCATGGAATAAAAAATCAATTGTATTTCTAAATGCTTATAATTAACAACTGAAAAATAAAGTTTAAAATTGTAATACTACTTAATATAGTACCCCAAATCACTAGAAACCTAGAATTAGAGCTAACAAATTATGTGCAACACCTATGCACTGAAAACCATAAAATATCTCTGAAATAAATTAAAGAAAACCTGAACAAATGGAGAATTATGCTACATTCATGGTTTGGAAGACTAAACATTCTTTTCTTTCTTTCTTCTTTCTTTCTAAATATTTCCTTCCTTCTTTCCTTCCTTCCTTCCTTCCTTCCTTCCTTCCTTCCTTCCTTCCTTCCTTCCTTCCTTCCCTCCCTCCCTCCCTCCCTCCCTTCCTTCCTTCCCCCTCTTAGTCTCTGTCCCCCACCCCTCCTTGGAACTAGGGATTGAACCCAGGGATCTTTAACCATTGAGACACATCCCAGTTGCTTTTTATTTATTTAGAGACAGGTCTCACTAAGTTGCTTAGGACCTTGCTAAATTGCTGAGGCTGGTTTTGAACTTGTGATCCTCCTGTTTCAGCTTCCCTAGTTGCTGAGATTACAGGCATGCACCATCATGCCTGCCTAAGATTTAAAATTCTTAAGATATCAATTATGTCCAAAGTGGTTTATAGAGCCAATGTAATCATTATCAATGTTCCAGTAGACTATTTTTTCCATTCCTTTCCTTTTTTGTTTTTTTTCTTGCAGCACTACGGACTAGCTGAACCCTAGTCCTCATATATGCTATGCTAGGCAACTAGTCTACCACTGAGCTAGCTCCAGCAGACTTTTTTTTTTTTTTTGTAAAAGTTGGCAAGCTGACTCTAAAATTAATGTAAAATTGCAAAGGATCTAGGACATCCAAAGCTGTATTGAAAAAGAACAAAATAAGAGGACTATTCTGACTGATCTCAAGATTTACAATAATATGCAGCAAAACCTGGGAGGCTGAGTTCAAAGCCAGCCAGTGAGGCCCTAAGCAACCTAGTGAGATCCTGTCTCTAAATAAAATGTAAGAAAAGGGCTGAGGATGTGGCTTAGTGGTTGAGCACCCATGGGTTCAGTCCCTGGTACCAAAAAAAAAAAAAAAAAAAGATTTAAATAATGCTACAATTAAAAGACAATATGGTATTGACATAAGGATAGAACAAACTGAGAACAAAATTGTTATAATAACTTAATGCAGCAAGGAATATTCAAAAGATGGTATTCAATAACCAGTTACTAGCAGGGGAAAATATGACCCTCAACTTTGCCTATTATATCATACACAAAATTAACTCAAAATGGATCATAGACGTAAATTCAAAAACTAATAAAACTTCTGGGGAAAAAAGCAAAACAAAACAGAAAATCTCCTCAACCATGGGAAAGGCAAAGATCTATTTGGACACAAAAGGTACTAGACCTAAAAAAATTTTAAAAATAAATTGGATTTCATAAAAATCTAAAACTTCTGTTCATCAAAAGACACCATTAAGAAAATGAAAAGATAATTCATAGACTGAAAAAATATTTGAAATAAATATTGGAGAGGACTTGAATCAAAAAAAAAATTTGTACACTTCAATAAGAAGAAAAACAACTTGGTTTCTACCAAAAAGGTCTAACATTTGAATAGACATTTCTGTTTTCTTTTTTCCCTTTCTTCCTTTTGTGGTGCTGGAGATCAAAGCCTGGGACTGTGTGTGCTAGGAAACACTATCACTAAGCTATATCTCCAGTTAATGAATAGATATTTCTTAAGATATGAAAATGGCCAATTAGCACATGAAAAGATCGACAACATCATTCGTTCTTAAAGAAATGCATATTAAAACACCAGAGACAGCACTCCATGCTCCCTAGAAAAAACTAAAAATAAAAAGACTGGTAACACAAAGTATTAGCAAGGATATGGAGCAACGAGACTCTTCATATATTTGTTAATAGAACTGTAATAAAATATAACTTGTTTGACAATAGTTTGGCAGTTTCCTATAAAGTATATACTTATACAACCCAGCAATTTCACTTCTAGGTATTTACTCAATAGAAATGAAAACATGTATCCAATTAAAGACTTGTACACAGATTATGTAGTCACTTTATTCATAGTTAGCAACCTTAATGTCCATCATTGGTGAATGGTATAGCTATATAATTGAATACTTACTACTTGCATTAAAAAAGAAAAATGAACTACTGATACTCATAACATAGATGAACCTCAAAAACATATTGAACAAAAAAGGCAGGTGTGAAAAGGTACATATCGCATAATTCCTTTTATATGAAATTTAAGAGCAGACAGGACTAAACACCAGAAAAGCAGGGGAAGGAGTCAGGATGAATTGTAATAGAGCAAAAAGTAATGTTCTCTTTCTTAATATAAGGGAAATGGTGTGAGTATACATTTGTCAAAACTTAAATTATATAATTAAACTGGGTGCATTTTATTATATGCTAATCATATCTCAGTAAAACGGATTGAAGTTATTTCAGTATTTTCGTTTTCTCCTAAGAGTCACTTAAAATGTACTATAGCAGGAGTTGGGGAATGTGACTCAGTGGTAGAGCCTTTACCTAGTATGCATGAGGCCCTGGGTTTTAATCCCTAGTACAGAAAGAAGGAAGGAAGGAAGGAAGGAAGGAAGGAAGGAAGGAAGGAGTGTACAGAATTCGTTTTTATATGCTGAGGTGGTAGAAATTTGAAACTTGTTCTATTCACAATGACAGTCAGGAAACCACACTTCATTTTCATATAGTGGCAAGTTCTACCCTTTCCTACCCTACTGAACTTTGCATATGTCTAAGATAGAATAGTAATCACATGACATGGAAGGCTGCTTGTTTTTGGTTCTGTTTCCTCTACTAGACCTCAGATTTTCTGAGGTAAAAGCTCACTTCTTACTTTTCCAAATCCCAGTGCCCATCACTGATACATCAACAGCATACAAGTTTATATTATAAACAAATAAATAATTTAATTTAATCTTCATGAGAAATTTGCAAGTACAACTTCTAATGAGAAACATATGAAGAAATGGAAAGATTCACTTACCCAGGGTCAAGCAGTTAGTGATTACCAGAGCTAGAAACTGAACTATATAAGTTTAACATCCTTCTTGTGCATATGTGTGTGTGTGTGTGTGTGTGCGCGCGCGCGCGTCTGTGTGTGTTTGTAGCTGTGGATCAAACCTGAAGCCTCATGCATGTTAGGCAAATGCTCTACCACTGAGCTAGATCCCCAATCCCCAGTCCTATTCCTTATTTCTAAGTAATACCCTTCTGTTCCCTAACCTAATACATAGTGTTTTCTGAACGCATTTTAAATGATGATTATCTATGTTTTTCAATATAGTCATCATTACTAGCTCATGAACATTTTATTCTAAATATACAAAAATATCAGAATAGTTTTAAACATATGTTACTAAAAGAAGTTCATCAGTGGGGCTGGGGTTGTGGCGCAGTGGTAGCGTGCTCGTCTGGCATGCATGAGGCACTGGGTTCGATCCTCAGCACCACATAAAAACAAAATATCTAAAACTAAAAAATAAATGTTTAAAAAAAAAAAAAGTTCATCAGCAAGTACTTTTTTAGATGGGGGTAGCAAACTATGGCTTAAGGGCCAATTTCTCAGCCTGAGTGGTTTTTTGTTTGTTTGTTTGGTGTTCTTGGGATTGAATCCAGGGTTACTCTACTCCTAAGCTTCATCTCCAGCCCTCTTAATCTTTTATTCTGAGATAAGACCTCACTGATTCATCCAGGCTGGCCTCAAACTTCTGATCCTCCTGCCTCAGTCTCCTGAGAGACTAGGATTATAGGCGTGTACCACCTTAACCAGTTCTGAGACTGTTTTTGTAAGTCATTCCCCTACAACAGTAGGCTGAAAAGTTGCGACAGAGACTCTAGTCCCACAAAGCCTAAAATATTTACTATTTGGTCCTTTACAGAGAAAATTTTTTTTTCCATCACTGTTTCCATCTTGATGTTCTTTTCACCTACCTTTGAAATAGGGCAATAGCACTTGATGCCATATAAATCTAAGCAGTAAATGGGCATTCTTCCTTTTATTGTTTCTGGATAAAAAATCAGTTTTACTAAAGGTTTAGAACTAAGAGTGGCATGGTTTGTTACAGCTCAGTAACTCAAAATCTCTTTGAGTTACTTTAGTATGTGCTACTAACTTTTAGGAGTGGTGATAAGGAAGAGATAGACATGAGTCATAGGAATATGAGGCTTAGTTAAGGGAATAATTCTATAAAATGGGCCCACTGTGTTGATCCCCATATGCTTTTTCTCTCCTTTCTCTCTCTTTTTTTTTTTTTTAAAGCAATTTACCTGCAGCCCTACCAGGCTTAACTGGAAAGGATATGTTACATTCGTCAGCAAACAACCTGTTACCTGCAGGAGAAATGCAGGCCTGAAATGCTGAGAACACCACAAATTACCATGAAGGTGGAAAATTTTGGGACCCTTATGCAGACTAGATCTCAAAACACAAGGATATAAAGATAATTTCTCCAACCATAAAATCTGTAAGAACAGGGTCCAACTAGAATCGGTCAGCATGGGCTAAAGTTGTCATGCACAGAGTTGTGGTGCACAATGGGGACTTGAAAATCTGATGTCATCCTGTCAGCCAGTCAAAAGTCAAGAGGTGGAACTGGGTGGAACTCTCAGGAACCTTCCTTGGGACCTCCAATGTAACTATGAGAAAGAAGAGGCATGCCTTCTTCCTCTCTGAGAAGGTCCACTCTCCCCATTGAGAGTGTTGCCCTTTTCCCTTTCCTATCTCTTCAGTAAACTCATGCCTGCTACTCTGAGTGGCATGTTTGAAATCTTTCTGGAGCGATTGCAAGAATAAGGGTGAAGATGGGGCCTCTGTGGCTGCCTCAGTTTCATGGCTGGCCAGTGCCCTATAACATTATAAAATAGAAAATAAGGATACCAACTGGTTCAAACAGTGGTTTTTATCAACTAGAAGCCTTGTTATTAGACCTGACTCAGGTATGTCATGTGGGTCCCTCCACAGGTTCGTTGTTTTTTCCCCTCCAAATACATGTTCTTTACATATCTGTTTAACATTTAGACAGGCTGTATAACTGCAAGGTCATGGGTCAGGGAGACTCTTCTTTGTTCTGGCAATTTAGCTGGAGCCCAAACTTGCATACCTTATTTCAGCAAAACAAAAGACCTGCAGCTAACCTCACCTACCCTCCTTAGAAAGCATGGGTAATGTCCATTTTTTATTTGATCACACACTATAGGAAGAGTCTCATGTCTATAATTATACCACATTCCCAGGAAGCCTAATAAAGTTTCCAGTTTCTTTTTGAGAAGGATTCTGACCATTTTACTTTTCTCCATCACGATATATTTCCATGTCCCTTAGATACTGTTTACCTGGATGACGGTCTGACTGGTATGCTTCCTAATCAAGCTCTGCTTAGGTCCTTAGTGCTTCTTCTTTATAAAATAAGGACAATACCCATTTATCTTGTATAACTGTGTAGAATTAGAAATGGTGTAGTATGTTGCCTAGTACAGTACAAAGGAGATATTAACACTTACTACTGTTCTTTCATTTTATTTTTCAAGATTGTCACTCAGGAAATGCAAATTAACTTAAGATTGAAATAAAAAATATGAACCAGGAAGGGAATTTTGGATTTAATATTCTCATTCATGTTTGCAAACAGCCAATAAAAATAAGCACATTGTTGACAGCTTTATTATGATTGATTTAGAATAAAAAAAATTAAAAGGGAACAAATACTTTGAAATACTTCAAAACAAAGAGATTAAAAAGACACAATCATTATACAACTAGAAGTATATTTCATTTTTCTGGTAAGCTTCTGTTAAGAAACTGTTAGTATAATATAATAGTATATATCATGGCATAATAAATATAACCAATATCTAAATTTGTACATATTATTTACATAAGGAAAGGCAAACTATACAACTTAAGTACAATTAAGATTTTATCTAAATTGGCTACTGGGTTTGAGATCACAAAAGTTTACAAAAATAACCTTATTAATACTACCAAGAAGGAAAAACTTTGATTATAAGAATTTGGGGCTTTGTTGTGGGCATGTAGTAGTGCAATAGGGGAAGTTTTTTAATAGTAAAGTTTGAAATGTAGCAAGTCTTAACCTGAACTTATACATTAATTTGTAGGCATATTAAAACTTCATTAATTCAGGCTGCATTTATTTTGAATTTGTAACTATCTGAATAAGTGCTATTCTATTGTCTATATGGTCATAATATAAAAATGATGATGAGATGTCTTATATTTTCATTTCCATGGGTATGAAATTATAAAATGTAATTTATATTCAAATATTTAATAAAGTATTTGTGTACAAAAAATACTTCCAAGAAACTATACTCTTAATTGATATCATAAAATTTATAATCTTCTAAATTATTGTAATCTCCTAGTAATATAACTGGGTTAGTTATATTAATTCCTTGAGAAAAATATGAATTCAAAAGTATACCAAAGAACTGAAATTTAAATATAAGTACTTACATGCAGTATACAAATATGCAACAGCTGTAAATCATTGGGAGTTCATCCAATAGCTATATGAAACAAAGGGAGATAACAGGCTTGAATATGGTAGAGGCACAATTATTATACAAATCAAAATAAAACATTGGAATAATTGAGATTATCATTTCTTGAGGTGAGGATCTACCTCAGCAGTAGAACACATGATTAGCATGCACAAGGCCCTGGGTTTAATCCCCAGCTCCACATACACATAAAAGATTGCTGTCTTCTCTTAATTTCTTTTACTAATTTACATACTTATCATTATATAGTTTACTCTGTGTATAGTTTGTTGTTTCAGAACAAACAAGGTTATCCATCCATCTGTCCTAATGCACACACCTAAGTAGTATACCTGACTCACTGTTTCTGGAAGGTAGCTTTGTAATCATGCTGCTCATATCACTTGGTATCACAAACTGTGAAATCATACTTCCAAGAAATGATGTAGAACCTATCAGTATTCTTTTGCATTTCCTTCCTATAACACCTTAAACAGATATAATGCTCACTAACACAAATAAAAAAAGAGATTAATGACCAGGGAAATAATTTCATTTATCCCTGTAATTTGTCTCTAAAAAGAACATTTACTATTATTAAAACAATAATAATAGTAATTATGGCCATTATATATTAAATTGCTTACTGAATGCTAAGCTAGGTATTGTATATAGGTTATTTATGATCCTCAAACCAACCTTAAAGAGTTTATTTACCATTAGATACATAACTGATTTTTTTTGTTTCCCCCTTTGGGTACCCAGGGGCACTTTACACTGAGCCACAATCCCAGCCATTTTTATTTTTTATTTTTGAGACAGGTTCTCACTAAATTGCTTAGGACCTCATTAATTTGTTGGGGCTAGCCTCAAACTTGACATTCTCCTGCCTCAGCCTCCTGAATTGCTTATTGGATACAGTCTCCCAGTGGAGATGGGCAACTGGTTGAGCCCTAGAGGTGCACAGATCTAATCTCTCCAGAGAAATTACCACCCAGAAAAGCCTCTGGGGCCTGAGGGACCTAAGCTTCCCCGCAACAAAACCACCATGGGAACTCCACCTATTGGAACTCCACTCACAGAAGTCTGCAGCATCCCAACACTGAGAGTGCATCGAACTGGTCTGTGCAGACAAAATTCTAGCTGACAGCACCTCCCATCCCATTCTACCACATACTGGTAAGAAGGGAAGGTGAGAATTTTTGAACTCCAACTTGCAACTTGGTGAGCAACACAAAAAGAGGAAGGGAACAACCTTTGGCTCTTACTGTCATGCTCAGTACATAATTCAAGAAGAAACGGAAAGAAAGATAGTTGGGCATAGGCAGTGAACATATATTCTCATTGACTATTTTGAACACCTCAGTAGAAAAAATTCCTTAATTTTTCATTAAGAATCAACCTCTCTCTCTCTCGTTTTCTTCTTTAGTTTTAGTTGTGTGTGTGTGTGTGTCTGCTGAACGCTTCATGGACATACACACATATACATATCTGTTTCTTTTCTCACATTTGTAGCATTTTTTTGAAAATGTACTTATTTTTCCTTGCCTTCTCTTTTAGGGTTGGGTTTGTTTGTTTGTTTGGTACTGGGGATTGTACTCAAGGGTACTCATCCCCAGCCCTATTTTCTGTTTTATTTAGAGACAGGGTCTCAGTTGCTTAGCACCTCGTCATTGCTGAGGCTGGCTTTGAACTCACGATCCCTCCTGTCTCAGCCTTCCAAAGTGTTGGGATTACAGGCATATGCTACCATGCTTGGCTAAGGTTGGGTTTTTGAATAGTATATTTTGATTTTGTTTTATATTGTTTTTCATTTGCCTGTTTCTTTTCTTTCTCTTTCTCTCATTTACTCTGCTAATAGCCAAATTCTATTGTTTTCTCTTTCACTCTTCCTTTAATTTTCTACTACCATTTTTTCTCCTTCCTTACAACCATCACATTCTACTTTGCTTCTGCATTCTCTCTGTTCACCTTTTGGAAATGTAAACTCTTTTATAACTTCCTATCACATTTTCTTTTCTCTTAATTAACTCTAATCTTACCATATAGCACTATTCAGTTTATATAACACCTGCCCCCACCATTAATGCTGTTGCAATTATTACTACTGTGGATGCCATAGCTGATACTTCTTGTTGGATTTAATGCCAGGTATAACATATGGTTACTTATTTTGCTGATAAAAATTGCTGACCCTACCATTTCTGCTTTTTTTTTTTTTTTGTGGCAATTAACATTGTAGATGTCATAGTAGGAAGTGAGTATTTAGTTCAATGCTGTATATTGTTTATGTTGGTTGTTACTATTATTTGCTCCCTCCTAATCTTTGAGGTATGAGAAACCTACAGGGACACTACAAGTTCACAGGGTAGAAACTCTGCTGCTTTAGAACCATATTGATAGATGTGCAGACATACAAAAAATATGAAAAAGCCAGGGAACAAACCATCCCAACCAACTCAAAATGCCTAAATAACATATTTCATTGGCACAACATTGGAAGAAATGTCAGAGAAGGAATTTAGGAAGTTCAGTTAAACTGTTCTGAGGCAAAAGACAATGTAAGGAGTGAAATTGGATAGAAAATACAAGAAGTGAAAGGTCATTTCAATAAGGAGATACAGATTCTGAAAAAGAATCAATTAGAAATCCTCAAAATGAAGGAATCAATAAACCAAATTAAAAATTTAATGGAAAGCATCACCAATAGACTAGACTACTTGGACGATAAATTTTCAGGCATCAAAGACAAAATATATGATCTTGAAAATAAAGTTGACCATGGAGAAAAGATGTTAAGATACCATGGACAGAATATTTAAGAAATATAGGATAACGTAAAAGGCCAAATTTAAGATTCATCAGGATAGATGAAGGCTCTAAAATACAAATTAAAGGAATGCACCATCTTTTTTGGGGGGGTGGAGTACTGGGGATTGTATTCAGGGCACTTGACTACTGAGCCACATCCCCAGCCCTATTTTGTATTTTATTTAGAGACAGGGTCTCACTGAGATGCTTAGTGCCTCACTTTTGCTGAGACTGGCTTTGAACTTGTGATCCTCCTGCCTCGGGCTCCTGAGCTGCTTGGATTATAGGTGTGCATCACTGTGCCTGGCAGAATGAATAATGTTTTCAATGGAACAATAACAAAAAATTTCCAAACCTTAAGAATGAAGTGGGAATTCAAATATAGGAGGTATACAGGACTCCAAATATACAAACTTATAACAGATAAGACATATTATTATGAAAATATCTAACATATAGAATGATAGAATTTTAAAAGCTGCTAGAGAAAATTAACTGGTCATATTCAGAGGCAAACCAATCTGTATCTCAACTTATTTCTTAACCCCAACCCTAAAAGCTAGGAGGTTTAGAAATAATATATACTGAGCTCTGAAAGAAAATGGACACCAACCAAGAATACTATACACAACAAAATTAAGATTCAGAATAGAAGAAGAAATAAAAATTTTCCACAACAAACAAAAGCTAAAAGAATTCACAACTAGAAAGCCTGCACTATAAAACATGCTCAATAAAATATTTGATGAAGAAGAAATGAAAAATAAAAATGAAAACTAGCAGAGTGAGGAACTACACTAGAAGAATAGTCAGTCAAAAGAGAATCCAATTCAATTTAAAAACCAGAAATAAATCAAAATGACAGGAAGTAAAATCATCTCTCCATAACAACATTGAATGTAAATGGTATAAACTCTTCATTCAAAAGACAAAGGTTGGTAGATTGAATTTAAAAACAAGACCCAACAATAGGCTGTCTCCAAGAGACTTACCTCATAGGCAAAGACATTCACAGACTAAAGGTGAAAGGATAGGAAAAAACATAGCTTTCACATGGATCTCATAAACAAGCAGGATTTTCTATCCTCATATCAGATAAAGAGGACTTCAAGTCATGAAGCCCATTTCACATTGCTTTAAGGGAATCATACATCAATAAGAAATAACAATTGTAAATATACACCAAACAATGAAACATCTGTGTACATCAAACAAACCCTTCTTAATGTTAAAAATCAAATATACTACAACCCAATAATACTGGGTGACTTTAACATGCCTCTCTGGATAGGTCTTCCAAACAAAAACTAAATAAAGAAGCTACTGAACTAAAAAATACAATTAATAATTTAGACTTAACAGACATATATAGAATATTTCAACCATCAATGACTGAATACATTCTCTTCTCAGCAGAACACAGAACATTTTCTAAAATAGACCATATTTTTAGGCCACAAAACAAATCTTAGCAGATAAACAAAACAAAACAAGAGATGCCTTGCATTCTTATCAGATCATAATGGAAAGAAATTAGAAACCAACAATCAGATAAAAAATAGAAACCACTCTAACACCTAGACACTAAATAATAAGTGGATAACAGAAAAAATCAGGGGAGAAATTTAAAAAAATTACTTAGAAGTAAATGAGAACAGTGATACAACATATTCAAAATCTCTAGGACACCATGAAGACAATTCTAAGAGAAAAGTTCATAGCATTGAGCTCATATATGAAAATAATAGAAAGATACAAAATAAATAATCTAACATTACATCTCAAGGGCTAGAAAAAGAACAAACCATCACCCAAACTAGTAAAAGACAGGAAATAATTAAAATCAGAGCCAAAAATCAATGAAATTGAGATTAAAAAAATTCAAAAATATCAACAAAAAGTTGGTTTTTTGAAAGAATAAACAAAATTAATAAACTCCTAGCCAAGCTCACCAAAATAAAAAGGGAAAGAACTCAAGTAATTAAAATCCATGCTGAAAAATGAAATATCACCACAGATACTACTGAAATACAGAGGATTATCAGAAACTATTTTGAAAATTTATACTCCAACAATTCACAATGTAATCCTATCAGAGATATGAGGTCTTTTCAGAATCTTCAGTGAGAAACTGGTAGGGTATCTAGAAAGAAAACTGTGGAACTGCGAGGGTTTCCCTAATATAAGACCCCTAGATTTCCTTAATCTCAAATTAGCCCATATTCTGTCTCCAGCCATTCTTCAGGTGGCAAAAAACATAGATTGGAGAAAAGATAGCCTCTTTAGTAAATGGTGCTGGGAAAACTGGAAATCCATATGTAGAATAAAAAAATTTGACCCCTATCTCTCACCCTGCACAAAACTCAACTCAAAGTGGATCAAAGACCTAGGAATTAGACCAGAAACGCTGTACCTGTTAAAAGAAAATGTAGGCCAAACATATCGGCTCAGAAATTCACCTCCTTAGCAAGACTCTTAAAGTTCAAGAAAAAAATGAAAAATTAATAAATGGGATGGCATCAAATTAAAAAGCTTCTTCACAGCAAAGGAATCAATCAAGAGCTTAAAGCGAAATGGAGAAGAATGGGAGAAAATCTTTGCCACCTGCACCTCAAATAAGGCATTAATATCCAGGATATACAAAGAATTCAAAAAACTTAACTCTGAAAAACAAATAATCCAATCAATAAATGGGCAAAAGAACTAAATAGACAACTCAAAAAAAGAAATATGATTGGTGAACCAAAACATGAAAAAATGTTCAACATTTCTAGCAATTAGAGAAATGTAAATTATAACTACTCTGAGATTTCATCTCACTCATCAGAATGGCAATTATCAAGAATATAAATAATAATAAATGTTGGAAATGATGTGGGAAAAGAGTACACTCATATACTGTTGGTGGGACTGCAAATCAATGCAACCATTTTTGGAAAGCAGTATGGAGATTCCTCAAAAACCTAGGAATGAAACCAATATTTTACCCATTTATCCCACTTGGTATATATCCAAAGGATTTAAAATTAGCACACTATAGTGACACAGCAGATCAAAGTTTATAGCAGCACAATTCACGAAAGCTAAGCTATGGAGCCAACCTAGGTGCCCTTCAGTAGGTGAACGGATAAAGAAATGTAACACTGAGGAAGAAAACAAAAAAGTCAGAAACTTTGAAACTTCAAGAAGGAAACATAGGGAAAATACTTTGACTTATAGGCACAGGTAATGACTTCAATAGCTCAGGAACTAATAATAAGAATTGATAAATGAGATGGCATCAAATTTAAAACTTTCTGCACAGCAAAGAAAACAGTTAACAGTGTGAAGGGACAGCGTGCACAATGGGAGGAAATCTTTGCCAGCTACTCTTCCAACAGAGGATTAATATCCGGAATATATAATGAACTAAAAAAGCTCAGTACCAAACAACAACAAATAACCCTAACTGGAAAGATGATCCAAACAGATACTTCTCAAAAGAAGTGCAAATGGCAAGCTATTAAATGTTCAATATCTTTAGCCATCAGGGAAATGAAAATTAAACTACATTAAGATTCCATCTCATCCCAGTCAGAATGGAAGTTATCAAGAATACAAATAACATTAAACACTCCTACAAATGTAGGAGAAGGAACTTAATCACCATCAGGAATGTAAATTTGTACAGCCACTATGGAAATCAGTATGGAGATCCCTCAAAACCCTCAAAAAACTAACATTAAGTCAGGCATCGTGGTGCACGCCTATAATCCCAGCAAATCAGGAGGCTGAGACAGTTGGATCACAAGGTTAGCCTTAGCAATATAGAAGACCCTGTCTCAAAATAAAAGTATTGAGGATATAGCTCAGTGGTAAAGCACCCTTGGGTTCAATCACCAATATTAAAAATACCTCCTAAAACTACCAAAACAAAAACTAAAAATAGAATTATCATATGATCCAGCTATCTCTCTCCTTGGCATTTATACAAGTATCCTATGCTTTCTCTCATATGTGGAAGCTCAAGAGGGAAAAAAAAAAAACCCAACATCATGAAAGTATAAGAGAGAACAGTAGGGTAGAGGAAGGAGATTAGAGGGAGGAAGGGAGATTAAGTGGAAGTACTAAAGAATGAAATTGATAAAATTATGTTATATGTATGTATGAATATTCTAAAATGATACCACTATTCTGTGTAATTAATATGTATCAATAAAAAAAGAATGCAGACAGTACAGTTACTACAAGGTGTCAGATCAGGTGTGTGTAGAAAATGTTGTGAAGATAAAAAGAGTAGATGGAGGAGGAGCGGTTAAGAGGTAGGCCAGGTTAGGGAAGTTGCTGCTTGGAGGAAGGCAGTAAAATGGGATGGATGTAAGTGAACAGGGTCTGAGAAATATTTAGGAAGTAAACAGTTTGTTGTCAACTTGATAGAAAGGTGAGGGAGACGAAACTGCAAAGGATGACTCAAGTTTCTTGGTTATAAACAGTTCAGTGGATAATAGTACAGTTTACTGAGATTCTGATAAAAGAAAAGTAAGAACAATTTTCAACATTTTATTTTGAGGTACCTTTGAGATTGACAAGTATAAATGTCAGTCAAGTAATGAGAAGCACAAATCTGTAGTAAATAACCAAGGTCTGGACTCCAGATGTTGGTGGCTGTTTGTTTGTTTAAAAGGATTAAAGTGAACTGAGTATATGTTAAAAGGGAATTCATTTTTCAAATCTGGGTAATAGAAATATGAAAGTTTTATGTTGAAACCATAACTAACAAAGTTATGACTGGTAAAAGAGCAGAGTTTTGGGGTGAAGTGTGGTATGTATATGAAAATGAGTCTGGAGAAGTAGGCAAGGGCCAGATTATAAAGCTTGTAGTTCAAATTTATGGGTTTAAAATTTGGGTAACATTAAAGTGGTTAAAAAGTATCAGACCCTCTAAAGTGGGCACTGTGTTTTACACATCTCATTGCCAACACCTGAATAAAAACTGGCAAATATTGTTCAAAGAATGATAACTATTAGTTTTTATTGGTAGGAAAAGTTCTCCAGTAGAACAAATGGATGGGAGAATCAGGGACACCAATTAGGAAATAGTTACAGGAATATGGGCTGAATTTTATGGTAGGTGTGTTGGATTAAGGTAATGGGAATAGAGGTAGCTAGAAGCAGATGGATTCTAGAGTTATTTTGGAAGTTGAATCAGGAGGTTTTACAGTTAGCAGGTAGTTATAGGTAGCGGGGCTAAAGATAAAGAATACAAGGGCACAAGATCAATAAGTAGTAATAATTGTTGGTATTTCTACACATTAGATATAAGAAATCTGAAAACAAAATTAAACAATTCCATTTACAAAGGGATACAATACTTAGGAAGTAATTTAAAAGACGTCAAGACTTGTGCACTAAAACCACCCTTGTTGTGAGTGTACCCTAGCCCCTGGGATCAGCCTTGTGCCTTTTATGGATAAGATTTTTAGAAAACAAGTTCTGAAGTTTTCAGGTTCCCTTTGTGCCAGGTCCTGTCTTAGACATGGCTTGAGAATATGTGTGTGTGTGTGTGTAGATATAAAACAAATGCATATCACAGATACTTTTACATCTATTTTATATACTTTATAATGAGTTTATATTGATACCTCCAATTTCAATTCATCACCATAGAGTTAATACTAGTTTTCATCTTTTCAATATTTGTGACTGTTTTCTAAAACAGTGAAAAACATGACTCCTGTTATCCTTGATATGTTTATTTATTAGATTAATTCCTCTCTATGTAAATAGGATTTCATTACTGCTATCTCTCCTTCAAAGCAATATCTTCATTCCTCTATGAAGGCTCCAACACCCTGTGCTGGGCTGCTGCTGAACTGCCCATGTTCCCATATCATGCATTAGGTTACCCTGCTGTGTAGAAGTCACCTTCATCCTTCCAGGGCAATGAAACTCAGCACACAGCTGTACCCACTAGGTGGCACCCTCCTTATCTCACTCAGATATCAACCATGTGCCCAGTGATCTTCCTAGTTTGGGTGGACACCTCATTCTGTCCTGAGCTGCCACCTCTGCCTATATGTCCTTTTTACTATGGTCTCTGAAACTCTGCTATGTGTTACCTTGCTGTTCAAGTACTCTTCTCACTCCTGATTAGGTTCTGATCCTCTACACTATACGCTGTGTGGACACACACCTTGCATGACTCAAGGGCCAACTCATGCAGATAACCTGTGCGTCTCTCTCAGGCTTTGACTCTGGGACACACTCCCAATGTGGAAACCCTCCTTACCCCACTCAGGCTATGATACCTCAGTCTGGACCAGAACCTCCTTCCCTTATTTTTAAGGTTTCTGATAATATTGCTAAAATGTCTTTAGAAGGGTCCTATTTTTCCTACATTGTCAAAAGATAAGGGATATTAATTTGGGGATAAGAGTTCAGGATTTAAAATCAGAAAAATTGATTTAGGGTTAGAATTTATAAACTGTGGGTAATTTTGGTCAAATCAATTCATCTCTTTCACCTCTAATACTAGAATGTGTACAACATTAGTAGTCTACTATCAAAGAGTTGTTATGAGGTTTTCATAAAAAAGCACCTAGTTATTTGACAGCTGAAAAAGTTCCAATTATTTTTAAATAAGATAACATGTGAAGTTCTATTTTCAGGGTTATTAATTAGCTGTTGCTCACTGGTATGGCTATTCTTAAGGTTGGTACCTTTTCCATATGATTGTTAAAGTATTGTGACTATCAATGATGCTATTTCTTACTTTTTGGTTTGGATATGAGGTGTCCCCCAAAATTTCTTGTATCAATGCAGGAATGTTCAGAGGTAAAATGATTATATTATGAGAGCTGCAGCCTAAGCAGTCAGATCCTAATTTGAAAGAACTACTGTGCTGGGTGGTAACTCTGGGCTATGGGAAGTGGCTGGAGGAGGTGTGTCACTAGGGCCATGCCCTGGAAGGGTCCGTCTTCCCTGCAACACTGCACAGCACCCCTCTCACCCGCACCGCTCGCTTCCTAGCCTCCATGTCCTTAGCTTCTTGCTTCTGCCATATTCTTCTACCATGATGCTCTACCTCACCTTGGGCCCAGAGAAATGAAGTCAGCCTGCTATGGACTGAAATCTCTGAAACTGAGCCTGTAATAAACTTTTCCTCCTCTAAGTTGTTTTTGTCAGGTGTTTTGGTATAGTAACAAAAAACTGGCTAACACCATTGCTTCTGATACATTTCATATTCTATCTTTACAAGTACTGCTAGATATACCTTACATTGTAATGAGTCCTTGTATCTACTTCCATCAAAATGCAAATCTAGTAATTTCATTCTTTTACCACCTAAAAATTTTCAACTAATTCTTTCAGATTCTGTTTTAATGTCTTTAACATTTATATTCTTCCAAGCCCCACCATGTTGCCACAAATCATTCACATTTCCTTCAAAATAACTTTTGCATTCCATCACTAATTTCCTAACCAGAAAATGTGAAAATAACTGTTTGTTTTTTGCTTTACTAGGATTAGACTTGTGTCTTGTCCATCTGTGTATTCTCCAAGTCAAGCATAGCATGCTGCATAGAACATGACACCTTATACAAATATTTGTTGAAAATTAGAATCAACCTAAGAATTTTTATACATTTAATGACTCTCATTAATGATACATAAGACTGTTGTATGTGTAGAATGTCACTGTCTAACATGATAGCCACTAGCCACTCCAATGTGTCAAATAAGTCAAATCTGAACTGACATATACTGCAGTTACAAAATATACATCAGATTTCAGAATGTGAAGTACTTTATTAAAATTTTTTGTATTGATTATATGTTGAAGTAACACTTTTGCAATATTAGTATATTAATAAATTAATTGCACCCATTGCTTACTTTTTTTAATGGGGCTACTAGAAAGTCTTCCTGCCTCCCAGCACTGTGGGTTGAATCCAAGTGTGCTCTACCCCAGCACTTTTTATTTTATTTTGAGCAGGGTCTCAGTAAGTTGTCCAGGGTAGCCTTGAACTTGCAATCCTCCTGCCTTAGCCTATTGAGTTGCTGAGATTACAGGCATGAACCAACATGCCTGGCTTAGAAAGTCTTAATTTCAGGTCTTATTTCTACTGGACAGTGATATTCTAGAAGTTCCTGGGTTAGTGATGGTAAACGAAGTGGTCAAAAGCTTGAGCATTATATGGCCTCCTTAGAGAAAGAATAGGAACTAAAAGACCTTGCATAATTCTAAAATTTTACCAATCAGAGGGGTATCCACTCACATAGATATCATGGAGATATGAAAGAATGCAAGCATCTAAGAATAAGAATATATTGTTTTGGTGAACTGATGATACCTTTTAAAAATGTCTCTATATGACTCTAGAATGCTGCTCTAAAATTATAATGCCTGCAGAGAGGTGGTTTAAAAAATTACTAATTTCACTGGTTTTCTTCATGGACAACTGTTCACTTCCTTACTTCAATTAGTCAATTTAGATTCTTTGACCTGAAGAAAGAAACTCCAGTAGTTACAAATCCCATCTTTTAATCTTCCTTTAGTTATGTGTTCTTTTCTCAAATCTAAAGTGTGTCTAGATTTAGAAAAATAAGCATTTAGTCAATTCTGTCATTACTAACCTGCATTTCATATTGCAGAGTCATGTGGAAGCACCAGGATCCCATTCCTACCACTGAAATGTAAAGAAAGAAACAAACAAAAATTAGCATGAAATTCTTTGGGAGTGACCAGAGTGACTTAAGACAGTAAGACATTTCACAGTACTGAGTTTTAAGGAAAATGAAGTTTATAAATCTTGTTGTAAGATATAGCTGACTCTGAGTATGTTCCATAATTGAAATTTCATATAGAAGAAAACAAGGACAATATAAGTTCTTTTAAATTCCCTCCACTAAGTGATTTACTAGACTTACAGCATCCCATTATTTATAAATGGAATATTATAAAATACATTACTAGATGCTCAGGATAAGCTTTAATGTGCACAGCTGATTAAGTACTCTTTAGCATTCCTTTGTATTTCCAATCCAAATAGCTGAGCTATATACTTATACTAAGGGCCAGTCAATCATGCTTGCTCCCAAACCTGCTAATGACACTGTATTGAGTTATCAGAAATACAGCTACAAAAAGAGAGCCTCTGTTTCTAAAAGAACAATTTTTAAATGCTTAAAATAGATTCTATAAAAGTTATTGCTAATTAAAATTTCCATTTAAGTGGGTATGTGTTAGATACCTGACAAAGATTGAGAAAAAACAGTATCAGCTTAAAAGATACTATATTAATGTCTCAAATTCTTCCTAAGTTTCTCCACCTTAAATAAACCACTTTCATGTTGTTTTTTTAAATGTTTGATTTTCAATAAGACTAAGTAGAGCTAAATTTAGTCCCATACTCAAAGGCCATGCCCTTATATCAAATAATTGTCAAAGATTATATAACTAGGAGATTTTCAAGATGGAGGATTAGAGGTCACTTTCCTGGCTGCTCCATGGAGTGAAACCAAGAAAACAGACAGGCAGCTTCTCAGCAAGGTGGGTGAACAAAAAAAAGTGGGGGGACTTGACTGGAATTTAAAACTGGACATTCAAAGATCAGGGACTCAGGAGGTTGGATATAAGAAATAAGGAAGAAATCCCCAGCAGCACAGCCACTGCTACAGCTGGGCTGGAAGCATCAGCCAGAGTGGCCCCTCCATGAGCATAGTGGAAGGATAAGGGACCCACTTTTTTGGGAGGTCCAAGGCATGTCTGGGCACAGAGCATTTAGAGATCAAGGATATTGCCCAGCAAACCTGAAAGACATGCTGCACAATATCTGTGTGTAGGGAAAGGAGCTGCCATCTCTCCAGGTGGCTTGTGGAGGACAAAGGAAGGAAACATTTTGCAGCCTGAGCAGGGACAGGCAGCTGATGGGGCTGATTCCTGGCAAACCTGAGTGTGGCCTGAAATACAGGCCCAGTAAACACACAGTGCATGACACAGAGTGTGCTTAAGTGACCAGGAGAAAATCAAATGTAGAGAGAGGTTTATATAGGGGGCAACTGGCCATGGAAACCCACCTGGCTCTATCCCTCCCACTCCAATCTGACTGCTTGAGGGACTGGCTGGGAGAGATGCATCTGACCTAGAACTCAGAAGAATGGGGGCAGGAGAAATTGGAGACAGAACCCAAGACCAGGAAACATGGGGTCTGAAGGTGACATAAGGGACTAAGAATTGGGTCCACATGAGTGGAACCCATGGGAGATCCCTGGGGTACAGTATTCCAGCATGAACTAGCAAGTACTGGGTGCTAGAGGTACACTGATTTAAAATCTCCAGACCAATTGGCATCTAGCAAAGAGCCTGGAACCCACCTTAGCCTAAACCCTGCCTCCAGGAATTCTGCCTATGGGATTACCTCTCTCACTGCAGCAATCCAGAGAGCGGAGCATCACACTCCAGAAGACTCCACCTAAAACTGCTGAGAAGCTGAGAATATTTTGAACTCCAATGGAAATAATTCTTTAACTTTTTATAAAGATCTTTTTTTTTTTAATTCTTTTTCTCTGTTTAATTATGACCTTAATGGTACAAGGACATTTATCCATATTCACAGTTGTTTTTTCCCTCATTTGTAGCATTTTTGAAGCCAGTTATTTTTCATGGTTTACTTTTTTTGTGAACTAGTATGTTTGATTGGTATATTTTAGTTTGGTATTCTTTTATTTTTAATTTTTTACTTTATATATTTTTCTCCTGTCTCCCTTGATTCTTTTCTTCTGCTAAAAGCCAATCTCTATTATCTCCTCTTTCACTCTTCCTTTAATTTTTTATTTATTTTTCTCACCTCCTCTCTCATAGTCCTCATATCCTATATCACTTCTGTTCTCTTCCTGTGTACCATTTGAAATTATAAACCCTTTTGAAAACTTGCTGTTTTTATTGTAGGCAGTAACTGATCATATCATTTGTTTATTGTGATAATTAACATTGTAGATGTCATAGTAGAAACTATTTGGTTTAATGCTATATATTGTTTTCATTGGTTGTTTTTATTATTTGTCTCCCCCTAAACAATGAGGTACTAGAAAACTTCAGGGACACTAAGTCCACAAGGTAGAAACTCTACTGCCTCAGATCCATACTGTTAGATAGGTAAATGCACAAACAACTTTAAAAAGCAAGGGAACAAATTGCCCCAAACAAACCAATATATACATTCCAATAACAGAATCCATTGACACCACAGTGGAAGAAAGGCCAACGAAGGAGTTTATAAAGTACATAGTTAAACTGATCTGTGAAGTAAAGGATGGTATAAAGAATGAAATCAGAGAGAAAATACAGGAAGTGAAAGATAGCTTCAATAAAGAGGAAGAGATTCTGAAAAAAAAAAATGAAGAAATCCTGGAAATGAAGGAAATGATATACCAAATTAAAAATTTAATAGAAAACATCACCAACAGAGTAGACCACTTAGAAGACAACCACAGGCAATGAAAACAAAATATATAATAGAGTTGACAATGGAGAGAAGATGTTAAGAAACCATGAACAGAACTTCCAAGAACTATGGAAAGACATGAAAAGACCAAATTTAAGATTTATCAGGATAGATGATGGCTCAGAGCTACAAATCAAAAGAATATACAAGCTTTTCAATGAAATAATATCATAAAATTTCCCAAACCTAAAGAATGAAATACAAGAGGCTTACAGGACTCCAAATATACAAAATTACAACAGACCCACAGCAACACTCACTATAATGAAAATACCTAACATACAGAATATAGAATTTTAAACGCTGCAAGAGAAAACTACCATATTACGTATAGAGTGAAACCAATTCAGTTCTCAGCTGATTCACAACCCAGTCCCTCAAAGTTAGGAGGTCCTAGAATAACATATACCAAGCTCTGAAAGAAAATGGATGCCAACCAAGAATTCTATGTCCAGCAAAATTAAGCTTCAGATTTGAATAGAAAATAGAAACCTTCCATGATAAACAAAAGTTAGAAGAATTTGCAACTAGAAAGCTTGTACTACAGAACTTTCTCAACAAAATAGTCCATAAAGATTAAAAAAAAAAAAAAAAAAGTGAAAACAAGCAAAGGGAGAAACTACACTAAAAGAATAGTCAATCAAAGGAGGAACTAATTCAAATTAAAACCTAGAAATAAACCAAAATGACCGTGAATACAAATCATATCTCAATAATAACCTCATCTATCTAAACTCATCAATCAAAAAAGAATGGCAGATTGGATTAAAAAACAAGACCCAACAATAAGCTGTCTCCAAAATACTTACCTCATAGGCAAAGACATCCACAGACTGAAGGTGAAAGGATGGGAAAAAACATATCACTGACATGGATTGCATAAACAAGCAGGGGTTTCTATCCTCATATCAGATAAAGGAAGCTTTAAGTCAAATTAATCAGAAGGGACAAAGAAGGACATTTCATACAACTTAAAGGAATTATTCATCAACAAGACATAACAATCATAAATATTTATGCCCCCCAAAATGAAGCATCTACATACATCAAACAAATCATTCTCAATTTTAAGAATCAAACAGACTATAACACAATAATACTGGGTTAACATGCCTCTGTCACCACTGGATAGTGCCTCCAAATAAAAAATACTATTGATAGAAGTAAAAAATACTACTGATAATTTAGACATGTATAGAATACTTCATCCACCAATGACTGAATACACTTTCTTCTCAGGAGCACATGGATCCTTCTCTAATATAGAACAGGTTACGTAAGCTATCACATATGTTGGCATACAATTGTAATATTACCTTAATATATTTTTAGTATTTGTAGGGTTATTTGATAGCCCCTTTTCCATTGATATTAATTTTTGTGTTCTTTCTTTTTTCTTGATTAGACTCTTTAATCAAATTTTAGCTGTATTATTTCTTCTCTATTTCATATATTTCTGCTCATACTCTTATTTTTTCCTTCCTACTACATAATCTGAAAATAATTTGATTGTTATTCTAGCTTCTTTCTGATACAAGTACTTTAAGTTATAAATGTTCATCTGAGTACTGTTTCATCCCAGAGATCCTGATATTTTAAGCTTTTATTATCACTTAGTTCAAAGCACTTTTGATTACTTTTCTTGTGCTTTCTTTCTTGGCCTCTGAGATATTTATAAGTGTGCCATTTAACTTTGAAACAGTTGACATGTGGGGGTGGGGTTCTATATATCTTAAGGTGATTGATTTCCAATGTAATAGGTCACGCAGGAAACAAAATCTGCATGATTTCAAATTTTAAAAAAGCAATGGAAATGCTTTTATATTGATTGTATTGGTTATATCTATGTCAAAACTAAGCAAGCTGCATACTTCAAATATGTACATTTTATTATATTTCAATTTCACCTCAATAAAGCTATGGAAAAAAGATCAGACAACTATATGTCTTCACAAAAATGAAACTTTAGGATTTTGTATTTTTTAGACATATAGACCAATGGCACAAAATAGAAGACACAGAGACAAACCCACATAAATACGGCTATCTCATACTAGACAAAGATGCCAAAACATACATTGAAGAACAGATAGCCAAACAGATAGCACAAATGATGCTGGGAAAACTGGAAATCCATATGTAGCAGAATAAAACTGAACATCTATCTCTCACCTTGTACAAAAATCAACTCAAAGTGGATCAAAGACTTAGACACTAGAACAGAGACCCTGCGCCTAATGGAAGAAAGAGTAGGCCCAAATCTTCATCATGTTGGCTTCTTAGGACCTTACTTCCTGAACAAGACTCCTAACGTGCAAGAAATAAAATCAAGAGTCAATAAATGGCATGGATTCAAACTAAAAAGCTTCTTCACAACAAAGGAAAAAATAACATGAAGAGAAAGCCTGCAGAATGGGAGAAAATCTTTACCACAGGCACCTCAGATAGATGATTAATATCTAGGATACATAAAGAACTCATAAAACTTAACACCAAAAAAATAAATAACCTAATCAATAAATGGGCTAAGGAACTGAACAGATGCTTCACAGAAGAAATAAAATTGATCAACAAATATATAAAAAATATTCAACATCTCTAGCAATTAGAGAAATCCAATTACAAACTATGCTAGGATTCCATCTCACTCCAGTCAGAATGGCAAGGATCAAGAATACAAACAACAATAAGTGTCAGTGAGGATGTGGGGAAAAAGGCACGCTCATACACTGTTGGTGGGACTGCCACCTGGTGTAACTAATCTGGAAAGCAGTATGGAGATACCTCAGAAAACTTGGAATGGATCCATCATTCAATCCAGCTATCCTACTCCTCATTCTATGCCCAAAGGCCTTAAAATTGGCATACTACAGTGACACAGCCACATCAATGTTATAGCAGCTCAATTTACAATAGCTAAACTATGGAAACAACCTAGATGCCCTTCAACAGAGGAATGGATAAAGAAAATGTGGTAACATATACACAATGGAATATTACTCAGCCTTAAAGAAGAATGAAATTATGGCATTTGCAGGTAAATGAATGGAACTAGAGAATATCATACTAAGTGAAATAAGCCAATCCCCAAAAATCAAAAGCCAAATGTTTTCTCTGATAATTGGATGCTGATCCATAGTGGGGTGGGGGGATAAGGAAGAATGAAGGAACTTTGATTTGTGTAGAGGGGAGTCAGAGGAGGAGGGGGTTGTGGGGATGGGAAGGACAGTAGAAAGAGACAGACACTATTACCCTATATACATGTATGATTACACTAGTGGAGTGACTCTGAACCATGTACAGCCAGAGGAATATGAATTTGTGCTCC
Organism: Geosciurus inauris; assembly: GCA_004024805.1. NCBI lineage: Eukaryota > Metazoa > Chordata > Mammalia > Rodentia > Sciuridae > Geosciurus > Geosciurus inauris. Next base: position 92,565 of record PVHX01000153.1, read on the forward strand.
ATTTGTATACTATATGTCAAAATGCATTCTACTGTAAATAAACAAATTTTAAAATAATTTGAAAGAAAGAAAAATAAAAATCACAAAAGAAAAAAATTAGAACAGTATGCTATGATATAAAATACTATAAATAATATATAATTAATATTGAAATGATTAATTTTAACATTGTTTATGATGTTTTCAACTAATTAACATATTAAAAGACATTAAGGATGGTTGTAAAAAAAGATTTTTATTTTTTCAGTAATTCTGTTTCAATTTTTTAAAAAAATAACTGACCAAATATCAGCCTCAGTTATAGTTGCTGAGTATAAAGAGAAGATCCAGCCATTGACCTTAATGAATCAGGTAGTCTAGTGGAGAAGACAAACACAGAAGATACCAAAACATGGAGATATGTGTAGAGTATCAGGGGAACACAGAGGAGGGCTACTTGTGAAGGAAATCAGAATGCAAGAACCAATGGCAGAGGTAACACTTCAGGACACACAGGAATTAGCCCAATGAACATGCTGAACAGGGTGTCATCAAATAATTTGTATAAGGTCATCTGGGAAAATTTCAAACTATTTGTTATTCTTGCTTTTTAAAATGTCATTATATATATTGCTATTACATTATTTTTACGTCTCAAAATGAGATGGGGAAATATTTACTGTATTCATTTTACAAAAGAAACCATGAAATAGGCTGGTGGGTGTTTTATTTCAAAAGGAGAAATTAGAAGGTGCAAATAAATTATCTAATGGTAGGGGAAAAACTCTAAGTTAAAAATCATACAAGATACTATGCAATAAAAAATTAAGGAAGGTGCCAGGTACAGTGGTGCATGCCTGTAATCCAAGTGTCTAGGGAGGCTGAGGCAAGAGGATCACAAGTTCAAATACAGCCTCAGCAAAAGCAAGGCACTAAGCAACTTAGTGATAACCTGTCCCCTGTCTCTAAATAAAAATACAAAATAGGGCTGGGGATGTCGCTCATTGGTCATATATCCCTGAGTTCAATCCCTGGTACCGAAAAAAAAAAAAATTAAGGTAACTATTCATTTGAAAGATAGAATGGCCACATTTTATCCTGTACCACTCAAGGACTATTTTTATCTAAACTCTTTTAAAATAGTCTCACTACTATTAAATTATATATCATGAAAAGCCTGATTTTTTAGATGTTTATGATTTATTTTCTTTCAATTGGGCAACATATAAAATAGTACTCTGCTAGAAAATCTATTCAGGTGGTTACTTTGAGGTTTCAATTCATTTCAGGGGAGGGCAGCACTAGGTTTACTTCTTCATTTTATTTCCATTTCTTTTAAAACTTACTCTACTAAAACTGACATTTCTGTACATTTAGAAAGCAAAGATATGTAATAGGATAGCACAGCATTACCTTTGTTCATACAATATTTTATATTTTTCCCTTTAAAACAAACTACTAATTTTTGCTAAATTTTTGTTTACCAATTTTATTGAGATATATTCACTTGCCATAGACTTAATTTGTTTAATGTGCACAATTCAATAGTTTTAATATGGAGTTATGTAAATATCACTTCAACTAATTTTATAACATTTTCATCACCCCTGAAAAATTCCATTTATAAGTCATACCTTATTTTCTATGAACTTCTCCAGCCCTAGGCAACCATTAATCTATTTCTGTCTCTATAGATTGCCTATCCTAATAAAGCAAAGTTGTTAGAAAACTACACACACATCTACACATATATCTAGGGATTGACATGCTCAGTTTTGCATTTAAAAAACATCAGTCCTGTTACAACACAAGAAAATGTCTAAAGAGTTTGTCTCCCAATTTGATAGCAGAAATATTCTTAAGCAAACCATATGTGTATTTTTTACAAGTTCTATATGTACTGTGGTGCTAATATATATATTTAAAAATTTATAAAACAGAAATTTAGAAAAATGAAGTAAAGAAGAAAGATATATACAAATAGAAGTTAAAGAGATGTTCCTGTATCCCAACAGATAATCCTTCTTACCCCTGGGGATGTGGGCATCCTATATGGTTTTTATTTTATATTTTCACTTCATTTCATTTCATTGGTACTGGGGATGGAACCCCGTGGCGCTCTACCACTGAGCTACATCCCAGTCCTTTTTGTTATTTTGAGACAGAGTCTCACTTAACTTGCTGAGGTTGGCCTTGAATTTGCGATCCTCCTGCCTCAACATCCTCAAATGCTGGGATTATGCATATGCTATGGTTACCCAGTTTATTTGGCTAGTTTAAATAGTAAAGCATAAACTCTTTGAAAGGCAGAGGTGGGGCTTCATCACCTAGTCCCACCCATTTCTTCTTCTGCAACCTATAGTTCCATGACATCAGACTGCTATATCTCTGGCCTTATACTGTCAACTCTAGTCTAGATCAGTATAGTGAGCTCTTAAACATGTTCTTCTCAGACTGACCAATTTTTAACATTTTGTGAATTTTTTTTCTGAGCCATTTATGAGTATGATGGCTACACCATGTCCTTTTACCCCCTGATACTTCAGTGTGTATTCATATTAAGTGTTACCTTTAAGTCAAATTCTCTTCTGTTTCCTTTCTAGTCAAGTGTGTCATACAAGGAATCTCAGAAATAATGTGTGGCCAAGTCAGTAGTTATCAGCTTTTGGTGCACACACTGGCTTTACCTTATGGCTTTATAAATGCTAGGCAAGTTCAGAATATCCTGATTCAATGGGTGCCTATTACTTGTATTTTAAGGGTGTATCAATGATTTTGTTGCACATCAAAAGCCAAAGATTCCTGTTAGATTCTAAGGTTCCTAAAGGAGTATATATATAGTGCTTTTAAAATTTTTGCATCCAATACTAGCACGGGGTATGGTATTTTATATATTCTATCTCTAAACTTTTCAAAAGTCCTACAAGCTCCAATAAAAGTCACCATTATTCCCATTTTGTATAGAAAAAAAGCAGTGTTCAGAAAGGTTAATTAGCCAAGGTCACATAGCTGGTAAGAGGCAGAACTAAGATTAGAAACAAAGATTGCCTGGCCCTAAAGCTCTTTTCTATGTTTCACTGCCTTTGGAAGCAAAGAAATTTTAGAATTTTGGTAAGATTGAGGGAGTGTCCAAAAATTATAATTTTTATTTAGGAAAAGCCTCTCTGGTGTTCCATGCTACCATGAGGTACGATGTCCAGGAGAAAAAAAGCAACAAAAACAAGGTCTCAATTAAGGAAGACAATAAAAACAGAAAGAGGCAGATTCTAGAAATCACAAAGATAGTACCTAAATATTTGGCAAATGAATGTATATGGAATTCCGGAGAGGAAGACAGTCTAATTTTCAGATATATTTGTATATAAATTTTTGAGCTATTTATTTATTTATTTATTTGGGTGAGGGGTACTGGAGATTGAACTCAGGGGCACTCTACCACTGAGCCACATCCCCAGCCCTATTTTGTGTTTTTATGTGGAGACGGGGTCTCACTGAGTTGCTTGGCGCCTCGCCTTTGCTGAGACTGGCTTTGAACTTGCGATTCTCCTGTATCAGCCTCCCTAAGTGCTGGTATTACAGGCTTGCACCACCGCGCCCGGCTTGAGCCATTTATGATATATCCTTTCCTTTTATGATTAATACTTCAGTGTGTCGTCTAGATCTTGATACAGGACTATCAAGCATGAAACTGGTTTTGTACCCAGGATCTAGGAAACCAGTGGCAAAAGAAACAAGGGCAGGAGGTGGTTTGAAAAGGGAAGGGAAAAATAAACTAGGATGCTTGAAATCAGCTCCCTAATGTAAACCAGGTGGAGGAAATTCAGCTGTATCTCCACATTTCGTAAGAAATCAAAAAAGAGTTCAGAAAGAATTTTGGGCACTTCCTCTTGAATCAGTGATTTACTCAAGCACTCTCCAGACACATTAAAATACTGGAAAGAAAATAAGACCAAGATGATAAACACTGATATAGTAAGCCTCTTAAAATATTTTATCATAATGACTATACCCAGATCCAAGGAAAAACTTTAGAGTGTGTTTTAATGGGGGAGGAGAGAATTAAACGAATCTAACAAAGTCATAAAAGGAAAGGAGCAATAAAAAATTCCACCAAAGTTAGCAATATCTGCATGATTTATTTCAATAAAGACTTCTATTTATGAATCTTGTAATGAAAAGTACATAGTAATAATGTACTGTTCCAAAAAGCTAAAAGAAAGGATATTGAAAGTTTTTACCATAAAGAAATAATAAATATTTGAGGAGATCGATATATTTAATCTGATTCAAACATTATACAATGTATATATGTATCAAAACATCACATTACCCCCATTAATGTGTGTGATTTTTTGTTTTTATGTATCAGTTTAAGATAAATTTAATTAGTTGGGTGTGGTGGCATGCACCAGTAGTCCCAGCTTCTTGGGAGGCTGAGGCAGGAGAATCACTGGAGCTCGGAGTTCAAGGCCTGCCTGAGCAACATAGCGGGATCTCCATCTCAATAAATAAATAAATATTTTAAAATAAGTTGTACTTTATATTTTTAATTTTTTGTAGTGCTGGGGATTGAACCCAGGTTCTCACACATGCTTAGGCAAACACTCTACCACAGAGCTACAACCTAGCCCTTTTAAATTTTGTTTGTTTATTTATTTATTTATTTAATTTATTTTCTCTCTAAATTGCCCAGGCTGGCCTTAAATTTGTAATCCTCCTGTCTTAGTCTCCGAGTATCTGGGATTACCGGTGTGTACTACTGTGCTCAGATAAAAATAAGTTATAATTTAAAGCTGTACATAAAATAATCTTGAAATAATACAAGTACTTTAGAAACTATTCCTTCAGCATATAAACTTTAACAAGTCAGGGCTAATCCAAAAATTAGGATCTTTTTGTGGTAAGAATATGAATCAAGGCAAAATTAGAAGCATCAAAGAAAACAATTCAAAACCCAAAAGTGCAAATATAGGACACATATTTAGAATCAAACATGTTTTCATTAGATGGGAAGAAGAATGTAGGCAAGTTATGATCTCAGCTTTTGTTATTACATCCAGGAAAAGACAGGGAAATGTTCAATATTATTTTTCCCAAGTTGTATGTATTCTTATTGTCTACCAACCCACTCTCCACAGAACAGGTACCTTTTAAAACTATAAACAAAGTGGGCGTACTGGTATGTGCCTGTAGACCCAAGATGTAGCTGAGGCAGGAGGAATGCTTGAGCCCAGGAGTTTGAGGCAAGAGTGGGTAACAGCATGAACCTCTCTTTAAAGACACACATGTGCACACACACACACACACACACACATACAAACAGGATGATATTCAAAGGGCCAATAAACTTGACAAGGATTGAACATCATTATTCATTAGTAAAATAAAATCTTAGTGAAATATCACTACAAACCAAATCAGAATGGCTAAAATTAAAGAAGAATGAAATACCAAGTGTGACAACAATGTAAAATACCTGAAACGCCCATATATTGCTGGTGAGTGTAAAGTGAGAGTGTAAAGTGGCACCAACATTTTTAGAAGATACTCTGTTCCAGAACATCTACAGGAAAATGAGGGGAATGTCCAGATGGATTTGGGAGGTTAAAGGAAGTTCAACTGAATGAAGCTGGAGCAATGATTGATGTGCCAATAGAGTTGAGAGTGGAGTTATGATTTATATGTATTTTCTTAGAAAACAATTATTTGTTGTTCAATTACTACCTTATTCTGGCTCCAGTCTAAAACACTGAAACATAAGCCACAAGTGAGGCCTACCACTGCAGCTGCCTGCTTTCTGCCTTAGGTAATTCTACTAAGCTACTTACTTACCTGACCATCTCTTTACTCACTTCTGTTTACTGACTGCATAGGTTACTTAGCTACCTGTGGTTCTTGATCTGTCCCCGGTAGTTTAGGCTATAAAGTGTACTAAAAGTATAGTCATATGAAAACCACACTTGCATATACACAAAGATTGGGAACTATTAACCAAAAAAATAAATATTTTTGTACAATGATAAGATTATGGGTATTTTGCATTGCTTTCCTAAATTTTTCTTCAATGGTACTACTTAATATGTTGGGGGAGGTATATTTTTGGCAGTGTCTGAAAAACTTGACCAAATAAGTCAGTAAGCAAGTTATAAAATGATTCCCAAATTCCTTTCCATGGCATATTGATTTTGTTTCATTGTTTCATTACTAAGTATAATTGTTAAGATTTAAAAGATTATTAGTCCAGTATGCAGAATTCCAAAGCATCCACTCAATTTCTCCTTGATAAGAAATATAATGTTAAGATCATTCCAGATGACAATGATTTAGTCTGGCAGTGACAGGCATGATCACACTGAATTCAATTAAGGCTGCTCTATGCAAACTTAGTAAAATGACTTTGTATCACTGACATTTTTCCTTCTTGAACTTTCTGTTTCAAGATAGAGATAATAAAAACTTTTTGACTTTTTTCCTACTCCACTGTTAATGTTGTGATTACTTTATAACTTATTTCTTGTTACCAATTACCTATTCATTTAGATAACTGCATAACTAGATTTTGTTGTTTTTGCTTATTTATTTGCAATTCATTTCCTATCACTTTAACAAACTCTATAGGGACAAGGACCTTGTCTTTTTTTTTAATTGACCTAATTTTATCATTTTCTTATTAAATCTTAATAGATCTACATAGTAGTTGGGTTCATCCATATAAACCTGGACATGCCTGGAAATTGATTTCAGTTCATGATTGCTCCCTTTCCCTCCCCTCCTGTCCTCACGCTCCCTCCTTCCTCTACTAGACTTCCTTTTGCTCATTTATTAATTTGTATTTTATTGGTTCTTTATGTAATATTATCTGTCTCTCCCCCTTTCCTTTATTTTACTCTAGCTTCCACATATTAGAGAAGACATTTGACTTTTGAGTTTCTGAGTTTGGCTAATTTCACTTGGTATGATATTCCCCATTTCCATTCATTTAATGGCAAATGCCACAATTTCATTCTTTTTAATGGCTGAGTAGAACTCCAATGTACACATATATGCCACAATTTCTTAATCCATTTATTTATTGATGGGTATCTGAGTTGCTTCCATAATTTAGTTATTGTGGATTATACTGCTATAAACATTTATGTGGCTCTGTTGCTGTAGTATGCTGATTTTAGGTATTTGGGAAAATACTCAGAATTGGGATAGCTGGGTCATATGGTGGTTCCATATCTAGTTCTTTGAGAAATCTCTGAACTGCTTTCCAGAGTAGTTGTACTAGTCTGCAGTCCCACCAACAGTGTACAAGTGTTCCTTTCTCCCCACAACTTTGCCAGCATTTATTGTTGTTTGTATTCTTTTTTTATTTGTTCTTATTAGTTATACACGACAATACAATGTTGTTTCTATTCTTGATCATTGTCATTCTGACTGAGGTGAGATGGAATCTTAATGTAGTTTTTATTTGCATTTCTCTGATTGCTACAGATGTTGAACATTTTTTCATGTGTTTATTGCCCTTTTCTGTTTCTTCTATTGAGAGGTTTCTGTTTAGTTCTTGTGCCCATTTATTCACTGGGTTGTTTTTTGGTGCTAAATTTTTTTGTGTTCTTTGTATATTCTAGATATTAATTCCTAATCAAAGGAGTAGCAGGCCAAGATTTTCTTCCATTCAGTAAGCTCTCTCTTCTTGATCTTAATCATTTCCTTAGCTGTACAGAAGCTCTTTAGTTTAATGGCATCCCACTTGATTGTTGGTTTTATTTCTTGGGCTTTGAGGGTCTTGTTAAGGAAGTTTGTGCTTGCACCTACATAATGGAGTGCTGACCTTATGTTTTTTTCTAGCAGTTGTTAAGGTTTCTGGTATAATTCCTAACTCTCTGATCCACTTCAATTTGAGTTTTGTGCAGGGTGAAAGATAGGGGTCTAATTTCATTATTCCACATACAGCTGTCCATTTTCACAGCATCACTTGTTTAAAAGGCTGTCTTTTCACCAATATATATTTTTGGCACCTTTGTCAAATATCAGACTATAGGTTTGTGGGTTTGTCTCTGTGCCCTCTATTTCAATGGTCTTCATGTCTATTTTAGTGGCAATACTATGCTGTTTTTGTTACTACAGCTCTGTAGTATAATTTCAGATAAGGCAATGTGAAGCCTTCTGCTGCACTTTTCTTGCTTAGTATTGCTTTGGCTATTCTGTATCTCTTATTCTTCTAAATAAATTTAAGAATTATTTTTTCTAATTCTGTGAATAATGTCATTTGGTATTCTGATGGGGATTACATTGAATCCATATATTACTTTTGGTAGTATGACAATTTTGTCATTTTTAATTTTGCCTATTCAAGAACATGGGATGTCTTTCCATCTTCTAAAGTTTTCTTCAGTTTCTTTCTTCAGTGTTCCTGGGTCTTTTATTCTTCCAAATGAATTTCATGATTGCCTTTTCAATTTTTATAAGGAATGATGTTGGGATTTTAATTGGAATCACACTGAATCTATATAGTGCTTGACAATATTGATTCTGCCTATCCAAGAGCATGGGAGATTTTTCCATCTTCTAAGGTCTTATTCAATTTCTTTTTTAAGTGTCCTGTAGTTTTCATTGTAGAGGTCATTCACTTCTTTTGTTAAATTGATTTAAGTATGTTTTTTTTGAGGCTATTGTAAATGGGGTAGTTTTCCTAATTTCTCTTTCAGAGGATTCATTACTGATGTATAGAAATGCAATTGATTTATGGGTGTTAATTTTATATCCTGCCACTTTGCTGAAGTCATTTATTAATTCTAGACATTTTCTGGTAGAATTTTTTGGATCCTCTAAGTACAGAATTATGTTATCAGCAAATAATGATAGTTTGAGTTCTTCTTTTCCTATTCATATCTCTTAAATTGCTTTCATCTGTCTAATTGCTCTGGCTAGTGTTTCAAAGACTATGTTGAAGAGCAGAGGTGAAAGAGGGCATCCCTGTCTTGTTCCTGTTTTCAGAGGGAATGCTTCCAATATTTCTCCATTTAGGATGATGTTGGATTTGGGTTTAACATAGATACCTTTTACAAAGTTGAGGTATGTTCCTACTATCCCTAGTTTTTCTAGTGTTTTGAACACTAAACAAAAAGGTGCTATATTTTGTCAAATGCTTTCTCTGAATCAATTGATAAAATCATATGATTCTTATCTTTAAGTCTGTTGATGTGACAGATTGCGTTAATTAATTTCTGTATGTTGAACCAACCTTGCATCCCTGGAATGAACCTCACTTGATCATGGTGCACAATTTTTAAAAAATGTTTATGTATGCAATTTGCCAAAATTTTATTGAGAAATTTTGCATCTATGTTCATCAGGGATATTGGTCTGAAATTTTCTTTCTTTGATATGTCTCTGCCTGATTTTGTTATCAGAGTTTGGAAGGGTTACCTCCATTTCTATTTCATGAAATAGTTTGAGGAGTATTGGTATTAATTCTTTTTTAAAAAAATATCTTTATTTTGTTTATTTATTTTTATGCGGTGCTGAGGATCAAACCCAGTGCCTCACACATGTGAGGCAAGTGCTCTACCACTGAGCCACAATCCCAGCCCTGGTATTAATTCTTCTTTGTAAGTCTTGTAACAGTCGGCTGAGAATCCATCTGGTCCTGGGCTTTTCTTGGTTGGTAAGCTTTTGATGGCATCTTCTACTTCCTTGCTTGAAATTGATTTGTTTAAGTTGTGTATGACCTCCTGGTTCAGTTTGGGTAGGTCATATGCCTCTAGACATCTGTCAATGTCTTCAGGGTTTTCTATTTTACTGGAGTATAGATTTTCAAAATAGTTTCTAATTATCCTCTGTATTTCAGTAGTGTCTGTTGTGATATTTCCTTTTTCATTATGAGTTTTAGTCATTTGGGTTTTCTCTCTCCTTCTTTTCATTAGGTTGCATAAAGGTTTGTCAATTTTATTTATTTTTTCAAAGAACCAGCTTTTTGTTCTGTCAATTTTTTGAATTGTTTCTTTTGTTTCAATTTCATTGATTTCAGCCCTTATTTTAATTATTTCCTCTCTTCTACTTCTTTTGGTGTTGTTTGTTCCACTTTTTCTAGGGCTTTGAGATGTAGTGTTAACTCATTTATTTGTTGACTTTTTCTTCTTTTAATGAATGAGCTTAATGCAATAAATTTTTCTCTTAGCATTGCCTTCATGGTGTCCCAGAGATTTTGATATGTTGTATCGGAGTTTTCATTTACCTCTAAGACTTTTTTTTATCTCTCCCCTGATGTCTTCTGTTATCCATGCATCATTCAATCACGTATTATTTAGACTCCAGGTGTTGGAGTAGTTTCTATTTTTTAATCTGTCATTGATTTCTAATTTTGTTGCATTATGGTCAGATAGGATGCAGGGTAGTATCTCTATTTTTTTGTATTTGCTAAGACTTGCTTTGTAACATAACATAGGATCTATTTTGGAGAAGAATCCATGTGCAGCTGAGAAAAAAGTGTATTCACTTGTTGATGGATGGAATACTCTATATATGTCTGTTAAGTCTAATTTATTGATTTATTGAGTTCTATGGTTTCTTTGTTTAGTTTTTTGTTTGGAAGATCTATCCAGTGGTGAGAGAGCTGTGTTAAAGTCTCCAAGTATTACTGTGTTATGGTCTATTTGATTCTTGTAGTTGAGAAGGGTTTGTCTGATATACATAGATGCCCCATTGTTTGGGGCATAGATATTTATGATTGTTATGTCTTGTTGATGTATGATTCCCTTAAGAAGTATGAAATGTCCTTCTTTATCCCTTTTCACTAACTTTGGTTTCAAGTCCACTTTATCTGATATGAAGAGGGAAACTCCTGCTTGTTTACACGATCCATGTGAGTAATATGTTTTTTTCCCACCCTTTCACTTTCAGTCTGTGGATGTCTTTTCCTGTGACATGAGTCTCTTGAAGGCAGCATATTGTTGGGTCTTTTCTTTTTTAATCTAGTCTGTCAGTCTATGTCTTTTAATTGATGAGTTTAGGCCCATTCACATTCAGTCATCACATTCAGTCATTCACATTCAATCATGAAATATGATTGGTAATCCCAGTCATTTTGGTTTTTGGTTTTTACTTTGACTTGGTTTCTCCTTTGACTGGCCTTTCCTTTGGTGTAGTTCCTCTCTTTGTATAATTTCATTGTTGGTTAGCATTTCCTCTTCATGGAATATTTTGCAAAGAATGCTGTATAGTGCAGGCTTTCTTGCTGTAAATTAACTTTTGTTTATCATAGAAGGTTTTTATTTCATCATCAAATCTGAAGCTTAATTTTGCTGGATATAAAATTCTTGGTTGTCATCTATTTTATTTCAGAGCTTGGTATATGTTGTTCCATGATCTCCTGGCTTTTTAGGTCTGGGTTGAAAAATCTGCTGAGATCCGAATTGGTCTCCCATTATATGTAATCTGATTCCTTTCTCTTGGCATCCTTTAAAATTCTATCTTTATTCTGTATGCAGGGCATTTTCATTTTATTTATTTATTTATTTATAATGTATTTAAATGCATTTCAAGTCATAGTACATATATAGAACTCAATTTTTCCATTTCTCTGGTTGCAAACCAGATAGAGTCACACCATTTGTGTCTTTGTACATGCACCAAGGATGGTAATGACGATCTCAATCAACCATCTTTACTATACCCATTCCCCTTACCCTCCCTCCACCTCCCCTCTGCCGCATCCAGAGTTGCTCCATTTCTCCTATGTTCCCCATTCCTACCTCCCTTATGTATCATCATCCACTAATCAGAGAGAACTTTCAGCATTTGGTTTTTTGGGATTGGCTTACTTCACTTAGCATAATGTTCTCCAATTCCATCCATTTGCCTGCAAATGCCATAATTTTATTCTCTTTTATTGCTGAATAATATTCCATTGTGTATATGTGCCACAGTTTCTTTATCCATTCATCTATTGGAGGGCATCTGGGTTGCTTCCACAGTTTTGCAATTGTGAATTGTGCTGCTATAAACATTGAAGTGGCTGCTTTACTGTAGAGTGTGCTGTTTTTAAGTCTTTAGGGTATAGGCCAGGAGTGGGATAGCTGGATCAAATGGTGGTTCCATTCCAAGTTTTTTAAGAAATCTCCATACTGCTTTCCAGATTGGTTGCACCAATTTGCAATCCCACCAGCAATGTTTGAGTGTACCTTTTTCTCCACATCCTCGCCAGCACCTATTGTTGCTGGTATTTTGGATAACTGCCATTCTGATTGGGGTGAAAAGAAATCTGAGAGTTGTTTTAATTTGCATTTCTCTAATGGCTAGAGACGTTGAACATTTCTTCATATATATGTTTATTGATTGTATATCATCTTCTGAGAGGTTTCCATTCAGCTCCTTAGCCCATTTATTGATTGGATTATTTGTTTTTTTGGTGTTAAGTTTTTTGAGTTCTTTGTATATCCTGGAGATCAGTGCTCTATCTGATCTGCGTGTGGCAAAAATTTGCTCCCAGAATGTAGGCTCTCTGTTCACCTCATTGATAGTTTCTTTTGCTGAGAAGAAGCTTTTTAGTTTAAGTCCATCCCATTTATTGATTATTGCTTTTATTTCTTTTGCTATAGGAGTCTTGTTAAGGAATTCGGGGCCTAATCCAACGTGAAGATTTGGACCTACTTTCTCCTCAATTAGACGCAAGGTCTCTGGTCTAATTCCTAGGTCTTTGATCCACTTTGAGATGAGTTTTGTGCATGGTAAGAGGTAGGGGTTTAGTTTCATTTTACTACAAATGGATTTCCAGTTTTCCGAGCACCATTTGTTGAAAAGGCTATCTTTTCTCCGATGAATGTTTTTGGCACCTTTGTCTAGTATGAGATAGCTGTATTTATGTGCATTACTCTCTATGTCTTCTATTCTGTACCATTGGTTTACATGTCTACTTTGGTGCCAGTACCATGCGTTTTTGTTACTATTGCTTTGTAGTAAAGTTTAAGGTCTGGTATTTGTGATGCCTCCTGCTTCACTCTTCTTGCTCAGGATAGCTTTGGCTATTCTGGGTCTCTTATTTTTCCAAATGAATTTCATGATTGCCTTTTCTATTTCTGTAAGAAAGGACTTTGGGATTTTAATTGGGATTGCATTGAATCTGTATAGCGCTTTGGGTAGTATGGCCATTTTAATAATATTGATTCTGCCTGTCCAGGAACATGGGAGGTCTTTCCATCTTCTAAGACCTTCTTCAATTTATTTCTTTAGTGTCTTGTAATTTTCATTGTAGAGGTCTTTCACCACTCTTGTTAGATTGATTCCCAAGTATTTTACTTTTTTGGAGGCTATTGTGAATGGAGTAGTTTTTCTAATTTCTCTTTCAGAGGAGTCATTGCTGATGTATAGAAATGCATTTGATTTATGGATATTGATTTTATATCCTACAACTTTGCTGAATTCATTTATCAGTAGTAGAAGTTTTCTGGTGGAATTTTTTGGATCCTCTAAGTATAGAATCCTGTCGTCTACAAATAATGATAGTTTGAGTTCTTCTTTTCCTATTCATATCCCTTTAATTTCCTTTGTCTGTCTGATTGCTCTGGCTAGAGTTTCAAGGACTATATTGAATAAGAGTGGTGAGAGAGGGCATCCTTGTCTTGTTCCAGTTTTTTTTTTTTTAATATTTATTTATTTTTTTTAGTTGTAGGTGGACAGAATATCTTTATTTTATTTTTATGTGGTGCTGAGGACCAAACCCAGTGTCTCACGCGTGCTAGGCAAGCACGCTACCACTGCACCATAACCCCAGCCCCTTGTTCCAGTTTTTAGAGGGAATGCTTCCAATATTTCTCCATTTAGGATGATGTTGGCCTTAGGCTTAGCATATATTGCTTTAAAAATGTTGAGGTATGTCCCAACTATCCCTAGTTTCTCTAGTGTTTTGAACCTGAAAGGGTGCTGTATTTTGTTGAATGCTTTCTCTGCATCAATTGATAGAATCATGTGATTCTTATCTTTAAGTCTATTGATGTGATGGATTACGTGTATTGATTTCCGTATGTTGAACCAACCTTGCATCCCTGCAATGAACCCCACTTGATCATGGTGCACTATTTTTTTGATATGCTTTTGTATGCAATTTGCCAAAATTTTATTGAGAATTTTTGCATCTATGTTCACCAGGGATATTGGTCTGAAATTTTCCTTTTTTGATGTGTCTCTGTCTGGTTTTG
>PVHX01000153.1:106826-323668 GCA_004024805.1 Geosciurus inauris
TTTTTCAGTTGTAGATGGACAGAATATCTTTATTTTATTTTTTTATGTGGTGCTGAGGATCGAACCCAGTGCCTCATGCATGCTAGGTGAGCACGCTACCACTGTGCTATAACCTTGGCCCCTGGTTGGAAGGCTCTTGATGGCCTCTTCTATTTCCTTGCTTGTAATTGACCTGTTTAAGTCATGAATGTCCTCCTGGTTCAGTTTGGGTAGGTCATATGTCTTTAGGAATTTGTTGGTGTCTTCAGGGTTTTCTATTTTACTGGAATATAAGTTTTCAAAATAGTTTCTGATTATCCTCTGTATTTCAGCAGGGTCTGTCGTGATATTTCCTTTTCCATCACGAATTTTGGTAATTTGGGTTTTCTCTCTCCTTCTTTTTGTTAGAGTGGCTAAGGGTTTGTCAATTTTGTTTATTTTTTCAAAGAACCAGCTTTTTGTTTTATCAATTTTTTGAATTGTTTCTTGTGTTTCAATTTCATTGATTTGAGCTCTGATTCTAATTATTTCCTGTATTCTAGTTCTTTTGGTGTTACTTGGTTCTTCTTTTTCTAGGGCTTTGAGTTGTTGTGTCAAGTCATTGATTTGTTGACTTTTACATCTTTGAATATGTGAGCTGAATGCAATGAACTTTCCTCTTAGCACTGCCTTCATAGTGTCCCAGAGATTTTGGTATGTTGTATCAGAGTTTTCATTTACCTCCAAGAATTTTTTAATCTCTTCCTTGATGCCTTCTGTTACCCATGCATTGTTCAATAGCAAATTATTTTGAGTCTCCAGGTGTTGTAGTGGCTTCTTTTTTTAAAACTGTCATTATTTTCTAGTTTCAGTCTATTATGGTCAGATAGAATGCAGGGTAGTACCTCTATTTTTTTGTATTTACTAAGACTTGCTTTATGTCATGGCATATGATCTATTTTGGAGAAGGATCCTTTAGCTGCTGAGAAAAATGTGTATTTGCTTGTTGATGGATGGAATATTCTATATATATCTGTTAAGTCTAGACCATTGATTGTTCTATTAAGCCTTGTAGATTCTTTGTTTAGTTTTTGTTGGGAAGACCTGTCCAATGGTGAGAGAGTTGTGTTAAAGTCACCCAATACTATTGTGTTGGGATCTATTTGGTTCTTGAATTTGAGAAGGGTTTCTTTGACGAACATGGGTGCCCCATTGTTCGGGGCATAGATATTTAAGATTGTTATGTCTTGTTGATGTATGATTCCCTTGAGCAGTATGAGATGACCTTCTTTATCCCTTTTCACTAACTTTGGTTTGAAGTCTACTTTACTTGAAATGAGGATGGAAACTCCTGCTTGTTTACATAGTCCATGTGAGTGATAATTTTTTTTCCATCCTTTCACCTTCAATCTGTGAGTATCTCTTTCTATGAGATGATTCTCTTGGAGGCAGCATATTTTTGGGTCTTTTTTTAAAATCCAATCTGCCAATCTGTGTCTTTTAATTACTGAGTTTAGGCCATTGACATTCAATGTTATTATGGAGACATGGTTTGTATTTCCAGACATTTTGGTTTTATTCTTCGGTTTTTAACTTGACTGGGTTTCTCCTTTGTTTGGCCTTTAATGTAGCTCCTCCCTCTGCATTTTTAAAATTTCCTCCTCATGGAATATTTTACCAAGAATGTTCTGTAGTGCCAGCTTTCTTGCTGTGAATTCTTTTAATTTTTGTTTATCTTGGAAGGTTTTTATTTCATCTTCAAACCTAAAACTTAATTTTGCTGGATATAAGATTCTTGGTTGGCATCCACTGTCTTTTAGCACTTGGTATATGCTTTGCCATGATCTTCTTGATCTCAGGGTCTGGGTTGAGAAGTCTGCAGTGATCCTAATTGGCTTCCCCCTATATGTAATCTGATTCTTTTCTCTTGTGGCTTTTAAGATTCTCTCCTTATTCTGAATGTTAGGCATTTTCATTATGAGTGCCTTGGTGTAGGTCTGTTGTGATTTTGAACATTTGGTGTCCTGTAAGCCTCTTGAATGTGATTACCCAATTCATTCTTCATATTTGTAAAGTTTTCTGATATTATTTCATTGAATAGATTGCTCATTCCTTTGGTTTAGAGTTTTATGCCTTCTTCTATCCCAATAATTCTCAAGTTTTGTCTTTTAATGTTATCCCAAAGCTCTTGGATGTTCTGTTCATGGCTTCTTACCATCTTCACTGTGTGGTCAACTCTATTCTCCAGGTTAAATATTTTGTCTTCAGTATCTGAGGTTCTGTCTTCCAAGTGGTCTAATCTGTTGGTGATGCTTACCATTGAGTTTTTTTTTTTAAATGTTTTTGGATACAATATCTTTATTTTATTCGTTTGTATGTGGTGCTGAGGATCAAACCCAGGGCCTCATGCATGTGAGGCAAGTGCTCTACCGCTGAGCTACAATCCCAGCCCTCCATTGAGTTTTTAATTTGGTTTATTGTTTCTTTCATTTCAAGGATTTCTGTCTGGTTCCTTTTCAGATTCTCTATCTCCTTATTGAAGTGATCTTTTACTTCCTGTATTTGCCTATGTATCTCTGTATTGAAATGGTCTTTTGCTGACTGGGCTTGCTCTCTTATATCATTTTTTATGTCACAGAGCATTTTAATTATGTACATCCTGAATTCTTGTTCTGTCATTTCTTCTGCTGTACTGATCATGGATTCTAGTAGTGTGTTATCTTGGTTTGTTTGAGTCACTTTCTTTCCTTGTTTTTTCATGGTGATTGCGTGTCTTTCCTTCTAGTTCTGCTGATCCAAGTTGTTTCAGTTTTTACTCCTATACAGGTATAGTTTCCCTGTAGGGGGAAACTACAAAACCTCTCTTTTAAAGGGGAGACAAATATTGATTGATCTCAATACAAGCAATATATAGGTTCAAACCAAGTAGTTCCTAATAGTTCCCAAACACATTTACAGTTTAGTCATGATGTACAACAATTATGGGTTCCTTTACAATCTATTATGTAAACAGTAAGTTCGCACAAGGGTCTATAGTTTCTGTTGGTGGGCTAGGGAAACTTGAGGGTGGGGTGTAGGATAGATTGTTGGGGTAGTAGGAAGTGAGGATATGGTTATTAGATCTTAGAAAGCATGAAAAAGGAATCCAAGAGAAGTTGGCTATTACTAGAAAGAGCGACTGAGAGTTGAGGAAGACCAGTAAGGAGGAAGAAAAAGGAGTACAGCAAGGAGATAGATATCAAGAAGAATAAAACATGCAAGTGTGAGTTATAAAACTATATAATACCACTCTAGTATACAGTTCAGAAATCCCAATCTACCATGACCTACTGTATAACAAATACTTGGTTTCACAACTGTTGGGGATTAGAGGGTAGGAAAAAAGTAAGAGAGAAAAGAGGGAAGGAAAAAGAAGGGAAAGAAGAAAAGAGCTGTGAAATAAAACAAAAAGATCAAACAATAGACATGTTAGGAGAAAAAGATAAGGGATAAAATAAAAATAAGAATTAAAAAAGTTAAAAAAAAAGTCTCAATGTAAATAAACAGGTACGGTTCCTTTCACCTCCAGTCGGTGGCATTGTCTGTTGCTTGCTGGGCTTTCCCTGCTGGTGTCCTGGGTGTGGGTTTCACAGCAGGGTGTAACTCTGGGTGAGGCCACTGGTGAAATTGCCGTCTTTTCACGATGTTCTGTGTTGAGTTCAGTTTGTTCCCATGAGCTGTCCCACGACCCCTCGTGTAGAAGCAGGCCCTGCCCGGGGCGGGGCCCTGGGCTGGGGCTCCGAACCACCCTCAGCGGAGCTGCCGGCCACGGTGCACGGGTTGCTGCTGAAGTCACTTTGCTTGTGGCAAATACTGCTGCCTGGTGGCTCTGCTTACATGCGCAAGTGGAATTCCTGCGGGGACAGCTGTAGGAAGCTGGCTGGGAGATGCTAATTCCACAACTTCAATCGCCGGTTCTGGGGTGACTGACCGCGGTGTCCGTCTAGGTCGCCATCTTGGAACTGCCTCCGGCATTTTCATTTTAATGTGCCTTGATGTAGATCTGTTGTAATTTTGAACATTTGGTGTCCTATAAGCCTCTTGTATTTGATTTTCCAATTCATTTTTCATGTTTGGGAAATTTTCTGGTATTATTTCATTGAAGAGATTATTATGAATTTGGTTTGAAATTCTGTGCCTTCTTCTATCCTTATAAGTCTTATATTTGGTCTGTTGATGCTTTCCCATAATTCTTGTATGTTCTGCTCATGATTTCTTACCATCTTCACTGTATGGCCAACTTTATTTCCAAGATTGTATATTTTGTCTTCATTATCCAAGGTCCTGTCTTCCAAGTGATCTAGTCTGCTGGTGATGCTTTCTTTCTATTGAGTTTTTTATTTGGTTTGTTTCCTTCATTTCAAGAATTTCTGATTGTTGTTGTTGTTGTTGTTTTTTGATAATCTCTAGCTCGAAATTAATCTTTCACTGCCTGTATTTGGTCCCTTATCTCTTTGTTGGAGTGATCAATGGTTGCCTTTATTTGCTCTCTTATTTCTTTGTTGGAGTGATCAACTTTTGCCTGTATTTGCTCACTTAAGTCATTCTTTAATTCACAGATCATTTTAATTACGTACATTCTGAATTCTTTCTCTGACATTTCATCAATTGTGTTGTCAATGGGTTCTATTATTGTAGTATCTGGGTTTATTTGGGGCACTTTCTTCTCTTGTTTTTTCATGTTGATTATGCACCTTCCTTTCTTGCAATGCCAATCTGAGGTATTGTGGTTTCTATCCTATAATTTTACAGTGACATTACAGATTACCTGTATCTCACCTTGGATTTTGCCAGTCCCCAGCATGTGTCCCCAGATGGACACTACTGCCACTATGATGGTGGTGGCTGTAGTGGAGGTAACTCAAGATGGTGGTGGGAGTGGCCCAAGATGGATGCACTTTCAGAGATGGGGCTAAAAGGGTGAGATTTACAATGGCTTTGGGCTGATTGAATGGAGATGCAGCGCTTTGGCTGGCCACTGCCTCCAGGCCCTGTCTGTTGACCCAAGTTAGAGACTAATACATGGGAAGAACTATGGGGATGGCTGCAGTGTATAAGATGGATAAAGGAAAGGAACAACAGCATGGATCCCCTCTATGTGCAGGGGTGGTCCTGGGCCTGGGCTCTCACAAAGACCTATGAGGGCAGTCCTAGGCCTGATCTTGGCCTGGACTTCCTCAGGGATTCCAGGTGGAAGGCCTAGTCCTGGGCCTGGGCTCCTGCAGATCTGCAAGAGCTCTGGTGCTAAATTGGGGGCATTTGTGGTCCTCAGCCACAGGGGTCCCTGGAGGCAGCCCTTTGCCTGGGTCTGGGTTCCCCTGTGGGTCGGCAGATTGGTGGGTAGCAATCTCATGCCTGCCCTTGGCTGGGCTCCTGCAATGGTCCCAGAAGGGGTCTTGGATCTTGGCCTGTCCTCCTGCCAGTTGGCACAGACCCTGGCATGAAACTGGGGGTGGTTCCGGGCCTCACTTAGGCCAGGTCTCCCGCAAGGGTCCTGGGAGGCAGTCCTTCACCTAGATCTGGTTTCCTCTGGGATTGGCGGCTAGTAGTCTTGGGTCTGCCCTTGGCTGGGCTCCTGTAGCAGTCCCTGAAGGTAGTCCTTGGCCTGTGCTCCTGCTGGTGGGCAAGGACTCTGGCACAAAACTCTTGATTTCTTTTTCTTACCTAATCACTCTGGCTAATGTTTTGAGGACTATATTGAATAGGAGTGGTGAGAGTGAACAGTCTTGTCTTGTTCCTGAATTTCATGGAAATGCTTTTTCATGGAAAGTGGCTTTTCTCCATTTAGTTGGCTTTGGGTTTGTCATAAGTGGCCTTTAGGATGTTGAGGTAAATTCCTTCAATCCCAAGTTTCTCCAGTGTTTTTAACATGAATGGGTGTTGGATTTTATCAAAGGCCTTTTCTGCATCTATTGAGAAGATAATGTGATTTTTGTTCTTAATTTTGTTTAAGTGATGAATCACATTTATTCATTTGTGTATGCTGAACCAACCTTGTATCCCTGGAATGAAACCAACTTGATCATAGTATATTATCTTCTTGATATGTTTTTGAATGTTGTTTGTCAATATTTTATTTAGGATTTTTGCATCTAGGTTCATAGGGATATTGGTCTATAGTTTTCTTTCTTTGATGCATCTTTGTTTAGTTTTGGTATCAGGGTTATACTAACTTAATAAAAAAGTATTTGGGAGTGTTCTCTTTCTTTCAACTTCATGGAATAAATTGAGAAAGTATGGTGATAGTTCTTCTGTAAAGGTCTAGTGGAACTCAGCTGAGAATCCAGCAGGTCCAGGGCTTTTCTTTCTTGGAAGCCTTTTAGTTTCTGTTTCAATTTCATTACTCTTTATTGATCTGTTTATGATTTCTATGTCTTCTTGGTTCAATTTGGACAGATCATATGTGTCTAAAATATGTCTTCCATGTTTTCCAGTTTATTGGAGTATAAATTTTCAAAATAGAATCTGACAACCTTCTGGATTTCAGAGTGGTCTGTGGTAGTATCTTCTCTTCATCTCTGATCTTATTAATTTGTTACTTCTCTCTTTTGGTTAGTTAGGCTAAGGATTTGTCAGTTTCTCTTTTCCAAGAACCAACTCTTTGTGCATTTGTCCTATGTATTCTTTTTCAAAAAAATTTTTAAAGTTGTACATGGACACAATATCTTTCTTTTATTTATAAGTTTTTATGTGGTGCTGGCCTCACATATACTAGGCAAATTCTCTACCACTGAGCTACAACCCTAAATCATGTATTGTTTTCTTATTCTCAATTTCATTGATTTTTGTCCTAATCTTATTTCTTCTACTGGTTTGGTGGTTAGTTTGTTCTTCTTTTTCTAAGGAGTTGAAGTGGACCATAAGCTTTTTATTTGGGCTCTAGTTTTTTAATGTAGACTTTTAGTGCTATAGATTTGCCTTTCAGAACAATTATCATATTGTCCGAGAGATTTTAATGTTGTATCTCTGTTCTCACTTGTTTCTAAAAATATCTTGATTTCTGTTCTTATTTCCTCTTGAATCCATCCTTCATTTAAGAGAGTATTGACCAATCCCCATGCATATATGTGGTTTCTACTATTTTTCTTGCTGTTCATTTCTAGTTTCATTCCATTTTGATCTGATAGGATGCATGGGATTATATCAATTTTTTTTTTATCTTTGCTAAGATTTGCTTTGTGGCCTAGAATATGATCCATTTTGGAACAAGTTCCATCAACAGCTGAGAAGAAGGTAAATTCAGCTGTTGTTCTGGTTTGGATGTGAGGTGTCCCCCAAAAGCTCATTTATGAGATAATGCAAGAAGGTTTAGAGGAGCAATAATTGGGTTATAAGAGCCTTAACCCAGTCAGCAAATTAATTCCCTGATGAGATTAACTGAGTGGTGACTAAAGGCAGGTAGGGTGTAGCTGGAGGAGGTGGGTCACTGGGGTCATGACTTTGGGGTACATATTTTGTATCTGGTGAATGGAGTCTCTCTCTCTGCTTTCTGATCACCATGTGAGCTGTTTCCCTTCACCATACTCTTCTGCCATGTTGTTCTGCCTCACATCGAGCCCTGAGGAATGGAGCCAGCCATGTATGAACTGAGACCTCTGAAACTATGAGACCCCAAATAAACCTTTCTTCCTCTGAAATTGTTCTTGTCAGGTCTTGTTGTCACAGCAGCCAAAATGCTAATTAAACAGCTGTTTGGGGGTAGAATATTTTGTAGATGTCCATTAGATTCATTTGATTTATAATGTTGTTTTGATTAGAGATATCTTTGTTGTTTTTGTTTGGATGGCTTTCTATTGGTGATAAGGGTATACTTAAATATCCTAGTATTACTATATTGGGATCTATGTGGAATTTAATGTCATGGAGTATTTTTCCATGTAATTAGGTATATTGACATTTGGGGTGTAAATATTTACTATGGTTATAACTTCTTGTTGTATTGTTCCCTTTACTAGGATATAATGTCTTTGTCTCTTCTGATTAATTTTTGCTTGAAATCTACTTTGTGAGATACAAGAATAGCTAATCCTGCTTGTTTTCTTGGGCCATATTCCTAGAATGTTTCTGCCATCTTTTGGCCTTCAGCCTATGGGTGTCTTTGACTATAAGATGGGTCTCTTATTATTAGCATATAGTTAGATTTTGTTATTTAATCCATTCTGCAAATCTTTGTCATTTAATTGGGGAGTTGAGACCATTGACATTCAGCATTAGTATGGATATGTTTGTGGTTTCCTGCCATTTTATTTTTTTGCTACATTTTATCCTGTCTTGAATTCTCATTTAGTGGATTATTCTTCTATTGAACTTCCTCTGTAGGCTTTGGGAATTGTTATTTTCCTTCGTCTGGGTAAAGTTTATCTGAGTATTCTTTGTAGTGCTGGTTTGGTACTCATGAATTCTTTTAGTTTATTCTTGTGGAACGTTTTTATTTCCTCATCAAATTTGAAACTGAGTTTTGCTGGGTATAGTAACCTTGGATGACAGTTTTCTTTTAGTATTTAAACTGTCTCATTCCAGGCCCTCCTTGATTTTCAACGCTGAGCAGAGAAATCAGAAGTGAGCCTTATTCGTTTGCCTTTATATGTGACCCATTGTTTCTCTCTTGTGGCTTTTAACATCTTTCCTGTTTTCTATGTTAGGCATTCTGATTACACGTCTTGGCGAGCTTCTCATCTGGGGTCCTGTAAGCCTGCTATATATGGATGTCTATCTCATTTCTGATACAGGCGTTTTCTGTAACTACCTCATTGAGAATGTTCTTTATGCCTTTAGTTGTATCTGCATGCTCTCTTCTATACCAACAATTCTCAGGTTTGGTCTATTAAAGTTGTCCCAGAGTTCTTATATATTCTGGTAATGTCCTATTAATCTTTATCCCTTTACTGCCTTCTCTGTATTCAAGATCATATAGCCTGTCTTCAAGGGTTGAGATTCTATTTTCTACACCATCTAGTCTGTTATTGACACTGTAAAGTGAGTTTGTAATTTGGTTGATCTTGTCTTTTATTTATAGGAGTTCTGATTGTTTTTTTCTTTTTCTATTTCTTTATTAAAATGGTCTTTCATCTTCTTTAATTGCTCCCTTAGTCCCTTCTTAGATCTTTTTTTAGTTTCTTTAACATTTTGATAATCAGTTTTTTATATTTCTCTGGGTTCTCATCTACTTTACTATCAATGGGATAATTTGTTGGGGGACTGCATATTTTGGAGGGAGATTTGTTTAGCTGTTTCTCATGTTTTCAAAGGTCTTGGTCTTGCATATCAATTGAAGTGGATTCCTCTACCTTCTTTTCTTAGGGCACAGTCATTCATTGCTAAAGTGTCCCAGAGTGATTTGGATCGAGATCCTCTCATAAGTGTGGTGCCCACTGCCTTTGTGTTATTCACTCTGTTTCTGCTATACCATTGGATGTCTGTAGGACAGACCTGAGGGCCACCCCTAGCTATTTCTTCTTGGGGCCTAGTCATTAGTTTGGGATTTTGTTTCTTTTATTCTTTGTATTAAAATATAGCTCAATTGAGTGTCATTAATTTATGTGTAGAGCAAGATGTGCTATCTTTTGGTTGAGTTTAGTTCAACAGCAGAGTTTCTATCCTGTGAACTTTCAGTGTCCCTATAGGTTTCCAGTACCTCACAGATTAGGGGAAAATAAATAATAGCAACAACCAATGCAAATAATATAGAGCATTAAAATAAATACTTTGTTCCTTCTATGACATCTACAATCTTAACTGCCACAAAACTCAGAAATGGCAGGGTCAGCAACTACCATCAGCACAAACAATAAGTAACCATGCATTATATCTGGCATTAAATCAAACAAGAGGTGTCAACTATGACATCCACAGCAGTAATAATTGTAACAGCATTAATGGAGGGAGTAGGCATTATATAAACCAATTAGTTCTAAAAGATGGTAAGAATAGAGTTAATTAAGATAAAAGAAAATGTGATAGGAAGGTAGAAAAGAGTTTACAATTTCAAAAGTGAACAGAGAGATTGCAGGAGAGATGTAGGACGTGATGGCTATAAGGAATGAAGAGAAAAAACAGAAGTAAAAAATTAAAGGAAAAGTGAAAGAGGGAACAACAGAATTTGGCTCTTGGCAGAATAAAAAAGAGAGAAAGAGCAACAAGAGAAACAGACAAATGAAAAAGAATATAAAACAAACCAAAAATATACTATTCAAAACCCTAACCCACAAAAGACAAGGTAAGGAAAAATAACTACATTTAAAACAAAGCTACCAATGAGGAAAAAAAAAAAAAACATATGTATATGTATATATAACCATGAAAACACACACACAAGGAAGGAAGGAAGGAAGGCATTCTTAATGAAAAATTAAGGAATAATTTCCAACAAGGTGGTCAAAATAGTCCATGAGAATATATGGTCACTGTCCATGCTGCCTTTCTTTCTCTCTCTCTCTTTTTTTCCTGTGGTGCTGGGGATCAAACCCAGGGCCTTATGAATGTGAGGCAAGCATTCTACCAACTGAGCTATATACCCAGCCCTTTTTCTTTCTTCTTGAGCTATGTACTGAATGTGAGAGTAAGGGCTGAGGGTTGTTAAATCCTTGCTCTTTTTGTATTAGTCACCAAGTTGCCAGTTGGAGTTAAACATTTTTCAGCTTTCCTTCTCACCAGTATGAGGTAGGATGGATGGGAAATACTATCAGCTGGAGTTTTCTTTGTGCAGACCAGGTGGATGCGCTCCCAGGGTGGGGTGCTGCAGAGTTTTATGTGTGGTGTTCCTGCAAGTGGGCCTTAGGTTTAATTAGGCCTCAGGTGATTTGCTGGGTGGTGACTGCTCTAGAAAGATTAGATCAATACACCCCTACAGCCTGGCATTTGCAGATATCTGCTAGGAGTCTGGATCTCAGGAGTCTCCCTAGGATTCCACATGTGGGGTCCGGGAGCCAATCCTTCACCCTCCTCTGCTGCCCATTAACACAGTCTTGCCAGGTTTCCCAAGCTTAGTCCCTGAGTGTATTTGCACCCTACTGTTCAGATTCCCGACCTGCTTAAACTGGTCCTGGGAGCTGCCAGACTCAAAGGGGAAGCGAGTTGGGCTCCCCTTTTCTTTTCCAACTTGAATCCCTCCCCAAGGTAAAATATTCTCTGTGCCTGTTTCACTCTTGGGTTGCTAGGTACAGCCTAGATCATGAGGCAGGTGTTTGTCAGGACCATAAAGCTGTCTTTGCTCAGATCTCCAGGCTACTACAGCAGCAGCTGCAGCAAGGCTGCCTCAAGATGGCTCCTGCCTCAGCTCTCCATGGCCAGTTGTGAAACATGGGGCACTTTTCATGCACCAGTGTACAGTGTAGACTCTGGATCTGGCAGGCTGCTTTTCTGATTTCAGGGTTTTTTGTACTAAATCTCTCTGATGTGTTTCTCTGTGTTCTCCCCTCTGTGCTGAACCAGTGCTGCTATCACTGCTGCCACAACCAGCTTGGTTCAAATATAGTCTTTTCTTTGTTTAATGTATCCAAATTTCTGGGTCTTTAAAACATTCTGTCCAATTTTGAGTTTTAGTGAAATTCCTCTTTGACCAACCTCACAGAGGAGTATACCCTCAGCTTGAATCTGGGTCATGGAGCTACAAGCAATGCAGCCTTCCTCTAGCCCACCATCTCGAATCCCTCAGGACCTTTTTATTATTCTTTTAAATACATAGTATGGCCACAAAAATATTTGTAAAGAAATGAATAAATGAATACATTTCTATTTTTTAAAAAAAATTTTTAGCTGTTGATATATCTTTATTTTATTCACTTATTTATATGTGGTGCTGAGGATCAAACTCAGTGCCTCATGCATGCTAGGCAAGAGCTCTACCACTAACTCAGCCCCAGCCCAAATACATTTCTATTTTAAAGGAATAAGATACATAACAATTGGGACTGGAAATAAAGAGAAAAATCTCATGTAAAAGATTTTGTTTTAGTTTGGTTCTATTTTAAATAATGCATAGTTTTAAGATATTGGCTTCTGGCATGACTGCCTCCACCATTTATTAGTTGTGTGGTCTTGGGCAAATTATTTCTCCTTTTCTACAATACTACTCTTATAAAATGGGTTAAAAAGAGTTAGTGGTTGTGGTAAGTTATAAATGAAATAATATGAATTAATGTACTTGCTGTACAGCCTGGCATATAATAAATGCAATATGAATAATAATTAATATTATCTTTTCAAATTTCAATAATGTTAACCACAAATATTATGGCCTCATAAAAATTAATGAAAGACAGTAAGCAATATCACATAAAGCTTGAAAAATTCTAACAGTACTAATGTTAAATACTAAACACTAAGTAGGCAGGCAGAATTTAGCTTAAATAATTTGTTCTTAGTTTTCAATTTATTCTCTCAGGTTTATTATGGAACAAGGGTACTTAACTCATCTGAATTCTCTATCATCTTTCTCATGGTACAAGCAGAAATAATATTGCTGATTTAGAAATGTTTCCTTAAAACAAATAGTAGGTTTTTATTCCCCCTTCAAGTTAATAGTGATTTTTACTAAGATATCTATTAGAAAAATAATCAGTGAAGATAAAAACTTTGATTCTTCTATTGATCTTCTATGAGAATCTCTTATTTTTATAAAATGTGTATACTTGTGATATAAGCAGTAGAAAAGCAAAGAGAAAAAGAACACACCAGACAAAGAGAAGCTGGGTACAGTGGCATGCGCCTGTAGAGGGCTGAAGCAGCAGGTGGGAGGGGGAATCACTTCAGCCTAAGAGTTCTAGGCTAGCCGGGCATGGTGGTGCATGCCTGTAATCCCAGCACTTTGGGAGGCTGAGATAGGAGAATCGTGAGTTCAAAGCCAGCCTCAGCAATGGCGAGGCACTAAGCATAAAAAAAAACACAAAATAAGCTGGGCGCGGTGGCTCAAGCCTGTAATCCCAGCACTTAGGGAGGCTGAGACAGGAGAATCGCGAGTTCAAAGCCAGCCTCAGCAATGGCGAGGTGCTAAGCAACTCAGTGAGACCCTGTCTCTACATAAAACACAAAATAGGGCTGAGGGTGTGGCTCAGTGGTTGAGTACCCCTGAGTTCAATCCCCAGTACCAAAAAAACAAAAAACAAAAAAAAAACAAAACAGGACTGAGGATGTGGCTCAGTGGTCAAGTGCCCCTGAGTTCAATCCCTGGAACCAAAGAGAAAAAAGAAAGAAAAAAAAAAAAAAAAGAGTTCTAGGCTAGCCTGGGGAATACAGCAAGACCTCATATCAAAAATAAATAAATAAATAAATATATAAATAGAAATTTTTTAAATGAAGGAACCAGTTCCAAAGCAGCTGTAACTGGCATGGTCAGTTAGGCTTACCTGAAGGATTGGCAATTTCTTAGGGAAACAATGTGGGAGAAAACATTACAAAAAAGTAATATTGTTACCTCTTAATTTCCCCAATTCCCCTTCATTATAATTGGTAAATTATCTTATTTTAGTGTGTGTGTGGGGGAACACACTAGTGCAGTGCTGGGGAGTAAACTCAAGGCCTCACAGATGCTTTAGCACTAAGCTACATCCCCAGATGGTAATTTTTCTTCATAATATTTATCACAACTATAAGTACATACTTATTTTTTATTAGAACATTATAGTTATACATAGTAGTTGAGTTCATTTTGGCAGAATAATTCATGCATGAAATGTAATTTCAGTCTCTTTCCTCCACTTTCTTTCTTCTCCTTCCTCCCCCTATACTCCCTCCTCTATTGATCTTCCTTTTGCTCATGTATTTATTTTTGAAATTAGGTGAAATTCCCTGTGGTATATTTCTATATGCATATAATAATGTGATTTTGTTAAATTCATTCATTTTCTCCCCTTTCTTGTCCCTCATCCTTCCCTCTCAATCTCCTTCTGCTCCACTGATCTTCCCTATATTTTTATGATATGTGATTCTGCCCTCCTTCTTTATTTTGCTTTAGCTTCCACCTATGAGAAAAAAAACATGTGACCCTTGATTTTCTGAGTCTGGCTTATTTTCACGATGTTCTCCATTTCCATCCCTTTACCAGCAAATGCCAAAATTTCATTCTTCTTTATGACTGAGTAAAATTCCATTGTGTATATATACATTTTCTTTTCTTTTTTCTTTTTGTTTTTGGTACTGGGGATTGAACCCAGGGGCATGTTACTATTTACCACTGAGCTTAATCCCAAGTCCTTTTTATTTTTTTCTTTTGAAACAGAGTCTCACTAAGTTGCTAAGGGCCTTGCTAGTTGCTGAGTCTGGCTTTGAACTTGAGATCCTCCTGCCTCAAGTTGCTGGGATAAAGGACACGCGCCACCATGTCTTGCCTATACCACATTTTCTTTTTGGTACTGGAGATTGAACTCAGGGGCACTCAACCACTGAGCCACATCCCCAGCCCTATTTTGTGTTTTATGTAGAGACAGGGTCTCACTGAGTTGCTTAGTGCCTCACCATTGCTGAGGCTGGCTTTGAACTTGCAATTCTCCTGTCTCAGCCTCCCTAAATGCTAGGATTACAGGCTTGCGCCACCAAGCCCAGCTACCACATTTTCTTAATCCATTCACTTATTCATGGACATCTGGGCTAATTTCGTAATTTGGCTATTGTGAATTGTGGGGTATAAACACTGAGGTGGCTATATGTCTATAATATGCTCATTTTAATTTTTTTGGATAAACACTAAAGAGTAGGATAGCTGGGTCATATGGTGGTTCCATTCCTAGTTTGTTGAGCTATCTCCATACTGCTTTTCAGAGTGGTTGTACTAATATAACCACTGTAGTCCCATCAACAATGTATGAGTGTCACTTTTCCCCCACCTTCTCACTAGCATTATTATTTGTGTCCTTGATTACTGAATAATTGATTGCAGTGAGATGAAATCTTGAGTAGTTTTGATTTGCATTTCCCTGATTGCTAGAGATGTTGAACATTTTTTCATATATGTGTTGGCCATTGTTTCTTCTTTTAAGAAATGTCTATCTAAGCACACCTGTAATCCCAGTGGCTCTGGAGGTTGAGACAGGAGCATCATGGATTCAAAGCCAGCCTCAGCAACTTACCAAGGCCCTAAGCAACTCAGTGAGACCCTATCTCTATACAAAATACAAAAAAGGACTAGGGATGTGGCTCAGTGGTTAAGTGACCCCAGAGTTCAATCCAAAACAAAACAAAACAAAAATCTGTTTAGCTCTTTCATCCATTTTTGATTGGGTTATTTGCTTTTTGGGTGTTTGAATTCTTTATATATTCTGGATTTTAATCTCCTGACAGAGGAGCAGCTAGCAAAGATTTTTCTCTCATTCTTTAGGCTCTCTCTTCACATTCTTAATTGTTTCCTTTGTGATACAGAAGTTTTTAAATTTGATGGCCTCCCACTTATTGATTCTTGGTTTTATTTCTTGAGCTTCAGGAGTCTTGTTAAAGTCAGTGCCTGCATCAATATGACTGAATGTTCACTTGCTGTTTTCTTCTAGTAACTGCAAGGTTTCTGGTCTAATTCCTAAGTCTTTGATCCATTTGATTTGACTTTTTGAGAGAGATGGATCTACTCTCATTCTTCTATGCATGGTTATCTAGTTTTCCCAGCACCACTTGTTAAAAGGCCATATTTTCTCCAATCTGTTTTTGGCAACTTTGTCAAGTATCAGATGGCTATAAATATGTGGGTTTATCTCTGCTTCTTTCTATTCTATTGGTCTTCATTTCTATTTTGATGCCAATATCATGCTTTTTTTGTTACTATAGGTCTGTAGTATAATTTGAGATCTGGTACTGTCATGCCTCCTACATCACTCTTCTAGGTCAGGACTGCTTTGGCCATTTTGGGTCTCTTATTCTTCCAAATGAATATAAGGACTGTTTTTTCTGTGAAGCATGTAATTGGTATTTTGATGGGGATTGCACTGATTCTGTATATTGTTTAAGTACCTACTCATTTATAAACTTATTTGATGTCTGTTTCCCCTGCTAGATTATCAGCTCCAGTGAACAATAGCTTGAGAACTATACCTAGCACATAATAGTGTCTTAGTGAACATCCACTGAAAAAAAAATTTAATGAATAAATTCTTAATGAATCTGGAACCAAGCCAGAACAAAATGGTCCTCATAAATTTACTAAAAGTCTGTCACTAAAATACTTCTCTACAAAGCCAAAATTCCCAATTTTTCTGCAAAATATTTCTCAATTCCAAAAACTAAAACTGAATGCCTAACAGTTAAGCAGTTAGTATGTATATGTAGAGTGATGTTAAATGTAATCACAAAAGCAAGAATAAGGTATAGAAGTAACTGTTATTTGTTCCAAATTTGGGAGATGAGAACAGAGGAACTGTTAAAACAGCAAAAACATTCTTCCTATCATCACTATCCACTTCTGTTCCTACATTTACTTACTTCAAACCTCTTGCTCAAAAGATCACTTGATGTACTATCATATAGACAGTCTCAATAACTCTTTTTCAAAAATTAAACTTTTTAAATTTGAAAATATCTTAAGATAGTACAAAAATTACAAAAATACTACAATGAACTCCCATATACCTTTAACCTAGACTTATGCATTATTACTTTGTCACTTTTTTTTTTTTTTTTTTGGTGGTATTGGAGATTGAACCCAGGAATGCTCTGCCTCTCAAGTAAATCCCCATCTCTTTTTATTTTTACTTTGAAACAAAATATTTGTGATTCTCCTGTTTCAGCCTCCCAAGTAACTGGGAGTATAGGCATCACCATATTTTATTTCCCTCCATATCTATTAAAAAGTAAATAAAATAGAGCAATAAGCACTTATTGTTATTTTTTTTTACCATTTGAGAGTAAGGTACAGAGATCATGACCCTTTCCCTTAAATACTTCCACATGTACAGTGAGCCTCTCTATATCCATAGGTTCTGCTTCTGTGGACTTGAACCACCATGGATCAAAAATATTTGGGAAAAAATTTGTGCCTCAACTGAACATTTACAGACTATTTTTGCCCCATCATTATTCCCTAAACAACAAAGTATAACAGCTATTCATATATAAGGTATCATCAGTAATCCAGAGATGATTTAATGTATATGAGAGATGTGCATAGGTTATATGCAAATAATTTATTTAAGTTGCCAGGCACAGGTTATGTGCTGCTGTGCCTGGCTAAACTTTTCTTTCCTTACACATCTAAATACCACTTTATTTAAAGTCACTCAAGTATCCACTTAAATCACTTAAGTATCTGAAGGTAGGGGTCCTAGGACCAATCCCCCATGGATACTGATGGATGCCTATACTCCCTAACTAGGGATAATCCCTTACATGATCACAGTGCAATGATCAAATTCAGAAGATTTCTTCTTAATGCAATATTATTACTTGTTTTACAGTCCCTATTCAAGTTTTGAATTTTCCCAATATTGTCCTTTAGAGCTTCTTCCCCTTATCTATAATCCAGGATCCAATCATATTAGACTTAGCTGTCATGATTCTTTTAATCTGGAATAGTTCCAAGATTGTCCTTCATGACACTAACATTTTAAAAGCATGCATGAGTTATTTTATATAATGCCCCTCAGTTGAGTTTTTGATTGTTTTTCTTCATTTAATTCAGCTTACACACCTTTAACAGTAATACAAAACACAGTGTAAATGATGCTTTATTTTTCAGTGCATCACACATCAGGAAGAATCTGCAGTCAATTTGTATCATTATTAATGATGTTAATTTTAAAAAGGTAGTACCTGCCAGATTACCATTTTTCCTTCAGAAATAATGAGTAAAATCTGTGAGGAAATACTTCAAGCCTGTAATTAACATGCTACCCAAACACGTCACTCAACAGTTTTAACATTCATTGTGACTCTTGCCTGAATCAGTTATAAGCAATTATTCTATTATTCTGTTTTATTAGTTGACAATCTATCTTTAAAGCTTTCTTTTCTTGCTCTATTTGTTTTTTAGAATCATATGAACTTAGAGATTCTTAAACTACATGTTAAATTCTATTACTTTAATTTTTCATTTTGACGCTAAGATAGTCTTATTTTTTCAAAACTGCCTTCTGTGCCATTTTGACATAATTTCCTCTTATTTTTTAAAGCACTTTCTTACTTTTTGTATAATGAGATGTTTCAGGTTCATTTTGTACTTTCCGTGCCTCAGTCCAGAAATGAGCTACTTCTCAAGAGAGTTTTCATTTCTTTTGATGAGGAAAGAGTTTTATAAACAAGACCTGCATTAGGTGCATTCATTGCTATCAAAGGGTCATAGCTTCCAAACTCTATCAGAAGATGGAGCATTTGAAATAGTTTTAAAGAAATTATTCCAGCCCAATACCATATGGTTCTCTGCCTATTCCCTCCCAAATCTTTTTGCTTCACAGTGAGAACCCTAGCTCCTAACAATATCAATATACCTTCTCATTTGCTCAGACCTAAAATGCATATAATAGCAGCTTCAGAACTGCTATACCTGTATTACTACTGATAAACATGTAGTAAGTAAACTTAGCAAAGTGAGGTTCAAGACTTCTTTGAATTTTCTTTTGGGTTTACACTGGGGATATGTAATGAGAATGCTATGTCTAAAGTTACTTGAAAGTGTGACTACTGAGTCAAAGGATAAACGCATGTGTAGTTTTGTTAAACATTGCCAAATTCACCCACAAAAATTTTGCACTCGCACTGGTAATATATGAATAATGCCTATTTCTCTCATCGCTTTGTTAAAATAGGACCTGTTAAGTGTTTGACTTTCTGCCAATATGATAAATGAGAAATAATATGTATCAGTGTAGTTTTCATTTGCAATTCTCTTATTATGAGTACATTAAATATTTTGTCTTGTACTTGTGACTTTTATATCTCTCTTGGAGAATTTTCTGTCTTTGATCATTTTTTTTTTCCTTCTGGATATTTGGTCCTTTTTATACTTAATATTTTAAAATTATTTTATATTGAGAATAGTAGACCTTTGGGCTGGGATTGTGGCTCAGTGGTAGAGAGCTTGCCTCACATGTGTGAGGCACTGGGTTTGATCCTCAGCACCACATAAAAACAAAGATATCATGTTCATCTACAACTAAAAAATTTTTTTTAAAAAGCATAGTAGTCCTTTTACTGTGGTGTGTTACAGTTTTTACCATTTCACTTTTTGCTTTTACGTTTGCTTATGACATTTTTTATCATGCGAAAGTTTCTATTTTTATATAATTCAATCTGTCAAACTTCTTTTGTAATACTGGGGATTGAACCAAGATGTCCTATCACTGAGGTATATCCCCAGTACTTTTTATTTTTTTATTTTGAGACAAAGTCTAAGTTGTCTATAGAGTGGCCTTGAACTTCAGATACTCCTGTTTCAGCCTCCCAAGGAGCTGGGATTACAGGCATGTGCTGCTGTGCCTGGCTAAACTTTTCTTTCCTTACACATCTAGATTTTGAATCATAGAAAGTATTTTCCCCAAAACTGGATATATAAATATATCACACATATTTTCTTTTAGTACATGTAATATTTTAGTTTTTACATTTAGGTTTCTGATCAATTTTGAATTTATTCTTGTGATTATGTAAGGTACACATTCTTTTTTCCAGCATCAATTATTAAAACATTTTATCTTTGCCCCAGTGACTTGAGATGCTATCTTTATCAATACTTTAAATTGATTGTATCTAGGAATTGATGTATTTCTTCTGGCTTATCCAATTTGTTGCTATATAACTGTTTACAGCAGTTCTTCAGGTTCTTTGTATTCTTGTGGTATCAGCTGTAATGTATTTTTTTTTTTCATTTCTAATTTTGAGTCTTCTTTAAAATCTTTTCAAAAAGCCAACTCTTCATTTCATTGGTCTTTTCTATTTTTTGGTCTCTATTTCATTTATTTCTGCTTTGATCTTTATTATTTCCTTCCTTCTATTACTTTTAGTTTGTTCTTGTTTTTCTACTTCTTTGCAATATTAGGTTGTTTATTTGCAAGTATCCTTTCTTTTTGATGTAGGCATTTACAACTATAAACTTCTTTCTTTGAACTGCTTTTCTTGTATCCCATAAGTTTGGGTATATTGTATTTCCAATTTTATTCATGTCAAGCAAATTGTAAATTTACCTTTTAATTTCTTCATTAACTCATTGGTTGCTCAGGAGCATGTTCTTTAGTTTCTATGTATTTGTAGTTTTTGAAGTTCTTCCAGTTACTGATTCTAGTTTTATATCTTTCCAGTCAGAAAAAGATACTTGAAACTATTTAAATCTTCTTAAATTGTTAAGACTTGCTTTGTGATTTGACATAATCTATCATGGATAATGTTCCATATGTTGTTGAGATAAATGTATATTGTCTATCTGTTCTGTAAATGTCTGTTAGGTCTATTTGGTCTAAGGTGCAGTTTGAATCTACTATTTTTTGTTGTTGATTTTGTCTGGATGATCTACTCATTGCTGTAAGTAGGGTGTTGAAGTCTACTTCTATTATTGTATTGTAGTGCATCTCTCCCTTTGGAAGTACAACATTTACTTTGATGTTTGGTGCAAAGAATTTACAATTATTTTATCTTCTTTCTGAATTGACCCCTTTATCATTATAAAATTACCATATTTTTCTCTTTTAAAATTTTTGTATGAAAATCTATTTTTATGTGACATAGTATAGCTGATCCTACTCTTTTGGTTTCCATTTGGATAGAATATCACTTTGCATCACTTCATTATTATTCTATGTATCCTTATAGGTGAGGTGAGTCTCTTGAATGCAGCATATAGTTGGGTTTTTTTTTTTTTAATTCATTCAGCCATTCTATGTCCTTTAATGAGAGAATTTATTCCATTTACATTCAAGGTAATTATTGACAGGTAGGGGGTTACTACTGCATATTGTTATGTTCTGTGGTTGTTTGGTATGTCCTTTCTTCCTCTCTTATTGTCTTCTTCTGTGGCTAAGTGATTTTTCTCTAGTATTATGTTTTTGTTGTTGTTTTAAATATTTTTTTAGTTGTAGATGGACGCAATGTCTATTTTATTGCTTTGTATGTGGTGCTGAGGATCAAACCCAGGGTCTCACGCATGCGAGGCAAGTGCTCTACCACTGAGCTACAATCCCAGCCCCTAGTATTATGTTTTGATTCCTTCTTTTTATTTTCAGGGTATTATTTATAGGTTTTTGTTTTGTGGTTACCATGAGGTTTACCAAGAGCACCCTGTAGTTATAGGTTTATATTAAGCAAATAAAAACAAGTTTGATAACATAAAACCAGGGCTGGGGTTGCAGCACTTGCCTAGCATGTGTGAGGCACTGGGTTCAATCCTTAGCAGCACCACATTAAAATAAATAAAAGTATTCTGTCCATATACAACAAAAAAAATTGTTTTTAAATAAAAAAGAACATAAAACAAAGAAAACCCTTTATACATTAACTCCTTCCCTTGACATATTTTGAATTTCTGATGTTACAATGTACATAATTTTATAATTTATATAACTATTTTAAGAATTTTGTATTTTTTCCTTCATTCTAAAGATGTGTTTATACCCCACTATTACATTACTTTAGAGCATTCTGCATTTGACTCCACACTTACTATATACTAGTGAGTTATATGCCTTCAGATGATTTCATGTTACTATTCATTGATGTTTTTTTCTATCAGCTTGGAAAACCCCTTCAGCATTTCTTATAAAATGGGCCTGATAATGATAAATTCCTCAGCTTTTGTTTGTCTGGGAGTCTTCCTCTCTCCTTCATTTCTTAAGGACAGGTTTGCTGGGTACAATATTCTTGGCAGGTTTTTTTCTTTTAGTACTTTGAATATATTATTCCACTCTCTCCCAACATAAATGGTTTGAAGTGAGGTGTGTTGAGAGTCCTTTTTATGTTATTTGCTTTATTTTCCCTCTTGCTGCTTTCAGGATCCTTTGGCTTTGACCTTTGGTAGTATGATTATCATGATTCTTGGAGTGTTCTTCTTTGGATTTAACCTGATTGGTGACTTTTGATCTTTCTGTACTGAAAACACGTATCTTTCACCAGGCTGGGGAGTTTTATGCTATCATTTCTTTAAATAAACTTTATATCCCTTTATCCTTCTCCAACTGACTCTTGAATTCCAATGACCCATATATTTACTCTTGACATTATTTCCTAAATCCCTTGAGGTTTCTTTATTCTTTTTCATTCTGTTTTCAACTCTGACTGAATATATTCAAATAACCCGTTTTTGAGTCCACAGATGCTTGATCAATCCTGTTGTTGAAGCTCTCTACTTCATTTTTCATTGCATTCATTGTATTTTTCAACTCTGGGATTTGTTTGAATTTTTAAAATACTTTCAATCTATCTGTTAAACTTCTCTGATAAATTTTTTAATTATTTCTGTGTTTTCTTAAAAGGCTATTGAGCTTTGTTATAATAAGCTATTTTGAATTTATTGACAGGTTACATATCTCCATCTTATTGGGGTCAGTCACTGGCACCATATTCTATTTAGTGAGTCATATTCCCCTACCTATTTTTAATGCTTTGGGATGTGTAATGATGTTTCCACACTGAAGAATTAGGGGTTTATTCCAGTCTTCATAGTCTGGCTTTGTTTGTGCCCACCCTTCTTTACTAAGTATGTCTAGAAGTTCTAGGCAAACTGATTTTGACTCTGTAAGCCTGTGACCACTGAAGCCATTTTAGCACTAGAGGGTGCCTTAAGACCAGGCTTGCCATGAGTTTTATAAGGGCTCTATGGTTGGTGCAGAGCCCAGCTACATAGGTCTATGGAAAAACCAAGGAGGTTGCCTAGGCTATGTAGAAAACCTTGCCAGGAACTAAAGCCCAGAAAGCTTTCCAGTTCCCCACATAGGTGTGACAGATGCCCAACTATAGCAATAGGGGCTGGAGCTGAGATTAGGCCCCTCAGGATCTGCTGTGGGACAGAGACTGATAAGCCCATCCTAAAGGAGCAGATAGGCATGCATCTCCCAGAAGTTCCTAACAGAGACAAGCTATTTCCCTGACTGCAATGAGATAGCAGGCCACGTCAGTATCTGCTGTGAGATGAAGGCTAACAAGCCATGTCACAGAAGTTCTGACAGATGGGCAAGTCTCCTTCTATGTCCTTGTATGAGTAGTATTAAGTTAGGACCACAATTGAGGGGGACTGGAGCCAAGCAACAGGGCAGCTTTCAGGTCCACTGCCAAGACCAATGTCAGCAGGTAACAACCTCTCTGCCAAGGCACTACTATGTATGATTCCCCCTGGATCCCTTGGCAGATGGTTTTGATTATAGGCTCAAGGATTAAATCGTGCCCTTTTGGGAACAGGGCTCTTTCTAGGTTTGAACTCAGGAGCAAAATTAGTATATTTGCCACCTGGGTTTGGGTCTGCACTCTCAAAAGATTCTCCTAAGTCTTAGGCTCCACCAGGATTCCCATTTAAGTCTCCTATTTGAATCCTGAGGCTCTTAGAAAGGAACTTTTGTCTGTGGGTGGATGCAGAATTCTTGGTGTTATAGGGAGATGTGAGTGGGTGACCTTTTTTATTCTATCATTTTGCAGCTCTACCCTTCAAATTTTTGATTCATTTCTTTGCTTGAGGCTATTAAATTCAATTAGGAGGACTGTGTTATGGTTTCTTTCTGTTCCACAGTTAGCTGTGGAAAGAACTTGCATTGGCCAAAAGGTTTTGATTCTGCTTTCCTTTTAGAGTAATTTTGTATGGAAATTCTTTTTTTTTTTGTTTGTCCATTTTATGCACAGAGTAAAGGTTTTGGATGGTGTACAAGTTTCCTAGTTCAAGACAGCTCCCTTTGGTCAGACTAATAAAGTTTTTAATATTATGATTTGATCGTATTTTATAAATATTCTTAAAACAATCCAGGATACAAAGTTAAGGCCTAAGTTTATGTGTGTCTTCTTTTTGAGATAAATTGAGTACCTTTCTTAAAACTCTGTGCATATTAGTAACAGATTCTGAAGTCTCTCATATTCAATGATTAATGTAATTGTGGTAGAATCTGACATGATATACTAGTTTACTGTTTTGTGATAATTAGAAGTCGTTTGTGTCCTTGTATAAATAATACCCAAGTGAACTAAAACAAAAAGAAATTGTTTAGTGTTATATAAAACAAATGTTTATAGAGTTAAATTTAAAAAATAAACTAGAATCCACTTCCTTCACTATTATTTTCTTTATCATGATGATGCAAGAACATGACACCTTAGGCCCTGGTAAAGTTGATTCATCCATTCATCCACCATTTATGGAGGACTATTGGAGTACAAAGATGCCTAACACACAGTCCCTCCCTCACAGACAAGTGGAAAAATATGAATAAATTGCAAAAGGTTAGATACAGCAGGGCATTATTTCCAAAAAGTAGAAAACTATGCAAAACCATACTATATGCACTTTTTAAAATATTATGTGTACTTTTAAGGGTACATATGTGTGTAGTGTATACATAAAAAGTTATGAGAAAATTATAAGAATCAAAAAAAGTTACAAGGATCAAATTCAGGATAAAGGTTAGCTCTTGGAGGAAGGGTTGAGAGGCTAAGGGAGAATCAGGTAGAAATATAAAGGAAGTTTCAATTTTATCTGCACTAGTACAGTCCCTTAAAATAGGAAAGTTCTGAAACAAAGTTCTGAAACAAAGATCTGAAACAAATATTACAAACTGTTAAGATATGAAAAAGCTGGGTGGTAAGAGATATATGTTTCTGTTTATTATATTGACTCTATCTTCTGCATGCTTGAAATATTTTGTAATTTAAAAAAAGTTCATTCAAACTACAGTTCAATTCATTGGCAAGTTGTATAGAGTTTTAATTTTGAAGTTTCAGGATATGTTGTATAATAACACAATACTGAAAACTGCTTTTAGAAATAAAAAACAGGCTGGGATTGTGGCTCAGTGGTGGAGCGCTTGCCTAGCACTTGTGATGTGCTGGGTTTGATCCTCAGCACCACATAAAAATAAATAAATAAAATAAAGGTATTATGTCCATCTACAACTAAAAAAAATTTAAAAAAAGAAAAACAGCTCACCTGCACATTACACATCATTTTTTTCAGATGAAATGGTATACATACCTGTGAGTGCTAAATAAGAACCAATGTATCGCTTTTCCAGTCCATCTCTAATACTCTGAATTGCACCCAAAATTGGAGGTATGATCATAATCAGGTTACTCACTGTATTCCCTAGAGGAGAAAAACACAAGAAGATATTTAATTAATCTTTTAATCTTTTTAAAAAGACACATTCATTTGGCCCTTAACAATTAAATGGGTAACTTCTCAAAAACAAGTGGAAAGGTTATTTTCAAGGTGCCAAAAAATAATAATTCTATACTCAACAAAAATTTCTTATAAGAATTCAAGTAAAACAAAGATACTTTCTGACAAATGAAATTAAGAATTTTCCACAGCACACTCACTAAAGAAAATTCTAAATTCTAAAAATAAGCAAGAAAAGAATTGCAGAAAGAAAACAGATACAATAATAATAAATGAGTTAGAGAAGGCAACCTGCATCAATGCTGCTGAAAGTGTGGTTCATAAAAGCGGTGTGCTAATACATAGAACTGAGTTAATCTTGTATATGGAATTGAAAAGCAACAAACTGGAGTCTGTGTTTTTCATGTTTTTTTTTTAAATTTCATTTTTCTGGTAATGTTTTTAGTTTTCAGTAAAACATAAATGGACCTTATTTGATTTTTACTTTCTTCTTTACAAAAACAAAGTCTAAACATGAATAGCAAAGGAAAAATATAAACCCCAAGAGCAGAAATAAGCAGGTAGAATGGGAAAAGAAATGGCTAAAGGGTATTTTATACATTTGGTTGTGGGTAGAATAAAGTGGCACGATACCTCCAAAATTTCAAGTGAATAATTTCCAACATAGGTTCTAATATCAAGACAAATTAACAATTGAGAGTATAATAAAAACATTTTAAAACAATCAAGAATCAAAAAATTGGGCTGAAGTTGTGGCTCAGTGGCAGAGCGCCTGCCTCGCACATGTGAGTCACTGGGTTCGATCTTCAGCACCACATAAAAATAAGTAAACAAAATAAAGACACTCTGTCCATGTATAACTAAAAAATATTTTTAAAAAAAGAATCAAAAAATTATACCTCCGAAGATGACATGAGATATAAGAAACAGGTGCTTTAACAAAGGGGAGAGTAAAAAAAGGCCCAAGATTACTGCTATACAAAAGAAACATAGACCACCCAGTCTAGGCCAAAATTTAGCAGAACCAAGAACTGCAGGATATTTATAGGAAGAAAAAGAAAAAAAATGATAGGCAATTTTATACATTAAAATGTTTGGAAAATATGCTGGTGGGTGCTGGATAGAAGTGTTGGAAAATCTGTACTATAGTTTCATGAACTAGGCCACTATTGCTGAATATTTAGCTTATTTCCAGCTCTTACCATTACACGCAATACTGTCATGAATAACCACATACTATTAGTCCTCCATATCTGTGAACTCTGCATTGGTAGATTCAACTCACCAGAGATTGAAAATATTTTTAAAAATCTGTGTCTGTATTAAACATGTACAGACTTTTTTCTTGTCATTATTCCCTAAATGATACAATATAACAACTATTTACACAGCATTTACATTGTATTGGGTATTATAAGTAGCAGATGATTTAAATATGTGGATTTTTACTAGCATAGATTATATGCATATACCATGCCATTTTAAATAAGGAACTTGAACACCTGCAGATTTTAGTATCCACTAGGGAATGGTCTTGGAACCAATCTCCTTAAATACCAAAGCATTACTGTATATGGATGTGTGCGCACGTGTGCGTGCAAACATATAATTTCATCTGTAAAACAGACTCCCAAAAATGAGACTGCCATGTCAAAGAGTAAATCAATCTATTGACCAAAACAGTATTAAAAGAATATATAGATGCACTATCCTCTCCCTCTCATGAATGAGTTTAGGGATCATTTTATATGCTTAAGGACTATTTCTTTTCCTAAGAACTGAATATTCCTGTCATTTGCCACTTTCTTTTTTTTTAATTTTTATTTTCAGTTGTACATGGGCACAATATCTTTTATTTTATTTATTTTTATGTGGTGCTGAGGATCGAACCCAGTGCCTCACGCATGCGAGGCAAGAGCTCTACCGCTGAGCCACAATCCCTGCCCATTTACCACTTTCTTTACTGGTCTTTTCTTCTATAAGAAGGAGCCCTTCTTGTAAATGGTATATTAGCCTACATTATGAGTTGCAAACTCCTTTTTTTTTTTTACTTATGACCTTTTCCTACAATTTTTAATTGTTTTATGTAATAGAATTAATAATCTCTTATTTTACTACTTTTGATTTTTGAGTTATGGTTTTAGAAAGGCCTTTCCCACTATGAGGTTATAGAGAAATTTGCCATATTTTCTTCTACTGCTTTTATGATTTCACATCTTTAAATATTTAAATTTTAAATGTTTTGCTGGTGTGCTGTATGAATATCACTCAACTTTTATCTTTTTCCAGTGACTACATAGTTGTGCCAATATGATGCAATTATT
This sequence comes from Geosciurus inauris, assembly GCA_004024805.1. Classification (NCBI taxonomy): domain Eukaryota; kingdom Metazoa; phylum Chordata; class Mammalia; order Rodentia; family Sciuridae; genus Geosciurus; species Geosciurus inauris. The sequence continues at coordinate 134,358 of PVHX01000153.1, forward strand.
AATCATAAAGAATAACAAAAATGCCTACATATAAAGAAATGCTACCAAAGTGCACTATTTGACTCAGTAGCGAATATTTACATAGCCACACTGATATTATTGCTGTTACATCCTAACTACTTAATAAAAATGTTATGCTGATTTTTTTTCTTAAATTTTATTTTCTAATTAGTCACACATGACAGTAGAATGCATTTTAACACATTGTACACAAATGGAGCACAACTTCTCCTTCCTCTGGCTAAACATGGTATAGGGTCACACTGGTAGTGTAATCAAACATGTATACAGGGTAATAATGTCTGTCTCATTCCATCATCCTTCCCATCCCCACAACCCTGACCCCCCCCTCACTTCCTTCTGCACAATCCAAAGATACTTCATTCTTCCCCACCCACCCACTCCCCATTATGGATTAGCATCCGCCCATCAGAAGAAACATTCAAGCTTTGGTTTTTTGGGTTTGGCTTACTTGACTTAGCATGATATTCTCTAGCTCCATTCATTTACCACCAAATGCCATAATTTCATTCTTCTTTAAGGCTGAGTAATATTCCATTGTGTATATGTATCATATTTTCTTTATCCATTCATCTATTGAAGGATATCTAGGTTGGTTCCATAGTTTAGCTATTGTGAACTGAGCTGCTATAAATATTGCTGTGGCTACATCACTGCAGTTTGATGATTTTAAGTCCTTTGGGTATAAAGCAAGGAGTGAGGTAGCTGGGTCAAATGGTGGTTCCATTCCAAGTTTTCTGATGAATCTCCATACTGCTTTCCATAGTGGTTGCACCGGTTGCAGTCCCACCAACAATGTGTGAGTGTACCTTTTCCCCACATCCTCACTAACAATTATTGTTGCTTGTATTCTTGATAATTGCCATTCTGACTAGAGTGAGATGAATCTTAGAGTAGTTTTTATTTGCATTTCTCTAATTGCTAGAGATGTTGAACATTTTTTCATATGTTTGTTGATCAATTCTATTTCTTCTTCTCTAAAGTGTTCAGTTCCTTAGCCCTTTTATTGATTGAGTTATTTATTTTTTTGGTGTTAAGTTTTTTGAATTCTTTATATATCCTGGAGACTAGTGCTCTATCTGAAGTGCCTGTGGTAAATATTTTTTCCCATTCTGTAGGCTCTCTCCTTACATTATGGATTATTTCCATTGCTGAGAAGAAGCTTTTTAGTTTGAATCCATCCCATTTACTAATTCTTGACTTCACTTCTGTGATTAAGCTCTGATTTTAATGAGAAAATGTAGTGGGGTAAAGCAGATGGTATAAGAAAGCTAAATCCCCAACCACCATAACTGGAGATGAGACAATATCTTTTTTATTGATACATGACAGTAGAATCAGTTCTGATAAAATTATACATGTATATTTATATGCTATTCTAACTAGGACCTCATTCTTGTGCATGTACACAATGGTGGGATTTGCTTAGGTTTTTTCATATATTTAAATAGGAAAATTATGTCAGATTCTTTCTACCATCTTTCTTATTCCTAGCTGGCCTCCTTCCCTTCATTCCTCTTTGTCTGATGTACTGAACTTTTCTTCTCGTGCCCCCTTACTGTGGTTTACCTTCTATGTATCAATGAAAACATTCAACCTTTGAATTTTTGGGGTTGGCTCATTTCACTTAGCATGATAGTCTCCAAATCCATCCATTTACTAGCAAATGAACAGACAAAATCTTAAATTTACAGATCTAGAAATAGAATGAGTAAGTTACTTAGAAATCTGCAGCCAAATTCTAGAAAAAAAATAGGTATTAAAATATTATTGCTAGACTTCCATTTCCATGTAAGATAAATAAACAAGAACCAGATATATCCTCTCACATAAAATAATAACAAAAAGGACAAAATATATGAAACACAGTTTTCAAAACCACAGATTTCAAGCACTGAAGGCAACAATTTCTGAGAAACAAGAAACAAATGGTGACTCTTATGACTGCTCTAGCCCAACTGCCTAGGGTATTCAGGTCATAGCATAGGGAGGGAAAACCAAAGGGGAGCCTGGCAGACTCCAAGAGTTGAGGAAACACAGCTAAGAGTTCAGAAAGATCAAGGTGACTAGATTTCACAAGAAAGAGTAGGTGAGAGGCAGGTTCATGGAGAAAGAACTCTAGGAATCTATAAAGGCATATCTTACCTACTCAGCAGAAGACTCATCAGCATACACATATGAGGAAACTATCCCAAAGCCAGTAAAGAACAATCTGAAAAAATTGGAGAGTACAATACGTGATACTCATACATGGGCAGAAACAATGTCTATTGCTGCAAGCCAGAATGGTAGAATTCTTATTTCCTTGGTATTGGATAATCAAGATGACCTTTCTCTCAGTAAAAGAGAATTAGCACTGGACTGAGCTCTCTTCCAGCCACACCTAACAAATCACAGGCAAAATTCAAAAGGATCAACTTTCCAAGTAGCTTAACTGAATTTCAGAATAAAACTCAGAAGTATTTGGTATGATATGCACAAACTAGTTCAAAATAAGGAAGGAAAAAAGAGAGAGAAAGAGAAAGGGAAAAGGGAAAACAAATTCCATTGTTCTTCCCTTATCCCATCCCCTTCTATTTTCATGAACAGAAGACCAGTGGAACAGATGAAGGGGATGGGGGATGGGATAAGGGAAGAACAATGGAATTAATTGTATCTAACTTTCATATATGTACATATATGAATGTACCACAGTGAATCTCATCATTAAGTATATCCACAAGACACTAATTTAAATAAAAAACTAAGTAAATAGCAAAACAATCAGTAAAGGGAAGGGAACATGAGGAAGGAGAAGGGGAGGAAAAGGGTAAGTACTAGGGACTAAATTAGAGCAAATTATATTCCATGCTTTTATAATTATGTCAAAATGAATCCTAATGTTATATATAGCTAAAAATAAACAAGTAAAAAAGAGTATTTGGCAATCCAAAAACATATCCAGCATCTAACAAGATAAAAATCACAGTGCCTAGTATCCAATCAAAGACTGCCAGGCAAAGCTGGATATGAAAAAATATGCTGGTAGTCCTAGCTAAACCAGAGGCTGAGGCAGGAGGATCACTTGAGTTCATGAGCTCTAGACCAGGTTGGGTAACATAGTGAGATCTCAAAAAACAAAGATTATTACCAGACACACAAAGAGGCAATAAACATGACCCACAGGTAAAATAATATTTTCAAATGACCTTGACGCCAGGGATGAAGGAAGGTCCTAAGAACTACAAGGTCCTAAGGACAACAAAAAGTTTTAGAAATTTAAAAGAGGAATTGCAAATCACAAAAAGAGGCCTGTTTGAGAAATAAAAGGATTATCCAGAGGAAAACATCCAAAGACAGAAAGATGGCAGCAGGCTATTTTGGGGATGGGAAAAGAATATCAACATGCTACCTAATAGAGGTAAAATGGAAAGAGCTAGATAGTGATTGTTCTACTTCTCCCTTCTTTAATTTGGCTTCCCTTTGTAATGCTTGTCTGTTTGTGGCACCATACTTTAAACAAACCAGAGATACTAAAGCATTCAAAGAAAGTAAAACAAAGGAATAATTTACTTATTATTAAGTAAAACGTGTCATGAAAAATGGCATGACTACTACCTTCAAATATCTGAAAGATTATTAAACTAAAGGTGATAGGGCTAGCTATATCTCTAAAATACCAGAATTAAAAATCAATGGAGTTGCAAGAAAGATTTGCACTCAATATAAGGTAAAGTATTTTAAAATTTGAGCTATCCAAAACATATATATATATACATATATATATATATATATATCAAGCTGCCTTACTAGACTATGAGCATTTGGGGATCAGGGACTATTTCTTATTCACACTTGTATCCCTATTTTTTGACATAATACCAAGGGCAGTGCAGGCACTCAAGAAACTCTAATAAAATGAATAAATCCATGGGTGTATGCTTGCTTAAACCTTGAATATAGTAGTTTCTCCTGTATCCTCATATAATAATGTGCTTCTTACTTTTTAAATTTATTGATGGTTATAGTAGAGAGCAGACTATTTGAGAATGACTTTTCTCTTTTTTAAAAAAAAATGACACATGTCCATTGTAAAAATAATTTCAGCAGTTCAGAAAAGTATAAGAACAATTAAATAATTAAATACCCCAAGGCCCAGAATTATCATCATTAATATTAACTAATTTTTACATATACAGAGAGATGAACAGATGAATTCAATAGAAAATAGTTTTTTAAAAAATGTTTTGTGATTGTAGGACACTATACTTTGATTTTATTTGTTCATTTTTATGTGGTGCTAAGAATCAAACCCAGTGCATGTGCTAAGCACTCTACAGTAACTGAGCCACAACCCCAGCCCTGAAAATGTTTATAAATATTAGCATGCTCTTTTAAAAGTTTTATAAATATTAGCATGCTCTTTTAAAAAAAAATTAAAATACCTTAATAAAAGAAAGTGAAACTGAATATGAAAACTAATGCTTATTTTTATAGCAAAAATTTCTTGCTGTGACAGATGAAAAAATCATATTCTTAAGTATTCTCCCACTTCTCTACCCTATTTACTGATAATATTAGCCTGTTATGGTTAGATATGAGGTGTCCCCCAAAAGCTTAAAGTGTGAGACAATCACAGGTAAAACGATTGAGTTAGGAAAGCCTAAACCTAATCAGTGTACTAATCCACTGATAGGGATTAACTGGGCAATAACTATAGGCAGGTAGGAAGAGATAGGTCACTGGGAACATGTTTAGAGCTCCCTGCTTGCTAATTGCCATTTTCTGAGCTGCTTTTCTCCTCCACACCCTTCCACCATAGTGTTCTGCCTCACCTGGTGCCCAGAGCACTGGAATCAGTCATCTATGTACTGAGACCTCTGAACCCATGACAGCCAAATAAACCTTTTCCTCTAAAATTGTTCTTATCAGGTCTTTTGGTCAGAGCAGTAAAAAAGCTGACTAAAACAATCATTTCTGTATTAATGAGGATTAAATATTTCATATCATCAAGGATGATTTTGTTCTGAAAAAAATCACATTTTCTATCTTTGCATTTTTTAAAAAACAGCTTTACAAGATATAATTCACATATCATAAAATTCACCCTTTTAATGGTACAATTCAGTGACTTTTAATATGGAGACTTGTACAACCATCTTGTTCAACAGTTTGTAATTTCAGAACATTTTCATCAGTCCCAAAAGAACCCCTTACCCATCAGCAGTCACTGCCCATTCCCTTCTTCCCACATCCCAGCAATCACTGGTTTACTTTCTGTCGCTGTGGATTTGGCTATTCTGGACATTTCACATAAATGAAAGCATACATTTTGTAATTTTTGTGTCAAGCTTCTTTCACTTAGTGCAACATTGTCAAGGTTCATCCATACTGTGGCATGTATCCAAAACTTCATTCCTTTTTATTGGAGAATAAAAGTTCACTGTACAGATATACCAATTTTGTTTACATAATCATCAGTTGTACTTTTCCCACTCTTTTGCTATTGTGAATAATGTTCTGAATATTCATATATAAGTTTTTAGTTCTCTTGGGTCTCCTGGATCATATGGTGACTCTATTTCATCCTTGTTTTTAGCCTCAGCTCTGTATTTTAAATGGATTGAGTATCTACCAGCAGTCTTTATCTCTATGACTTTCTTTTCTTATTCTATTTTTTAAAGAAGTTCTAGTTGATATTCCATCATTCATGTCATACAGTTTTTTTCAAGAATTTATAGGTGCTGTATTCCCTGAGTTCTCAAGAAAATCGTCTTTTGCCTTTATGCTAAAAAAAATGATTTAGCTATACATGTTGTAGTCCTTCTTTTCTTCAACAGTTTGTAATTTCTCTCTTGTTTCTTCCAAACAGATTGTGAATATGGAGAAGTTCAAAGGAGCCTAAACTTTCTCTTCTGGATGACTTACTTTTTCTGTCTGGGACTTTCTTTGTACTTAATGCTACATATTTGGTAGCTAATGGACTTCCAGATCAGATGGAGATGCTACGGTTGTATCTCTCTATAAAGCTAAGTAGACATGGGATTACTCTAAAAACATTTTTCACTCTTGAGTCAGGGTGACAACTTGAACCTAAAACTACAGAAATAATTTACAACATATCAAAGCATATCTCATGCCTAGGAATAAACATAATAAATATATGCAAGACATAATAAAACTATCAACAGATTTTTGGGTATAAATTGATAAGCTGATTCTAAGGTTTATATGAAAATGCAAAAGACCATGAAGAGTCAAGACAATCTTGAGTAACTACAACAACAAAAAAATGGTGTATTTACACTACTACTTATCAAGACAAATTAGGCAAGGATGAATAGAACAGATGAGATTCCAAGAACAAATTACCATTTACAATCACCTGATTTACAACAAATGTGATCCTGTAGTGTATCAGGGAAACAACTGTCTTTTCAGTAGAGGGTACTAGATAAACTGGATATTTCTATGGAGAAAAAAAATGAATCTGGACCCTACGCTCATATTCCTTACACAAAAATAATTCCAGGTGTACTACAGATCTAAATGTAAAAAGTTAAACAAAACTTTTAGAAGAAGATATGGGAAAACATCTTCATGACCTTGGCATGGCAATGATTTTTTTAAATAGAACATGTTTAACCACAAAGGCAAAAAAAAAAAAAAGAAGATAAATTAGCTAAGAATAGAAAGTGAAAAAGAATAAAAAGCTGTTTTTAAAAAGCTGATTTAAGGGCCGGGATTGTAACTCAGTGGTAGAGCGCTTGCCTTGTATGTGTGAGGCACTGGGTTCGATCCTTAGCACCACATAAAAATAAATAAATAAAATAAAGATACATTTACAACTAAATAAATTTTTTAAAAAGCCTTGAAGTGTGTTTATTTTTAAAAAAGCTGATTTAAAAAACTTTTTAAAATTCTTAAAAAGCTGATTTAAATAATAATAGATATAAAATTATTTTGTAATTAAGGGGCCATATAAATGATAGCTAATTTAATTTTACTTAAAAATAATATTATACACATAGGGCTGTGAGTGCAGCTCAGTGGTACAGTGCTTTTCTTACATGTGTGGGTCCTGGGTTCAACCCCTAGCACCATTGGTAATAATAACAATAATAATTATGCACATAAAATGATTAGTAACTTAAAACTTTTGGTAAAAATTGGTATAAATTAGCTTTCAATCAAAAGAGATAAATCACAGAGTAATTTAAACAGGAAGAACTATTAACTATAAGAGGGAATTGGAGCAATTAGGGACTAGCTAGTAAGAAGTAAAGGGAGGGCTGGGGTTATAGCTTAGTGGTAGAGCGCCTGTCTAGCACATAGCACATCGATCCTTACCACCACATAAAAATATATCAATCAAATAAAGGTATTGTGTTCATCTACAATGAAAAAATTTTTAAAAAAGAATAAAAGAAGGTGTGAAGTGGAGCCACTACCTCCTAAAACTGCAAAAGAGCCCTAAAGGAAGAGGGAGGCTCTCCCAGGACTGAGATGCAGACCTTGTTGGAGAGGGCATCCATCATGGTTCACTGAACAGTGGAGAAGCTGCTGTGCTCCTATGACTGCAGAGCTTGCTGAAAATCCACACTTCAGAACCTGTCAGAAATTTGCCCTCTAGTGTGCCAGCAAAAGCTGATCACATAAAGGTATAATACTGCTGACCAAACTTTAGGAGTTCTCAGCTAGGGAAGCCTTGTGCACTGTAGGAGCTATATACTCTTAAGCCACAATGGACTTTAAGGAAACTGGCATGGGAGAAGCTGCCCAGCCAGCACACCAGAACCAGGAAGGAAAACCCCTTCCTCTTCAATGTCTTTCTAGTGCCCTCTACTGACAAGGTTTAATATCCTGCTAGCTGTCAAAGGGAAAATAAAAAGTCACAGGTCTATTTTGGCAAAGCATATATGTGATGGTGAATATGGAGGAAAGAGGTAATAAGTTCATAACCAGCACAACTATAAGACTATGTTTTTACCAACAATGACTGGGCAAAAAATATGGTTGGTGAGGGTTCCCTAATCACCCAAATAATGATGGTTGTTTAAAATGGTAAAATTTTTTTCTTTTTTCAATATTTTCTAATAATATGGTTATACTGGAGGTTTTTTTTTGCATTTTTATTGGTGTATAGTAATTATACATAATAGTGGGTTTCATAGTGGCATATCTGTACATGCACATAACATAATATTAACCATTTCACTCCGTAACACTTTCCTTTACCCTCCCCTCCTGCCTCCTGCTAACTCCCTTCCTCCACCCTAATGGTCTCTCTTATGCTTTCATGATGTCTGATTCCCCCTCTAGTTTCCACATATAAGAGAAAACATATAATACGTCTTTCTGTGTCTGGCTTACTTTGCCTAACATGTTACTTTTCACTTCCATCAATTTTCCTTCAGATGATATAATTTTATTCTTTATGGCTGAATAAAACTCCATTGTGTACATATACATCACATTTTCTTTATCCATTTATCTGTTGATGGACACCTAGAATGATTCCATAACTTGACTATTGTGAATTATGCTGTAATAAGCATGGGTATGCATATGTTTTTAAAATATGCTGACTTCAATTCTTTCAGATAACTATCAGGGAGGATATTACAGCTAGATCATGTTCATTTGAATTTTAGTTTTTTGAGGGACCTCTATGCTGATTTCCTTAGTGACTATACCAATTTACATTCTCACCAACAGTATGTAAGAGTTCCTTTTCCCCATTTCCTTACTAGTGTTTATTCTTATTTGTATTCTTGATGATTGCCACTTTGGGGTGAGATGGGATCTCAGTTTGCATTTCCCTGATGGCTAAGGATTTTGAACATTTTTCATATAAGTTTACAATTTGTACTGTTCAGTTTGTTGTTGTTTGGTACTGAGTTTTTTAGTTCTTCATATATTCTGAATATTAATCCTCTGTTGGAAGAGTAGAGGGCAAAGATTTCCTCCCATTCTGTGGGCTATCTCTTCACACTGTTAATTGTTTCCTTTGCTTTACACAAGGTTTTTAATGTGATGCCATCCCATTTATCAATTCTTGTTATTAATTCCTGACCCTTAGAAGTCCTAGTCAGACTAGGAAGTCATCACCTGTGCCTATATGTCAAAGTGTTTTCCCAATGCTTCCTTCTAGCAATTGTGAAGCTTCTGCCCTTATATCTAAGTCTTTGATCCAATTTGAATTGACTTCTGTACAGGGTGAGAGGCAGAGATCTAGTTTCATTCTTCTACATATGGATATACAGTTTTCCCAGCAGCATTTTTTAAAGAGGCTGTCTTTTCCCCAGTTATGTGTTTGCCCCTACCCCTTTTTGTGGTACTAGGGATTGAACCCAGAGCTTTGTGCATGCAAGGCAAGCACTCTACCAACTGAGTTATATCCCCAGTCCAGTTCTGGCCCCTTTGTCAACAATCAGATGACCAGCTGTGTAAATTTTGTCATTGTGTCCTCTATTATTGATTTATAATTTAAAATTGAAGTATCTTGGGGCTGGGGTTATGGCGCAGTGGTAGCGTGCTCGCCTAGCACGCGGGAGGCACTGGGTTTGATCCTCAGCACCACATAAAAATAAAATAAAGATATTCTGTCCACCTATAACTAAAAAATAAATATTAAAAAAAATTGAAGTAACTTAAAAATATATGATAAGTAATAAAGGCAAAATTACTTTTACTAATTGAGTTTGGGATTAACTGCTCTCAGAAAATCTAATTAAAACAGGTTTTCTGGAAATGAAAGCAAGAAATTAATTCATACACCACAAAAGTAAAGCAATTTTTTCTAGAGGGTGATCCTATTTGGATATAGATTGAAGGAACTGAAAATCTGAAAAGCATAACATTTTTACATCCCCAAACACATTCTCCTATTTATATAATACAAATTATAGGCCATATTGATAACATTCCAGTGATTTCAAGATTTCATAATAGGTAAAATCATCTTTCAGCAAAAAAATGCAAACTCAAATATCAAAATATGGAAAAGAAAGTCAGGGGAAAAGCACAATATACAAAAAGATAAATTTAAACGAGAACCCGGAATGAAGTTACAGAAGGAAGATGTTTGCCTCAGCATGGCAGCAGGTGGAGCCATTATGTTCAGCAGTCTAAATAGTTCTCTAATAGTAGAGGATATGTACAGCCCTAAGGTGACAATAAATAATTTGAAGTTCAGTTGTATTTACAAGCATATAATCACTACCTAGAGTCAAGGATCAAAAATAGAAGCATTAAAACCTGGTGAAGCTGAAAAAATAATTTATGCCGCTTCACTGCCACTGTGAAAAGTCCTCCTCTGCAGGTCAACAAATGAGCTAGATAAAATTTATAACAGTTTAAGCCTGAAAGCAACCCAGCACTTTCCCCAAAGCAAGTTTATTTTGTCAGATTATTTTACTGATTTATGCAAATGGTCAAATGGTGTTAAACATTCACAGAACTTCAGAGCCTTCAGAGCTGGAAGAAACAGATTGTCTAATTTAATCATCTCAAATTATAGCAAGCAACATTTTGTTCATATCTTTTATCATTTTTTGGTGGTAGGCAATTCACTTATACTTAAGTCTTAAGTTTGCCAACCCATAGAAGGAAAAAAGCAATATTTAAATTATTTAAATAATTGTGAAAATAATAAATATGATCAAACAATACTTAGAAAGATCATTTTTGATATGAGAAAGAGCCATTATTACAGAACTTCCAAAATCATGCTGTGTGAAGAATTAGGCACAGCTGAGAACAGTCTTGGTAGTTGGACAGGCTCAAGAACACTTATCACAAAGGAAGAGATTTACCTTCCTATCTAGACCAGTAGCAGAGAAAGTTGTAGGGTACTCTGCTTCACCTTAAATTTAAAAAGAAATAAACCAAGCCGGGCGCGGTGGCTCAAGCCTGTAATCCCAGTACTTAGGGAGGCTGAGACAGGAGAATCGCGAGTTCAAAGCCAGCCTCAGCAATGGCGAGGCGCTAAGCAACTCAGTGAGACCCTGTCTCTACATAAAACACAAAATAGGGCTGGGGATGTAGCTCAGTGGTCGAGCACCTCTGAGTTCAATCCCCAGTACCACAAAAAAAAAATAAATAAATAAATAAAATAAATAAAAAGAAATAAACCATCTTATAAATGCATTTTACCTTACTAAGTACTCCCTACAATAACTTTTAATTAAGACAATATCAGAATAAAAACAGAAAACCAATACAGATGTGTCTTGCTTTTAAAAGCAATAAACAAATTCAGCTCAATTTGACAACCATTTATTAAGTATTTTCTATGGACAAGGGCACTAAAACTGGAAGCTAGGAAGAAAAATTAAGAAGTGAATAACTTTGGTTTTCATCCTGCAAAGTGCATATACAAGATGAGTAAACAACTGGCAAGGAAGGAGAGGGCTGAAGAGCATAAACAACAGTGCTCAGGGGAGGGGTAGAGAGGGAACCCTAGATGGACTTAAAGAAGGTAACACTTGAGTTGTGCCTTGAAGATAGAGAGAGACGCAGGATTTTCATCACTACTAATACAAGTCATCGTATTTTCTTTGGAGTGCACATAGTAGCTTAAAAATATAAAGTTTATTAGCTTAAAAATTGGTTTTAAGTTGGGCGCAGTGCCTGTAATCCCAGCACTTTGGAAGGCTGAGACAGGAGAATCGTGAGTTCAAAACCAGCCTCAGCAATGGCGAGGTGCTAAGCAACTCAGTGAGACCCTGTCTCTACATAAAACACAAAATAGGGTTGGGGATGTGGCTCAGTGGTCGAGAGCCCCTGAGTTCAATCCCCAGTACCCCCCCCCCAAAAAAAAAATGTTTGTTTCAGCCAGGCGCGGTGGCTCATGCCTGTAATCCTAGCACTTTGGGAGACTGAGACGGGAATTGAGAATTCAAAGCCACTCTCAGCAACGGCGAGGCGCTAAGCAACTCAGTGAGACCCTGTCTCTACATAAAACACAAAAAATAGGGCTGGGGATGTGGCTCAGTGGTCGAGTACCCCTGAGTTCAATCCTCAGTACCAAAAAAAAAAATGTTTGTTTCCTGAATTTGCACCTAATTTGTACCTCATCATTTGCTTTAAAATGATGAGACTTTAAATCACTGGAGTATTAAATAGCTATCCAATACCAATTACTGATCTACTCCTGTAGAAAATAATGGGGAAAAAAAAAAACTGGATTTATTAAATACGTTTTTGCTGCTATACAACATGACTATTTGAGAAACTATAAAATTCAGTACAAAGTAAAATGTAGCAAATACAACAGCACTTTAGAATCTGATAATTGTTTACATTTTGTCATGTCTGTATCGTTTCTTATTTTCATTCTGGAAGTAAATTATTTCAGATAAAGTCAAAGTCACCCATTTTTCTAGTTCAATTTCCTTCATGCCCACCCAGAAGTGATGGTTAGTGTTAATTAGTGTGTGTTATATTTTGGACATGGTTTATTCCCCAAATGTTTTATGTGCTGGAAGCTTGGTCCCCAGTGTGGTGGTGTGGAAGTAGTGAAAGCTTAGAGATGAGGCCTCATAGAAGGTAATTAAATAATGGGGGTACTGCCCTCAGAAGGAATTAATACTAGTCTCAAGGAGTGAGTGAATTATTTGTTTTAAGAGGGGATTTCTATAAAGCAAGCTTACTTCTCACCTTTGGCCCTTCTGCACACACCCATTTCCCTATCTGCTTATCTGTCATGTTGTTATATAGCCAGAGGACCCACACCAGAGGCTGAACACATGGACCACCTTTTAGCCTTCCTAACTGTTAGGTAAATAAACTTCCCTTCTTAATAAATTACCCAGTGTCAAGTATGCTATTATAGCAACACAAGATTTACTTATACAGTATATGTCATTCTAATTCATTTAAAAATGAGTTTACATAAATGTGTATCATAAACATATAGCTTCTGCACAAATTCTACAAATAGCTCTTACCAATAAAAATTATAATTAAGAGATCCATTAGATAAATAGATACTATAGTTCATTCCTTTTTATTTCAATATATTATGGTATCATTGGAACATAAACCACATTTTATTTACCCATTCCTACACTAAAGGACATTCTAGATTGTTTCCTATTTTTTTTCTGTTAAACAATATTGCAGTGAACATCCTTGCTTATACTTCTCTATGTACATTAACACAAGTGTCTTGCTTTATATGCATATAAAAAAGTATTCTTAGTTGGAGAAGGAAAGAAAAATAATAAAGAAATGAAAAGTGGTCCTGGGTTATCACAGAAGGCAGAAGGTCAAGCAACAATGGAAATACTCACTGGCCTAATGTCCCTTACATTCATCCCAACTATCCCTGCCCTATTACAAGTCTTCTTACCTTGATTTGCATGATAAAAAGTAAAATAAGAAGAAAAAGAACAATACATGCTAAATGTATTATTTTACATGGGGGTATCCAGAGATTGTTTCATTTTTGACAGAGAAATATTTTTATAAGTTCAATATTTTTTTTAATTTAAAGGCAAATTTGTCTAGCATGGTGGTGTAGGCTTGTAATCCTAGCAGCTCTGGAGGCTGAGGCAGAAGTATCACAAGTTCAAAGCCAGCCTCAGCAAAAATGAGATGCTAAGCAACTCAGTGAGACCCTGTCTCTAAATAAAATACAAAATAGAGCTGGGAATGTGGCTCAGTGGTCAAATGCCCCTTAGTTCAATCCCTGGTACCCTAAAAAATAAAAATTAAAGGTAAGTTCATATACAATAAAAAGTTTGTTACCTTCTAAATTACATTTTAAAGACATGAAATAGTTTATTGTATTCATTGAGAAAGATGACAAAATATTTTTTATAAATATTTTATAATAATCACATTTTCACTTAAAAATATGTGTATATGTAGATATATATTACAAGGATATATAAAAAATAATTAATTGTTCATAAGGAATTTTCCACGAGGACACAGGTGTGGATTGAGGGACAGGCAATAAGCAATAGGAGCCAGTACCATGGAGTCTAGCCACCTGCCTGTGCTGTTTAATTATGCCTCATGGATCTGCTCAGGCCAGGCCCTATTTTTACAAATTTCATTTTATAGTCGAAACTGAGGAAATAAGCATTTTATAATAGGCAAAATAATCACTGCTGATTTTCATTATCTTTTTGGCTTCTTGGGTATTTCTATATTTTTCCTTCCTCAACAATTTGAAGGGATGAAATTTACTTAAGTACTTCCCCAAGTCTAAACTGTGAGCTCCATGAAGATTTTACCTGTTTCTCACAGGCTTACCACTGTGCCTGGCACATTGAGGGCAACCAATCAGTATTTGCTTACTGAATTGCTTAGTGCCTCACTTTTACTGAGGCTGGCTTTGAACTCGAGATCTTCCTGCCTCAGCCTCGAGAGCCTCTGGGATTACAGGAGTGTGCCACCGTCCCTGGCAACAATTTGTTTTTAATAGTAATATATGACATTGAGATCAAGAGACTGAATGTTTGTTACTTCACTCTATAGTCATATAAGTACCTGTTTTATGGTTTAAGCACCGTGTTAGGTAAAACTTACAGTTTCAGTGAAAGAGTCAGACATTTTAAAGCAGAAAAATAAATAACTTTTCAGTTCATGAAAAAGGAAGATAGTTTTAATTTAACTGTATAATCTGATGTTATAAATTCTTAAGAAAGCCATCAACCAGCATTTATGCAATATGTTAGAGTGTATGAAGTCATTACTTTATCTAATTTGTCAAAACAAACCTGAGTTATTTTCAGTCCAATTTGACAGATGAAGAAAAATTAGGCAATTAATCTTTATGTATGGAAGATATCTCAAGGTGGAGTCAGAATTCAGATACAAGGATATTGATTACAAAATCTCTATTTTCTTTCCATTTTAAAAGCCACTTATTCTTATGTTGATCTAGATTAAATATCTTATTAAATTTTTGGTAAAAAATCCAGAAAATGCAAAAATTCAGTAAAAGACTTGCTTATGTTATAATAACTACTGATTTACGATTTTAAAGTAAAAAGTTAAATGTCTTAGTGATGATTTTATTTTCTTCCTAACTGATAGATAAAATCATGTTTCTTAAAAATTTATTGAATTATAGCTGGGTGCAGTGGCACCCGCCTTTAATCCCAGTGGCTTGGGAGGTTGAGGCAGAAGGATTGTGAGTTCAAAGCCAGCTTCAGCAACAGATGAGGTGCTAAGCAATTCAGTGAGATCCTGTCTCTGAATAAAATACAAAATAGAGCTGGGGAGGTGGCTCAGTGGTTGAGTACCCCTGAGTTCAATCCCCAGTACCCGCTCCCCCCCTGCAAAAAAAAGAAAAAAATTTACTGAATTACAGATCATTAACCGCCTTGTAATTTAAAATATTAAATTTATTTAATATTTTTAAATAAAAAATATTATTTTTTTATTTAAAAAATAAGATAGTATTTTAGCAAATCAAAGTGTTTTAGCAAATGAAATAAAAATCAGTAATTTCTTTTAGTCAGCCATATGAATCAATATGAATAATGAAAATAAATAATTTAGATATATTTAAACATAAAATCTAAGTTGTGGATTCCTATTGAAAATGTATAATTAGTTGTTTATGTTTCACAGTATTTTACTTTTCAACATTAAATAAAATACATTAAATAAAAAATAGTGGGGCTGGGGTTATAGCTCAGTGGTAGAGCACTTGCCTAGCATGTGTAGGGCACTAGGTTTGATTCTTAGCATTGCATAAAGATAAATAAAATAAAGGTCTATCAACAACTAAAAAAATTTTAAGTTTTATAAATTTATTTAAGTTTTTTAACAGTGTTTAATTTAAATCAAATTCCCAAGTAGTAAGCAAAAAATTAAAGACTATAAGTTCAAGTTTTAAATTTTTAAAAAATTCCCAAATCTTCCAAATGAACTATACTAGTTCTACAAGAATTCTTTAAGCTAAGTTGCACTGAAACAAGATACTTTTTTTCTGGGTATTCATTGCCCAAGTGTCAGCTTTTAAGGGAAGAGAAGGAAGGGAAGGAGGTAGAAAAAGAAAAAGAAAAAGAAAGGCAGGCAGGCAGGCAGACTGTTTTGAAGAAAACCAGAGAAAATGGAATAGGTCAGCCAAGACAAGCGTGCTATGGTACCAAACAGAGATTTCTCTGTGATCCAACTTGAAAGAGCAGTATTGTTAAGCTCCCCCACACATATATCTAGAATATTTCCATAGTCTTTGTCATTACACTTTAATCTAGATACTGAATTTTAAGTTATTTTAAAACTTGATGATCTTATTTTTTGAAAAAAATAAAAAGAATGAAAAGTGAAAAAAATAGATAAAAGAAAAAGAATAAAATAGTAGAGTACTGGGCTGGGATTGTAGCTCAGTGGTAGAGCGCTTGCCTCGCATGCGTGGGGCCCTGGGTTCGATCCTCAGCACCACATACAAACCAATAAAATAAAGACATTTAAAAAAAAATAGTAGAGTACTAGTATCTATTGAGTTTGTATACTTGGAATCAGACTAGTGACTTTATTCATACACTGTCTTTTCATATAAAATATCATCTGTGAGCCGAGTGTTATTATACTTACTTTACATATCAGGAAACTTGAGGCCCACCAAGACTAAGGAATTTGCTCAGTGCTATTTAGCTCCTAAATGAGAATGTCTCGATTTAACCTCCTATTATATCTCCTTGACAATAAACTGTGTCCTCTAACCACATCAGCTAAAAAATTGAAGGGGGCGGGGGAAAGAAGAAACAGTACAGAAAAGACACAATCATGAATGTTAGTCTATATTACTAATTTCTCAGAAGCAAGCAAACCATATAATCCTGGCAATTATACTTCACTCATCTGAACCAGTACAAAATTTATTCATTTGTATTTTATATGATTAAGCAAATGATACTATTTCAAGACAATTCTTTCACTGCTCTAACGAATCATTTGTACTCTATGCTATTTACCTGTTTGTATTTTTAAGTTTATACCCTAGCTAGCACAAGGGAGAAAATCCATTTCACAACACTAAAAATATATACAGTAGTTAAGTACATATTTGTTTGTACATATTTGAATACTCTGTATACTCACAATGCCTTGCAATCATAAGTACATCGATAGCTGATGTGATTAGCCTTCAGTGATACTGAATTATTTTGGAGTTTAGTCTGCAAAACAGTTCTACTTTAATCAGATGTTTATTCAACAAACATTCACTAAGAACTCAATTCATATTAGATTCTGTTAAATGCAAGAGATAAAGAGTTAAAACTAAAAAGTTCTTTATCTTGAAGTATTATCAACATAGTGGAGAAAATATACTTTTTTTATTTTGACAGTACCAGAGATTAAACCAGAGTTGGTAAGTGCTCTATCACTAAGCTACATCCACAGAAATTTAATAAAAATTTTCTGGAGATAGGATCTTACCAAATTGCCTAGGCTAGTCTTAAACTTGCAATCCTCTTGCCTCAACCTCAAGTTGGTGAGATTACAGGAATGTATTACCATAGACTAGAGAAAACACATTTTTATAATTATAATATCTAAAAAGTACAGGTAAATCATTCATTTGGAGAATGTTTATTGAGAGCCTCATATATTTACTAAGTACTGTAATAGGCCCTGTGATACAGCAAAACGAGACACCACAGAACTTCTTCCCTTAAAGTCTACACACTTCAACATGGCCTTAAAAGATTCCCTACATCTCCAAAAATAAATGAACTCTTGTTAGAAAATCACAAGCATACACAAGGAAACATGTGGCCATAAGCAAGAATCAGCAAAACAAACAAGAGAATTAGACAAGTAAAGATGTAAGATACCAAAACTATTGGATACAAATTATTAAATAAGTACTTTTGAAGTGTATAAAGAAATAAAAGAACAACAAAAAATAACTAAGGGAAAATTATCATAAGTGGCCAGGTAGATTTTTAAAAAGAAATTTAAAAAAAAAACTGTAGAAATGAACAACATTTAGTTTTTTCAAAAACTAAAGTGAAACTAACTTCAGAAGAAAAATCATAGGGCTGAATTAACCAGAGAGAGGAAGGATAAAGCAAACATTCCTGACAGAAAGGATAATGCATGCAAGGATAATGCATGAAAACGATAATGCATAAAAGGATAATGTATGAAACTACAAAGCTGAATTTTGTGTTCGAGAAAATCAAAGCAGTACTATATAAAGTACAAGTGTTTAGATAATCAAGAGATTATATTAGAAAAGGAATCAAGGGAGAAATCATTAAAAGTCTTCATGTACTAGGCCTTCAACTCTGTACTGGATATACAGTGATACTGATGAACTGACATTCCTACACAGCTTTAAAAGAATAAATATTTATATGTAGTAAAGAATATTTATATTCCAAAATATATAAATTCTTGGCTAAAAGAAAATAAATAGTTATATATGCATACAAACCCTAAATCCTCTCACTAGAAATACCTAGGTATACTGGGGAAATGTAATTAATTTTTAAGTACACAGCTTAGCTCTAAAAAAAAAGATTTGTGTGGAGAGAAAAGAGGAATTTGAAAACTTGTATGGTAACTGGGTTATGACTATCCCACAGAGGGGATAGAGCAGGAAGTAGTAGAGCAGGAAGCTCCTTGTCTCTACCATAGGAGGCTGGGCTGTGGTGTCTCTACCACAGGGGGATGAGGCCTTGAACCACACATGAATGTATGCTGGATCTGAAACCCCTAGAGCAAGCTGAGATGCTTGTGGTGCTATGTACTCAGCAAATAAATGAAATATAAAAGCAAGCCCTAATTAGCACAGAGAAACAAGAAAACTGGTCTATACTGACCTGATTACAAGTAACAATTAAAAATAAAGGCTAAAGGCAATAATTACCTCACTGGAGAATATAAAAACAAGGTGTATAACAAAGAGATTCAAGTGGCTCTCATATTCTTTGCCCCCAGTATCCGTAACATTCTGTAATTCCTTCCATTTGTGGGTATAGACAAAACAAGTGACTTGTTGCTAACTAGCAGAATCCAGTAACGTCCGCGATATAACCCATCTATACCACTCCTTGGTATTTATCTTGAAAGAATTAGAGTCATCATACTATATATAGTAATATATGTATATCCATGTTTATAGCTGCACAATTCACAATAGCCAAACTATGAAACTAGCCTAGATGTCCATCAACAGATGAATGGATAAAGAAAAGGTAGAATATATACATAATGGAGTTTTATTTAGCCATAAATAAAAATGAAATTATGTCATTTGCAAGAAAATGGATAGAACTAAAGACCATCATGCTAAGTGAAATAAGTCAAACTCAGAAGATCATATGTGGAAGCTAGATAGGGAAAAGGAAAAGAAAAGGTAGAGGGGGGATTCTCATGGAAATCAAAGGAAAATGAGTAGAAGAAATGGACCAGGGAGTGGGAGGAGAGGAAGGGGGAAGTGCTGGGGAGTGATATTAGCTAAATTATATTGTTATATTGTGTGCATGTACAAATATGTAACAACAAATCCCATCAGTATGTACAACTATAATGCACCAATAAAAATATGGGAAAAAAGAATCCAGCAAGGTAACAAGACATAATTGATCATGTGCACATGATATTACTTAAGAATATAGTATTCTTGCTGGAGTCTCTCACTCCTTTGCTGGCTTGGAAAAAGCAAACTACCATGTTGTGGATTGTACATCTTGCTGGTTCCGTGTGGGAACAAAATGGGGACAGTCTCCAGAAGCCAAGGATAATTTCCATCCAAAAGCCAGCAAGAAACGGAAGCCTCCATCCTACAACCATAGGAAACTGGATATTGCTAATATAGTCCTTCCTCTTTAAGCTTCAGATGAGACCACAGCCCCAGCAACATCTTGATGGCAGAACAGCCTTTTAGGACCCTAAACTAAGGATCTAACTAAGCTAAACCCAGACTCCTAATCCACAGAAATTGAAATTATAAACATCTGTTGCTTTTTTAAACCACAAAGTTTGTGGTAGGTAGTTATGCAACAAAGAAGTCTAATACAAAATGAAACTAAATACTGGATAATAGCATGTAAGTAGGGAGGAGGGTCATCAAGGTTCAACAGGTTCCTTAAATTGTTTTTTAAAAGGGAAAAGATACAACTTTAGGCTTTAAATCAAATATGCACTTTAAAAATTTCTAAAGTTGGGCACGGTAGTATACTGTGTAATCCCAGTCACATAGAAAACTGAGGCAAGGAGGATTGAAAGCTCAGGGTTCACTGAGCAAAACATCAAGGCCCCCATCTCAATCAATCGCTGGGGTTGTGGCTCAGTGGCAGAGCACTTGCCTTGCATGCATGAGGCACTGGGTTCGATCCTCAGCACCACATAAAAATAAATAAATAAAATAAAGATATTGCGTCCATCTACAATTTAAAAAAAAAAAAGAAAGACTAGAACTAGAACTAACAGGAGCTTCCAAACCACAAGGGAAAAAGTATTAGAAAGACAATTTAACCAATACAAAAAGAAGGCAAAAAATACAGAGAATTCTTCTTCTAAATGTAGGATAAATAAAAGCATTACAAATGATAGAAATAAAATTTATTAGTAATCACAGTAAATGTAATAAAAAGTCAAAGAAATGAGACTAGATTTTAAAAAAACAACTGTATGTTATTTACAAGATAAATACTTAGAATATAATTTTTAAAAAATTGTTGAAGGATTAGGGAAAAAATTTAATTAAGCTAGGCAAGGTGGTGCATGCCCGTAATCCCAGTAGCTCTGGGAGGCTTGAGGCAGAAGGATCACAAGTTCAAAGCCAGCCCCAGCAACTTAGCGAGGCCCTAAGCAACTTAGTGAAACCCTGTCTCAAAATACAAAATAAAGAAAGCAAGTGCAGTAGCACACACCTATAATTCCAGCAGCTCCCAAAACTGAGGCAGGAGGATGGCAAGATCAAAGCCAGCCTCAGTAACTTAGCAAAACCCTACGCAATTTAGTGAGAACTTGTCTCAAAATTTTAAAATGTTAAAAAAAGGGGGGGGGGGCGGGGATGTGATTCAGTGGTTAAGGATTCCTGAGTTCAATCCCTGGTACCAAAAATTAATTTTAGTCCTAATGTGGTTCTAATTAATTAATTAAAAGGGCTGGGATGTGACTCAGTGGTTAAGTGCCTCTGGGTTCAATACCTGGTACAAAATATATTTTTTAATTGAAAAATTTAAGGCACAAATTCAGCATAAAGCTTAAAGTTGTCCTTAGCTTAAACTTCTTTTTTAACCCTGGTACCATGATTGAACCCAGGTGTGCTTAACCACTGAACAACATTCCCAGCCCTTTTAATGTTTTATTTTGAAACAGTCTCACTAAATTGCTTAGGGCCTTGCTAAATTGCTGAGGCTGACTTTGAACTTGTGGTCCTCCTGCCTCAGCTTCTAGAGCTCTTGGAATTACAGGCATGTGTCACTATGCCTGCCTGGCTAGCTTAAAGTTCTTAAATTAGTACCATGTTTTGTCAAAAAGCAAATCATTTACTGATTATTCACAATGGCTTTGTACTAGTCTCACAGCTGGTAAAGCAATTTAATTAAGATATCTACACAGCATTCTTACCTTGTAATTTATAAAGACAATAGAAGACAGTAACAAAGCAAGGTAGGCTGTATAAATGACAGGATTAAAAGTAATACACAGTCCTTCCACCCAAGATGGAGTAACAAGAACCAGATTTACTTTCCAACCTCTAACCTGAAACATTCAAGATAGGCAAAAATATATAAAATAAGATTCATGATGGGGCTGGGATTATGGCACAGTGGTAGCGTGCTCGCCTAGCACGCATAAGGCACTGGGCTCGATCCTCAGCACCACATAAAAATAAAATAGATATTCTGTCACCTACAACTAAAAAATAAACATTTAAAAAAAAAGATTCATGATGGTGATGAATGTTAATATGTTGATTGCAGTAATAATTTCATGGGAGTACATGTAATCAAAATTTATCAGATAATAATTTTAAATACATCAAAATTTTTATGTCAAATATGTCAAAGTTTTTAAAACAAATTGAAAAATGTGAAGCACAAATATTCCTGTAATCTTTTAGTAAATATTTGTTGAATTCCTACTGTGTGTCAAGCACTGTTGGTACAAGATTATACAGAGTTGAATAGAGTTTTGAAAAATTGTTAAGTCCAGGGAAAAGCAAGAATATAAACAAGTCAGAAAATAAAACATTATACATGAGCCGGGCGCGATGGCTCATGCTTGTAATCCCAGCACCTAGGGAGGCTGAGACAGGAGAATCACGAGTTCAAAGCCAGCCTCAGCAATGGCGAGGCACTAAGCAACTCAGTGAGACCTGTCTCTACATAAAACACAAAATAAGGCTGGGGATGTGGCTCAGTAGTGGAGTACCCCTGAGTTCAATCCCTGGTACCAAAAACAAAAACATTATACATGAAGAATTGAGGGAGCCCACAGGGTGGAGGAGGAGTCTATCTGGAAGAATTCAGTGAAGACTTCAAGGAGCAAGCAGTATTTAAGGAGGGCTCTAGAAGGCTGAAGTTGAATAAGAGTAACTGAAATAATAAGAAAACAAGTCATGGGTGTGTTGGGGGATAGGTGTAGGTATAGTGTGTGGAAAGTGTTAAAGGCCTGATTCCACAAAACCACTAGTGGGTTTTCTCACAAAAAGAGTGGATTCACCAGTATTACTTTATAAATTTAGAAGAAGCACACAGATGACATTCAAAGACATTTTTTTGTTTGTTTGTTTGTTTTTTACCATGCTGGAGAGCAAAAGGCTAGGCAAGATCATGCTAGGCAAAATCTTGTGTCCCACTATTTTCACTTTCTACTCTCCCATTACACCTTCTATGTAAGACTGATTCACTTATCAGCCGGGCGCGGTGGCGCAAGCCTGTACTTAGGGAGGCTGAGACAGGAGAATCGCGAGTTCAAAGCCAGCCTCAGCAATGGCGAAGTGCTAAGCAACTCAGTGAGACCCTGTCTCTACATAAAACACAAAATAGGGCTGGGGATGTGGCTCAGTGGTCGAGTGCCCAAGTTCAATCCCCAGTACCAAAAAAAAAAAAAAATGATTCACTCATCTCCCATTTTCAATGCTTTTCTGCCTTTATTCCTACTGTGTATAATACCTGTGCTTCTTACATAATTCTACAAATCCTTAAAGCCCAGCTCAAGTTACTTTCTCAGTGAAGACTTCACAACACTGACAAAATCAATTTTTCTCTTTTCTACTTTCTGATAACTTTGTCCATACTGTCATTCACTGCTTTATAAATAATGACCTTTTTTGCTTGTTTTCTCAGAGTAGACTATTATCATTAACCTCCTTTCTGTCAGAAAACAGCACTGTATGTGGTACAAAGTATCCTGCCACCCCAAGTTAGGATTCACTGTATTACTTGAGAAAAATCATTTTACTTGCATGTGCAAGTGCCACAGTTCCCACACATTTAAAGCATGAAGTTCTTTGTAGGTCCAAAAAATTGCAGGAGCATGGCAGGGCATAATACAAAGAGTATTTTGACCATAATTATATAGTCAGAAGTACTAAATTAATATTTAAGATAGAAAATTTATTTTTATTAAAGCCAATCAGCACACTCTCCCAGTTAGATGATCATAAATGTGGAGCATATGAAGTATTTTTAATTTTCAAGAAGTCAAAAGTTTACTTTTACTGAACACTATTGTTGATTACTTTTTAGCTTTAAATGTTGCCTAATTACTATAGTAATTAGCCTCCACAGAATCCAATAGCTTCATTTAACTACAATAATCCCTAGACATGCAGGAAAAGATTTTGCAATTAGAGTATACACTTGTATAAGCATACCAAAAATTTAGATATACTTCTGAATGACAGCACTTGTGAAATACAAAATCAATTTGTACCAATTTCTTTATTGGCCTTCACAACAATCCTGTTACAAAGACAGGACAAATATTTTATAACAGTGTCTTTTTTCTAATGCTTTTAAAATTTTTTTAAAATTTTAATGTATTTATTCTAATTAGGAATCCACGACAACAGAATGCATTTTGATTCACTGTACAAAAATGGAGTACAACTTTTCATAATTCTGGTTGTACACAATGTAGAGTCTCTAGAGTCCTACCATATGTCGAACACTTTTTTTAAACAGTGACTTAAGATCCCAGAGACTTTCTCATTGCTACCTTAGTGCTTCTGCCTTTTCTTCATGAAAGGTCTTGAAGAATAAGTGATGAAATCACATGAACTAATTCCTTCTTTTTCTGAAGACTTGTAGACTAATTAAATGGCTTGAATCTCTTAAAGATTTTTGTGACAATGGCATTTAATATAGGCAAAATTTGCTCTTATACTTACTATCATGCCTCTGAATTCACTTATTAATGTTCCTTTTTATCTTTAAAGGCACTAAATAAATATACTTTTCTTGAAATGGTATAATCTAAAAAATACACAGAAATCAGGATCTTAAAAATCATTCCTATTGCTTTTGCTGAAATAAAAGTTAATCCTAAGAAAATGACACAACTACATGCTGTCCATGGCAGGTTACATGTTTAAAGCTTTAATATGCTAGCTACCAATTATGATTTTCTTTATGAAAATGGTTCTCTTGATCCATGTAATACAAGGCATATGAATTTACTTCAAGTAATCCTGCATTTTTCTTTACTTTCTCATCACCGATTCTTCTAACATTTACCAACTATTAAAATAAATCTAACTTTAGTCCCTCATTCACTTACTAAAAGTACTTTCTAGAAAGTTGAGAACAACCTTCTCTGAACTTTTAGCTAATTACATATATATCCTTTCTCTTTTTGCTTATTTTGATCATTCTTAAATTTTAAACCTTATATTTTTCTTGATGGCAAGTTCTTATACTTAAAAGGCCATGGTACCTGAGCACACAGGTCTGCTTTGTTGGATTCTTCTCCACCCTCATTCATCATATGAATCCTGGTTTCCCATGATGATCAAAATCCTCTTTGGTAGCCATTCGTTTCATGAAAACTTTCCCAACTTAGTAACACTTTCCTTTTAAATCATATAATTGTAGTATGGTAATATGTCTCCCCAAATGTTTTAATAGTTTTGGTATCTACTCCACTTGTTCTAAACAAGTATAAAAAGATTTATTCTCCTAGCTAAAACTCTCCAAAGGCTTTCAATTGGAAACAAAATCCAAACTCTCTACCATGGTCTACCAGGCTAACACAATCAGACACTGCCTACCTCTTCTGACTACTCTTCTTGCCTACCCATTCCATCTACACAAAGCTACTTAATATTTCTAGAACAAACCAAGTCCATTCTAGCCTCAAGGCCATTTGCAGTACGTCTGGAATATTATTACATAGATTACCACATATTCCTTCTCATTCTTCAGGGCTTATACCAGATGTTATGAACTTAGAAAAGTAGTTCTTGACTACCCTACCTAAATAAAACCCTTTAGCCATTCTCTATCATATTGCCTTGTTTTATTTCTTTGTAGCATTTAGTACAATTAGGAACCATTTATATACTAGCTTACTATTTGTCATCTCCCCTCATTAGAATGCAAGTTCCTGGTAACAGCAGTCTTGCTTGTTTTCTTCACTGCCATATCACAAGAACTAGAACAATGCTGTAAATAACCACATTTTTTTTGGTTTCAGTATTTGATGCCTACATACCTGGGCTTTGCTGACCCTGGTGGTGCTACCTAGATAGGGAACAGTGTACTTTTCAAATGAAAATGGAACAATCTAGAGGCCATGCTCCCTACCCGCTTTTATCAAGTTCCTATATCCAGACTACTATTCTCCCAACCCTAATCACCCCAGGATTAGGCATCAGATAATTAGAGACAGTACCTACCTCTGTGAGCTCACCAGCTCACTGGAACTACTCAAGCTGGCCAATCCTAAACCTTATTTACATTGCCTCCCCAATCCTTCCTGTGGAAACCTCAATAAAGGGATTTGCCCCTGTTTTTCTGCCCCTTGATGACCCTGGTGCTTCCCTATGTGGCCCTGCATGGTGTGCCATGTCCCCTGTGTTTAGGAAACTGTGAGTATGAAAACTTCTTCCTTTCTGTGTCTGTGTCTCTTACCATATCTGATTAAAATAAATCCCAGATACTTTTAAAATACATGCCTAGCATATACAGCATGCTCAACAAATATCTATTAAATGTATCACCTGAAGAATTATCTTTCTTCAATTCAACCTAGACTAGGTTTACTCACATCATTTTATAATAAATTTTAATAAAATAATTCATAAAACATGTATTCTTTCCCCAATAAATTACATCTACCAAGTTAAGTAAAAAGGATGCAAAGAAAAATAAAAATTAGATATTTTCTATTTATAAACATTTCAACTAAGATTTGAGAATGTGGAAAGGCTGAAAGTTTTAAAGAATGAAAAACTGAAATATATCAAGAGTACAGAGCAAAGCTGGTACAGCAATTATACTATTATTACTATACTATTGTGTTGTCTGATATTATAAAATAAATATCTAATTCACCAGGAAGATATCATAATCCTAAATACATTAGGAAAATTCTTTGGAAAAATAAGTATCTAATTCACCAGTATCTAATTCATAATCCTAAATATATTTGCACCTATTGCATAGTTTCAGAACCAAAGACAAGCAATCATATAGGCAAAATAAATCCACAATGGAATATTTTAACATATCCATGCCCACTTTAATGTCTGATAAATGAAGCACCTTTCCCACACTCCACCTCCCAAGTCAGTAGGTACAGATTTTAACATCACAACGGGCTTGATCCAATACACATTAGAACTAACAGATAGAAGAACACTATAATTATTTGAGGGACTTTTATGTCTAGAGATTAAAGAGTAACTGAGACTAGACTTTCCATTTTCCATTAAGTAATAGAAAAGAGGGCAAAATATTTACACACATATATGTATAAATATTTATACACATATATGTATCTGTGTGTATGATTGTACATATATATTATGTTCAGATATATGTGTGTGTGTATATATATCTTTACAGACACTGAGCAACTAGGTAATAGAGAAGTGTGACCCCTGAGAAAATGGAAACAAAATAAACTCTATGATTACTTCAGTTTCTGGATGAGGCACTTTCCAAAAATTGAAAAGGATAGCACAATAGTCTCACTAAATTGAGGAGATAGGATTAGATTTAGAAGACTGAAATAGTAATGATTTACAGGATGGAAGAATACAAAGGAGACAGCTATACAGAAAAAGCTTCAGAAAACCTTCAAGGGATCCTCATGAGTCTATTGTTGAACACTAAACTGCAAGTAACCAGAGTTAAGACTTTATTTGGCTGAAAAAAGAACTATTGGAGAAGAGCTGGGGGAGTTGCTCAGTGGTAAAGTTTGTGCTTAGCATGCATGAAGCCCTGGGTTCAATCCCCAGCACAAAACAAAAACAAAAAACAAAAAACTACTGGTGGAAAAAAAGTAACTGCAATAGAGCTATAAACTGAATAACTATAATAGCACACAGGCCTGGAGATTTTCAAGTTGTGACTGCACATTAATAGAGATCATACTGAACACTTAGAGCATTCAGTAGAGAACCCAGAAAAGTCAGGTTTTAGTAGAGAAGCAAAACTAGCAGAAAAGTAAAAACAACTCTAGACTCACACAAAAAATATGCTTTGCAACAATTCTTAAAAGGTTCAATTGGTCAGAAAGTTAATAGCTGGCCAAAATAAAGTGCAACACTCTTTAAAAGAAGATAACAAAATCTAGTCACTCAACAATATAAGACTGCAATGTCTGGCATCTGAATAAAAATTACCAAATAAATTAAAAAGCAAGGAAATCAGTCAAAAGAGCCAGGCATGGTGGTGCACACCTATAATCCCAACAACTCAGGAGGCTGAGGCAGGAGAATCGTGAGTCCAAAGCCAGCCTCAGCAACTTACTGAGGCCCTAAGCAACTCAGCAAAATCCTGTCTCTAAAGAAAGTATTTTAAAAGGGCTTAGGATGTGGCTGTGGTTAAGCACCCTGGGTTCAATCCCAGGTAGCAAAGAAAGAGAGCGAGAGAGAGAGAAAGTAAGTTGCAGAAATGATAGTGATGCTGAAATTGGTAAAGACTTCACATCAATTATTCTAACTATGATCAATAATGTAAAGGAAAACATGAACATAATGGAAGAGAAATGGCACATTTATTTAAAAGGACCAAATACATTTCTACTTCCAGTAATAAGATCCTACTTGCTAATTTCCTCTCTGAAAAAACAGTAAAATCTAGAATAACACAAAAAGAGGTTCCTGAAAAGAGATAGACTCTTAACAAGGAGTACACACTTTAAAAAAGGGAGTTACACAAAATAAGTTGCCATTTCCACAACTTTTAGCCTTGGGTCAAGTGTAGCTGACAGCACACAAGAAGCAGGGAAAAGTAACACCACAGCTTTCCTGGCCTGGGAAATCAAAAAAGTGAAGCCAGGAAAAACATAGTCACTGAAGAGAATGGAGAAGTCCTGAAAGGCAACAAGACAGGGAAGAGATCCCTAAATTCTGTCTGCACATATCCCTGATTGAACCCTGAACTACACATGCATCTAGCAGCCTGAAAGATGTTCAGCTAAAGATAAAAGAGAAATTGGCCAAGAGATGCTGGAATTGGAAATGCTGGCCAAAAAAGAGTTTATAGGTCAAGTAGAGTCAGTCAGGATGACTGCCAGTAAAAACAAAAGAAATAATGTTTGCTTAAAAATATAATCTCCATGGGGCTGGGGTTGTGGCTGTGTTAGAGCACTTGCCTCCCATGTGTGAAGCACTGGGTTCGATTCTCAGCATCGCATATTAATAAATAAAATTAAGATCCATTGGCAACTAAAAAAAATTTAAAAAAATATATATAATCTCCAAAATTAACATTCATTATATCCAGAATAAAGCTTAAATTTATTGAACATATAAAGAACCAGGAAAATGAAAGACATTCTCAAGAGAAAAGTAATACCAACTAAGATCGATCCCAAGATCATCCAGATGTTAGAAAAAAGGAAAATAAGGATCTTGAAGTTTTTATAAATGCCCTCAATGAACTAAAACAAAATATGATAACAATAATAAGACAGAAAATCTCTGAAGAAAATTAGGAATGATAAAAAAAGAACTAAGAGGAAATTCTAGAACTGAAAAATATAATATCTGAAATACTGTATCCACTAGATGAACTTATTAGACAAATGTGAAAAAAGTAAGTCAACTTGAAGACAAATCAATCAAAATCACACTTTCTGTACATGTACAGAAAAAATATTTTTTGTTAAAAAAAAATGAACAGATCCTAAGGAATCTGTTAAATTACATAAATCTTTCTAACATCCTGTAACTGAAGCAAAAGAATAGAAGAGAAAAAATGAGGCAAAATATTTGAATGTATACTGACCAAAGTTTTTCAAAATGAAATAAATGAAGTTAAACCTGCTGAAGGAAAACAACACCGGAGAGAAATTCAGATACTCAAACAACAGTGAAGAGCATCAAAACTGGTAAACTGCAAAAGACAATTACTTTGTCTGTCACCTTCTATTTATAAAATTTACTTTTAATATATACGGTTTTGAAGTTTATAACACATGTGATGCTGTAACAATTATAGCATCAAGAACAAGTAGGATATATACTATTGCCTTTTCCTTCAAGCTTCTACATTGTTCATGAAGTGGTCCATAAAAATTAAGGATGTATAATGTAATCCCTAGGAAAAACTAAATGGAATTTTAGGGTTAGGTGGTAATAATACAATCAATGTTAATTTCCTGGTTTTAATGATTGTATTGTGGTTAACAGAACAATATTGTTGTTTGAAGAAAACATACAATAAATTATTAAGGGTAATACATTATGTTGGCAATTTGAAATGATTCAGAAAAAAAATTGAACTGTATACAACTATTCTTTTCACTATAAACTATATGCAAAGAATCAGGAAAATGTAACCCACCTTCCTGATGAAAAAAATCAGATTTTAAAATGAGTAAAAGTGGAATTAACAGATAATGATTTTAAAAAACCTCTTACCAATGTTCACAGCTTTAAAGGAAAACATGAATACAACACAGAGAAAAATATAAACAATAAAAAAATTAAACTTCTAGATTTTAATAATGTAGTACCTAAAATGAAAATTTCACTGCGTGTGCTTACCAGTAGATTAGACACTTCAGAAGAAAAAGATCCATTGCTGGGCATGGTGACACATGCCTATAATCCCAGAGGCTCGGGAGGCTGAGGCAGGAGGATCAAGAGTTCAAAGCCAGCCTCAGCAATTTAGCAAGGCCCTAAACAATTTAGCAAGGCCCTGTTCTCAAAATAAAAAAGGGTTGAGGTATGTTGCTCAGTGGTTAAGCACTCCTAGGTTCAATCCCTGGTACCAAAAAAAAAAAAAAAAAAAGAGGAGTGGAGAGGAGAGGAGGGGAGAAGGAGGAAGAGGAAGAAGAAATTCATGTCCATTCATGAACTTGAACCCAAGGAAACAGATAATATCCAAACTTAAGCACACTGACATAGGGTGCCGAGGGTGGGGAACAGGGAATGACAGATGACATAATATCAGACTATATAATATATGCTAATATAGGTATAACTGAAGTACTAGAAAAAAAAGAAACAGAAAACAAAGTAGGATAAATAATGAAGACACTACTTATAATCTTTCAGATTTGATTTTTTTAATAAAAATCAGTCCAAAGATCTAAGATCAAGAAAGTCTGAGGGAGATATCCATGTATACTACCACCCTATCACCAAGGAACACCACAATAAAATTACTCAAAACCAAAGAGAAAGATAAAATTTTAAGAGCACTGAAAAAAAGGCAAGGGAATAAAAGTTAAAAATTATGACTTTTCAAACAAACAAAAGCTGCAAAAAGAGACAAAGGAACAAGTTTTTAAGTGCTGAGAGAAAATGACTGTCCAACAAGACCTCTACATCCAGCAAAAGATTCTTCAAATATTGAGGTGAAACAAAGATATTTCGAACAAGTAAACTGACAAAGTTTATCATCAGAGAAACTACTACAAGAAAAGTTCAGGTATACTATTTCAGGTTCTAACATTATACATGAAATAGTATAATTACTTGACAGTAGAGTATAGTAAATTTAAAATATACCACATATATGCTACAAATCTGTAACAACCTCTAAAGAAATGAGAGATGTAGCAGAGAAGATACTAGACAAGATGAAATGAAACATTAGATGCAGCCAGGTGAGTTGGTACATACCTATAATTCCAGCTACCCAGGAGGCTGAGGCAAAAGGATAGAAAGTTTGAGGCCAGCCCTGGCAACTTAGCAAGACCTTGTTGCAAAATAAAAAATAAAACAGCTGGAGATGTAGCTCAGTGGGAGAGCACTGCACAAGACCCTAGCTTAAAACTCCGCTACTAGAAAAAAAAAAACTGTATGCATACATACTCTTCTAAATTAATTTAAAAGAAGGCAGGAGAGAGTGAGGGGAAAAAAAACAAAGAAGAAATGGAAAATATAAGATAAATAGTAAGACAATAGATATTATTTAGATATTATATTGCCTAAAAATAGACAATACATTGCCAGTTAAGCAGCACAGACTGTCAATCTGGACAAAAAAAAACAAACAAACAAACCGAAGTCAACCACAGATTTTACAAGAAAAGCACAATAAATATAATAACATAAAAAAGTTAAAATCAAAGAGGTAGAAAAGAAGAACCATACAAAATACAAATTCCAAGAAAGCTGGGTGGCTACTTTAATGTCAGAGAAAGTAGACTTCAGAAATGAAGATATTACCAGAGAAAAGGGAAGACATTTTATAGAGATAAAGCATCAATAGTTTAAGATTACACAGGTTCAGTGTCCTTTATCTGAAATGCTTGGGACTAGAAATGTTTCATTTAGATGTTTTTTTGGATTTGGGAATATTTGCATATGCGTGAGATAGCTTGAGGATGACAAGACTAACTGAATCAACTTCAGTGAGCAAAAGCATGTCAAGTGACAAAGCCAGATTATCCTCATGTCTGCTTTAAAAATAATAATAATAAAGAGGAAAAAAGGAAAACTTACAACCTAGAAACTGTAACGCTTTATTTTAGCAGCATTATCTTATCTAGACTCTCTCTTTATCATTTTGTATGTATAAATAATGAATTAAAGTCATAAAAAGTTTTTATAGCTATATTTTAATACACATAATTCTGGAGTTTGGTTTTGTCTTTTGACTCTGTCCACTCATTCTACTTGCTATTAAAAGCTGCTTGCTCTGAAGCTGGGTACGGTGGCACACACCTGTAATCTCAGCACTCCAGAGGCTGACACAGGAGGAATGGAAATTTGAGGTCAGCCTCAGCAACTCAGCGAGGCCCTAAGCAACTTACCAAGACCCTGTCTTAAAATAAAAAGTAAAAAGGGTTGGGGATATAAAGCTCAGTGGTAAAGTGTCTCTGTCCTCAGTAAAAACAACTACAACAAAGGTAGCTTACTCTGAAAAGTTAAAGAACATATATAAGTGCAAGAGTCCATACCAGTGATCAATATTTTTTTCCCAGCCCTACAACAAAATTATTTCAACCTAGAGGTACTTATTTATTTTCACTGGATAAAATACTCTTTTGAGTCTTATGAGTACATTATAATGATAAGTAAAAAGATATCTGCCAGGCATAGTGACGCATACCTGTAATCCCAGTGACTCAGGAGGCTGAGGTAGTTCAAGGTCAGTCTCAGCAACTTAACAAGACTTTTTTCAAAATAAAAAATAAAAAGGACTGGGGATGTAGACCAGTGGTAAAGTGCCCCTGGATTCAACCCCCAGTACCACACACACACACACACACACACACACACACCAAAAAAATGCTTGTAAAATTCCTTAAATTTTCATATGGAAGGGTCTATAAAAGTAATAAAGTTTATTATTATTATTATTATTTTTAAAGTCTCATCTTCCAAGACTAAAAGGTATAGTGTAATTTGGTGTACACACAGTTTATACAAAAGGAAATCAAAATTTCTCAAAACTCAAGACATTATTTTCAGTTATTTACTGCTAAATAACTATCCCAAACTTCATGATATTTTTTAAAAAGTTTCTTAAATCTATCATGGGAACAATACAAACACTGAAAGGAGCACAAGTCATAATGTATATGTAAATAGCCTGTTTTGACAAGAGGACAATATAAGGCAAGAAAAGGGAGGAAGAAAGACTGAAGAATTAAGAATAAACTAAACACCACGAGATACAACTACGCATCCATCAGAATGGTCAAAATTAAAATAACTGACATCAAGTGTTGTGAAGGATGTGGATCAAATGCTGTGAGTGTAAAACCATACAACCACTTTGGAAAAAGGCATGGTAGTTTCTAATAAAACATACACCTGCCCTATGACCCAATTATTCCCAATCTGAAGTCTCTGGACTCAGTGAGGTTTAAAAAATGGTAATGGAGGGAGGCAGGAATAGTATGGTAGGCAGTTCATCATAGAGCTCTGGAATTGAGTGGATTTTGGGTCACTGGGGCTCTGCCACTTAGTATATGTGACCTTGGTCAAGTTACTTAATCCTCCTAAATTTTGATGTCCTCAACTATAACATTGGGATTATAATATTGCCTACTTTGGAAATCAATCCGTATTAGCCTATGATTAGAAGGGCATGCTCTGATAGATAACATTTTCAGGGTAATAAAAACAATCCACATCTTGGGGCTGGGGTTGTGGCTCAGTGGTAGATCACTCCCCTAACACATGTGAGGCACTGGGTTTGATCCTTAGCACCACATACAAATAAAAAATAAAAGGTATTGTGTCCACCTACAACTAAAAAATATATACTAAAAAAAAAATCCACAGCCAGGCGCGGTGATACGAGCCTGTAATCCCAGCACTTAGGGAGGCTGAGACAGGAGAATCGCGAGTTCGAAGCCAGCCTCAACAACGAGGCGATAAGCAACTCAGTGAGACCCTGTCTCTACATAAAACACAAAATAGGGCTGGGGATGTGGCTCAGTGGTCTAGTGCCTGAGTTCAATCCCCAGTACCAAAACAATCCACATCTTGATCGGGATAGTAGTTACATAGGTATATATACCTATCAAAACTTTACAAATTGTACACTTAAAATGGATGTATTTTATATAAGCAAATTATAACTCAAAAGGTAATTTTGAGAGAGAGAGAGAGAGATAAATGTGCTCTGGAGTCAGAAATGCATGAATTCAAATCCTCATTTTCTTCCTGGCAAAGTAGAAAACTTTGGACACATTATTTAATCTTTCTCTGCCCTAACTTCCAGATCTCTAAATATGACTAAAACTTAAAAGAGTAACTTTAAAAAGTTGTAAGGATTATAACAAGGGTTCTTCTCAGATAATACACATGGGAATGTTGCACATTAAACCCCATAAGTGTTAGCTATTATTATAATTTCTATAGGCTATTTCCAATATTTCAAAAATCATATTTATCCACAAGAAGACTGCAGTGAAAATAGTATGCTGTTCTGCTTTGAACTAGAATAATATTACAAAATTAAAGTAATTAGTAACTATCTCTATGGATCAATACAGTGTGGTAACAGTGACCAGAACTCATCTGATTGACAAGTGCCTTTGACTAAAACAGGGATAAAGTACACTGACAATTATAACTTAAGTAGGATGATAATAAATTACAATTTATGAAAAAGTGATGATAAATTCATGGAGCCTATAAAAAAAATAAGAGGCTTCCTTATGATGAAAAGGTTAAAATAGCTGCTATTTTACCACATGATCCGGTAATATTACTATTGGAGCTTGAAGAGATACATACCCACATTCATGGCCTCACTATTCACAATAGCCAAGAGGTAGAAATGACCCAAGTGTCCATCAATGGAAGAATGGATAAAGAAAATATGGTATTTACATATAATAGAATATTATAGAGTCTTAAAAAGGAAAGAAATTATCATATGCTACAACATCCATGTTGTGAACCTTAAGGACATTATCCTAAATGAAATAAGACAGTCACAAAAATACAAATATTGTATAATTCCTCTTATATGAGATATCTCTTATATGAGAATAATAAATAGAGACATAAAATAGGATAGTGGCAGGCATGGTGGTGCACGCCTGTAATCCTAACATTCTGGGAGGCTGAGACAGGAGAATGGTGAGTTCAAAGCCAGCTTCATCAAAGGCAAGGCACTAAGCAACTCAGTGAGACCTTGTCTCTAAATAAAACACAAAATAGGGCTGGGGATGTGGCTCAGTGGTCAAGTACCCCTGAGTTCAATCCTCAGTACCAAAAAAATAGAAGGATAGTTGCCAGAGGCTGGAGAGAGGAGAGAATGGGGAGCTGTTATAAAGTTTGGTACAGAGTTTCAATTTCGCAAGATGAAGCACTTTGAAGAATTAGTGTACAACAATGTGAATGTATGTTAACACGACAAAACTGTATATATTTAAAAATGATTAAGATGATTAATTTTGCATTATGTGTATTTTTCCACATTAAATAAAAAATCAACTGGTATGGTAGTTCCTGAAGCAGGAATACTGTAAAGCCTTTATAAATCTGTGTTTAAGTTTTTAATAAGCACCATTTCCTTGCAATCCAACATACGACACATATGTTCATCAGAGCATCTAAACAATTTACTGGCAGTCTTTGAGTTGGATATATTAAACCTACACCCTTTTGTACACTGAATATGGTCTTCCATTTGGCCTTCCTTCATCAGTTGACTTATCATGTCTTTAGGCTATAAGCTGGACACAGTGCTGCTTGTCTGTCAGTAACTCTTAGGGAAAGGATTATCTTCCTTAAAGTTGTCACCTCTGCCAGCCCACAGAGCCCAAGAAACAAAAGAAACCTGAAGTGTACTCACTTACTTGAGGCTCACTATTCAGAGAAGATGTTAGAAAGGGACCTAAGGCAAGAAAAGGAAAAAAACAGCAAAGAGCTACAAGCAGCCAGATGCCCTTTGTGACATGTGAATGGTAGAGGCAACTGTTTAAAATCTCTTTTGTCTTGTGCTGCTGTGGTAAGAAAATAAAATTTCTTTCCTCATCTAAGTTAACTCCCATAATAAAAGTATAAAGATTTAGGGCTGCCCACTTTCCTTTAGCCTAGGTTCCTAAGGATGGAAGAGGAGCAAAAAATCCACAAGAAAGCTTTAATTCTCCTAGCCCAAGAACAAAACAAAGATGGCTAGATGTCATAACATAAGTTGCCATTCATTCTCTCCAACCATGGAAATCTTACCAAGGAGGTGACAGACTCAGATTAAGGTAGCCCCTATAAAAGCCATAAATAGGAATTTTCAAATATATTAGCTTGCTGACAAATAACCCCTCCCCTAATGTCAATTCTTGGTCTTCCAAATGCATTTTGGGAATGCAGTTTATTCGAAAGTAGAAATGTACATACCTTTTTGAAGTTATCTGTTCATACTCCTAAATTAACCTCTCCAGCAACCATGAAGAGAAAGGCTATCTTCTTATATAGTTTAATAGACTGAAGCAATGACAAAATAGGTACTCAGTAAATATTTGCTGGATAAATGAAACATTCTGAATAATTTTAATTGGGTAATTAGAATTCCCTTTATCTCCTTTTAGGTAATATTTCTTTCGTTAAACCAACAGTACTTGAAACTCCACTTTGGGAAGATTGTCTTGGTAGTAAGACTTGTGAGACCTAAATTTGAATACCATTTCTGCATCTCAATAGCTGTATGACACTAAGCAGGTTACTTAGCTTCTCTAAGACTCAATTTCCTCTTCCTTAAAATGGACTAAGAGCCAGAAGCAGTAGTGTACACCTGTAATCCCAGTTACTCAGGAGGATGAAGCAGGCAAATGGCAAGTTTGAGGACAGCCCTGGCAATTTACCAAGACCCCATCTCAAAATGAAAGGGTTTGGGATATAGCTTAGTGGTAGAGTGAGTTACACAGGGTTCAATGCCTAGTAGCCCAAAAAGTGAGGAGCAGGGGATGTAACATTAACCTATTTAATAGGAATGTTCTGAAGATTAATACACAAGCAATCTTTACTTTGTAGAGTTTCAACAGGCACAAATTTCAGTTACCAGAGTTTATAGTTAAATAATGTCATTCTTACAACACAATTCAAATTTCAGTTATCACTGTTTATTAACTGTAATTGAATATAGTACAAACTTTGCTGCTAGATCTTCATTCCATAATCATTATTACATAAACACTAAAAGAATATTATGATCAGTGACCAAGTCACTTCTTTCAAAGTCTGTTGCTCATCAGCCACTGTGGATCTGTTATTAAGTTCATGTACAGAAAGAAAGTAAGTAGTCAACCTGCCTCCTTGTCTCCTGGCAATAAACTTATATTTTACAAAAAAAGAGTAACAGAAAGAGAGAACTGACCAACAATGATGAAAGGGTAGCAGAGAAAACAAAAGTAATAATGTTGGATGTGAAATTCCCATCAAATATAGAGTTATAGAAGAAATAGCTAATCATGGAAATGTTGATACTGCTACCACACTCTAGATAAGCAGCCTGAGAAACTTAGTAAAGGCTAACTTAATAAAAATGAACACAATAGTTGTAGCAAAAAGGAATGAAGATGTCCCAGAAGAAGTGAGACTGGCAAAACCTTCAAACTGAAGGAACTCGCAGAGATATTTCATAATATTGAAAGTAGAAAGAATAAAAAGTTGAAAGCCAATTCAAATTTAGAAAGAATTCATTGAGGCACAGCAAAGATCCTTATTCTATGCCATAAATTGTGTGAGGAAGAGACACTGTACAAACTACTCTCTTTTTAAAAATTCTTTTTAGTTGTATATGGACACAATGCCTTTATTTTTATGTGGTGCTAAGGATTAAACCCAGTGCCTCACATGTGCTAGGCAAGCACTCTACCACCGAGCTATAATCCCAGCCCCAAACTACTCTAGATAAGCTATTTTAACAAAGAAATAAAACCCTTTAATACCTGATGTTTTCAATTATTTAAGTTAGTATTCAAAATAAATATTAGTTTTACTTCTTTTTCATTCCCCTGCATATTTATAACCAACAATAAGAGAGTTTACAATGTTTAACAAAAAAATTTGAAGGTCAGAGTAATTCTAACTTTGACTATTGATTATGAAGATTGCTCTGTTTGGTTTTATTGTGCATGGTTATTTGTATGGTCCTACACTACCACACAAAATGAAGACTGCCTATACCTATAAATTCTTGCATTAACTGGCTTATTATTTCACAAATAAAGAGAGACCCTCTGCCTTTTCCCCTGGTTCTAACAATCTGCTCAAATGAAAAGGAATTTGAATTTATGTTGGATCATGCTAAACAGATAGTTTTTTCACGTGCTCAAAGGGACTAAGAACCATACCTAAACATGCAATTGCCCAAACTCATCATTATAACTCAAAAATATATACCCTAATGCTGAAAGATAGCTTAAAAATTGAAAGATACTTGAATGACTTGAATTGCTATTCAATTTGTCTTTTGGGATAGTATAGGATTTCTTGTTTGTCCTCTCCCCCTTGAATATGTGGTTGAAATAATGATGGGGGAGGCAATACAGCGTAACAGTTTTAAAGTCAGACTTCAACATGAATACTATCTCTATACAATTTATTGTGACTGTACATAAATTAGTTCTCAGAGATTCAATTTTCTAAACTGTGAAAGAGAGATAATAATACCTTCTTTTGAAATTACTGTGAAGATCAAAAGATAAATTATATGAAGTGCTTAGCAGGTTGTGGAACATAGTAAACACACAGGTAACAACTATTATTACTATCATCCTTAATACTGTCATTAATATAAATATAATGATAAAATGCCATTTATTTTGAACACATATTTTAAACATATTATTAGTAATCATACATTTTTCAAAGATCCATTTCTCTTACTTCAAGTTATAATAGACACCCACCACTTGCTGTGGGGTAAGATAACTTGACCTCAACTTCCTCCAGATCATTTTCTTCTAAGGCACATGTGCAAAGGCCATGTTTCAAAGGCTGCCAATATATTCACTCATCCTCTTCTTGCAACCCCCCCAATTCCTATGTCAAAATCTTCCTGCAGTCTGCTCAGTTTCCTCTTCTGAGGACACTGAGAACTAGAGCCATTTCCCATTTCTCAGAGCTATCTGTCAGAATACTAGTATCTTGCCCTCTCATAATTCACATGACTCAACTGCCAGTATTCTCTTTTGATTCTAATCCAAAGCCTTGGTTCTAAACTAAAAGTCATTATATTTACGTACACCAATAAGGCTGCAAGGGATCTAAAGGCCAACTAAGGTTCCTTTCCTCTACTAATTAATTCCTCCTCAGACATTCACATTAGTTAGTTGAACAATGTTTGCTTTTACAACTTTAGTGAAAGTCCTCTTACCCATAAGCCAACCTGTTCCATGATGATATCATTAGAAAGATTTTCCTTATGTTGAATTTATTCCTTAAGTTAATTTCCTCCATCCATTGCCCCAAGTCTAGATTCTAGAGAAACTGAAACAGTTAACTACTCTTATGAGAGCCTATGCAATATTTGAATACCTCCAAGTAAAATTTTAAAAAGTTACACATTTCCAGCTCAGAAAGATTGGCTTTATGTCCTCTCTCTCATGATCATGGTCCTCTAGACCAGGTATGGGCTTGCCAAAGCAATCTAACAACAACTTAGTAAAATGCTTCCTTTGCCTGTATTGGAGTTGCCAAGTAATTACACTACAAATAATCCCTTTGCCCATATTCTTCCATTATTATGTAATTCCTGGTAGTTCAGGAAAATGACTCTCAGCCCATATCATGGTCTCAAGGGAATGGATTAAAAAAGTCCCAAAAGCTGCAAAAAAAAAAAAAAGTGTCCTTCCTTCCTTCTTTCCTTTCTTTTTTTTTTAAAAATATTTTTATTTTAGTTGTAGATGAACACAATATCTTTACTTATTTATTCTTATGTGGTGCTGAGGATCGAACCCAGTGCCTCATGCCTACAAGGCAAACGCTCTACCACTGAGCTACAATCCCAGCCCCTTCTTTCCTTTCTTATAGCCAGTTACTGGAACAGAATAAAGGAGGATTATTTGGAATGAAACTCTTGCCTCTTTTTCTTTTTTCTTTTTTTGAGACAAGGTCTTGCTAATTTGCTTAGGGCCTCCCTAAATTGTTGAGGCTGGTTTTGAACTTGGAATACTCCTACCCCAGGCTCTTAAATCACTGAGATTCTGGGATTACAGGCCTGCCACAGGGCCTGGCTTTTGCCTCTTTTCTACAAAGCCAAACACACATGCTGGGAGAAGGAGTCAATAATAATGTTAGCTAAGAAGAGTTTTGCTTCATGTCCTGAGAAAGTGGATTCAATTAAAATAAGGCAGTAATAGCCAAAGAATAGATAGTCTCTGCACCTTGCAGGAACAGGTACCTAAAAGAAGGATGAAACCTTGCTCTTAAAACTTGACTAAAATAAACAATAGAAAAGTGGTAGTTTTCTCCAAGCCTGGCAGGAATAATCATCTAGGAAAACACACACACACACACACACACACACACAAACACCACCAACAACAACCCAGACCTGGCTAGCAATGACTGTTAGAGCAACAGCTTGAGGAGGACTCTTGAGTTCTCAGAAGGTGCATTTAGTGGAAGAAGTGTTCTAAGATAACCATTAACCCCTAGGAAGTCGGGTGAGATTCACAGTGAAGCAATGACTTGGTCCTTCCAGCTCTTGGAAGGCTGGCACAAGCAGAAAGGTACAAATTAGGTTCTCTGCGGTCTACTTCTGGCCCAAGATGATAGTAGAATAGTCGTGCTCAAAGTGCAGATAATTTCTGGTACTTAAAGATATGGGAGAGGGAATTGGGTCTCTGAGATCAAATAACTGTTCCCTGGAGGTGGTGAGGGGGTCATTTAAGAAAGGGGGTCATATAAGAAAGGACGGGAAAGACATTAGAGTTTTCACAGACTTGGGGGAAGGCGGAGCAAGAAGTGTTCCCTTCTCCCGTGCCGTTCTGGCTGAGGAAGTGGCGACAACAGTAGAGCAGGTGTCCTGGGCCCTCATTCCACTAAGCAGAGACCTGCACTCTCCCGACCTCTTCTGGGCTGCCCCCCGCCTGCCTCCACTCCGCGGACAGGTAGGAATTCCCACTCCCAGCCCTGCTTCTCAGGCTGTCCCCCTTACGTCGGGAAAAGGCTCCCCACTTCCCTTCCGACCCCAATATGAAGGCCGGCGGGACCAGACTCCGGCAGTCCTCACTGGACACACCAGACACCCCTGTCCACTGCCCTGCTTCTCCGCGGCCCCGGACGCCAGGCCTGGTGCCTCCCCTCGCGGCCAGGTTCGCCCTCAGCCTTCTCCACACGGCATCTCCGCTCAGCCCGGCGTCCTTACTCCCTCGCTCCTCGCCTCAGGCCACACTCACAGAACTCGGCGATGTACTGGGTCACGAAGTAGTTCTCCTCGCACCAGTCCAGCGTGGAGGTCGTGGGGCCCCAGTAACCCTCCCGGTCCGCGGCCGGAGCCATCGCGTTGCCGCTGCCGCCCTAGCTGCGCTCAGATCGGCGGCTCCCAGGCCAACTCGGGCCCAGCTCGCGCGCGCGCTCGCGCCCCGCCCTCCCCCGAGGGCGGGGCCCGGCACCGTCACTAAGGCTGCCCTAGGGAGGCCACGCCCTCCGAGGGCGTGGCGGGCGCAGAGCCCACCCCGAGAGCGTCCAGTGGCCGGGTCCCATTCTCAACTGTGGGCGGGCAGGGCAATGACCTGGAAAGTAGGTGGAGACCTGAGCTGTCTGGCTGGCCTAGACACCCCCTGTGGCGCTAGGTTTGGGGTTTCCGATATCCCCCGAGGCTTTTTCTATCAGGATGTGCCTAAGCCTCTATTTGTGTGTGGGCGGTTTGATTTAATCGGGGCAGAGATGGAATGAAGCCTTCTCTATCAAGCCCCTGCTTGAGTAAACCTGTGCCGCAAGGCACTTCAGTGTAGCCACAGGCCTCAAACGCAAATCCAGGAACAGCATCCCCAACCAGCCCCCGTGGTTCCCACGAAATAAGCTGTAATTATGTGATAAAGGTATAAAATGTCATGGGGAGAAGGCAACAACCCCGATACTAAAAGGGAAACAAAAGGAAGTAGGTGCTAAAATCCTAAAAAGAACTTACCAGATAAAGCACTAAAGTAGTTTGCCAGCTTCGGCTTGAGTTTTTGCCTTAAAAAAGAGGTTTTTGC
The DNA here is from genome assembly GCA_004024805.1 of Geosciurus inauris. Taxonomy (NCBI): domain Eukaryota; kingdom Metazoa; phylum Chordata; class Mammalia; order Rodentia; family Sciuridae; genus Geosciurus; species Geosciurus inauris. Next base: position 176,589 of record PVHX01000153.1, read on the forward strand.
CTTCTAGTTATCTATAATTGTGCCCTACTCTCCAGGTTACCAACAACCTCTCTCTACTTCCAACTATAAGACTCAAATACTCCACAGAATCTTCAGAGTGATCTATTGAAAGCACAGATGCTCTGGAGGTGGTGGCTTTTGCCTGTAATCCCAGCTACTTGGGAGGCTGAGGCAGGAGAATCTCAAATTCAAGGCTATCATGATCAACTTAGTGAGACCTTGTCTCAAAATAAAATTCAAAAAAAGTACTGGGGATGTATGTCAGTGATGCAACACTTGCATACCATGCACAAGGCCCTGGGTTCCATCCCCAATACTGCAAGCAAACAAACAAAACCCCACGGAGATGCAATCACCATTGCCTTTTGTGTTCAGCTCCACCAAATTTTCCCCTCACCTCCCATTCCTGCCTTTGCTTCTGAAGTCAGCTGGAATGGCTTTCCTTTCTTCATTTGGCTAACTCAGCTCCCTGAAGCCCTCTCTGACTTTGACACCCAAGGGCTTCCTTTGATGCCACTCTAAATAGAGACCTTGCATTCAATTCTTCATGACCATAACATTCAGGACTCCACTTGACAAAGATAGTATGAAATGAAGAGTATACGTTAGGATGATACAATCTCTGTTTTCTAAGTAAATAAGTCAGATGAGGTGCAATCAGCCGTAAAAGACCAGAGAGATGAAGAACACACAACCTCTCCACAAAGTGATCCTAACAGATGATAAATGCAGAACCTCTACTTGCTAGGTGCAAAACCTAAAAATAGAGGTAGTGTGTTTTAATAAAAATAATAGGACATCTGGAATTTTTCTTTTGAAGACATTGGACTTCTGCTGTTTACTAGGACCTGTTTGGCTGGATGCTGGGAAGCACACAGAGGTAAAGAGGTAAGATCCAAGAAAACAGTGTACAGGAAGATAAATAAAAGCCACTGAGGTATGGGGAGACTTCTGTTTCTAAGCATTTAAAATCTGATTCTCTAAAACTTCCATTTTGTCTATGTTTTTGTCTTGTTTTGTGTGTTTGTTTTTTGGTACCAGGGATTGAACCCAAGGGCACATAACCACTGAGACACATCCCAGCCCTTTTATTTTTTATTTTGAAATAGGCTCTCACTAGGTTACCTATACCATTCTCAGTTGCTAAGGCTGGCTTCAAACCTGCGATCCTCCTGCCTCAGCCTCCAGAGTGGCTGGGATTATAGGCATGTGCCACCATGCCAGGGGTATATGATTTTAATACATAATAGTTATGTGTATATAATTTATAAATGAATTAATGCATATATATTTGTATATGTTTATATATTTGTGTGCTTAAACTGAATGGGTAAAATATATACTCAAAAGTGATTTGCTTGTCAAAACAGTGTATCAACTGTATCAACCACAACAACAGAGTATGATAATACTTTGCTAGGAGTATATAGGGGATTGTGAGATCCACAATCCCCACCCTCATTTATGTGGAAATAACCTCTGAGCAGCAGGTGACTCAAGGCAGGAGATATGTCCTTGTCTGAGTCCACACCATGCAATGTCCATCAACAATGGGCAACAGACAAACAGAGAACGACCATAATGAGGACAGGATTTGGGAGAAATTCCCCCACCCAGGACAAAAGATGTGCTGCAGAATAATCATTCAGAAATCAAAGTAAATTACACAGTTCCTTCAGCAATGTCTATCTTTCTACTCTTTTTCTGAAAACCTCCCCGCCACCAACACACACACAATGACTATAAAAGCAATGCATGGAAATGTAAGGGACCCAGAATAGCTGACACTACCTTGGGGGAAAAAAAGTTCTCAATATGAACAATTACTACAAAACTACAGTAATCAAGACAATACAGTACTGGCATAAGAATAGGCATATAGATCAATGGAATAGATTTGAGACTCCAGCAATAAACCCTTGCATTTGTGGTCAACTGGTTTTAAACAAGGGTGCAGAGACAATTCAATAGGGAAAGAATAGTCTTTTCAACAAATGGTGCTAGAACAACTGGATATTCACATGTAACAGAATGAAATTAGAACTCTTCCTGCCACAACAAAATTCAACTCAAAATAGATCATAGACCTAAATGCAAAAGCTAAAACTATAAAATCCTCAGTAAATATTTGTAACCTTGGGCTAGGCAATGGTTTTTTAGATATAAAATACTCAAAAGCACAAGCAATGAAAGAAAAATAGATAAATTGGATTTCCTTGGAATTACGAACTCTTTTGTTGCAAATGACACCATCAAGAAAACAAAAAGACAACCCACAGAATAGAAGAAAATGTTTGCAAATCATACATCTGATAAGAGACTTGTATTCAAAATAATATGAAGAACTCACAACTAAAAAATGAAAAGACAAATAATCCAAGTAAAGAATGAGCAAAGGATCTGCATAGACATTTCTCCAATGAAGATATGAAAATGCCCAATAGACACATGTTCTAGATCATTAGCTTTTAGATAAATCCAAATTAAAATGACAACAAGATGCTACTTTACACACATAGGACAATAACAAATGCTGGCAAGGATGTAGAAAAATTGGAGCCCTCAGATATTACTGGTGTGTAAAATGGTGAACAGCTTTGAAAACACTTTAGCAGTTCCTCAAAATGCTAAACTAACTTATCATATGACCTGACAGTTCTACACACTTAAGTATATACCAGGAGAATCGAAAACATAAGTCTACAAAAAGCTTGAACAACAGCACTTCGGGAGGCTGAGACAGGAGAATCGCGGGTTCAAAGCCAGCCTCAGCAACGGCGAGGTGCTAAGCAATTCAGTGAGATCCTGTCTCTACATAAAACACAAAATAGGGCTGGGGATGTGGCTCAGTGGTTGAGTGCCTCTGAGTTCAATCCCCGGTACCAAAAAAAAAAACACTTGAACAAGAATGTTCATAGCAGCATTATTCACAATAGCCAAGAACTGGAAACAAGCCAATGTCCGCTAACTGATGGATAAGTTCAAGTGTGGTATATCCATACAATAAATTTCTCAGCAATAAAAAGGAATGAAATATGCATACATGATACAGATGGATGAGCCTTAAAAATCTTGTGCTATGTCAAAGAAGCCAGACACAAAAGGGCATATATTATAACGTCATTTTTTGAAATATCCAGAAAAGGCAAATCTGTTGAAATGGAAAATAAATCAGTGGTTGCTTAGGACTGAGAAGGGGAGCAGGAATAGGTGGTGACTGCTAATGAGTACAGGGTAGCTTTGGGGGATGTTAAAGTGTTCTAAAACTAGGTTGTGGTAATGGTTGCATAACTCTGAATGTGAAAAAGGAAAAAACATGAAATTGTACACTTTAAATGACTTAACTGTGTGATATTATACCTTAATAAAACTAGATTTTTAAAAATTGAAGTCCCATCTTGGAAAATTTAGAGAATAAGAAAACGGAAAAAAAAAAACCATTCAGAATCCCACCAACTGGCAATAATCATTGTCAACATTTAAGTACATTTTTCTCCCAGTACTTTGTCTACACTTTTTTTTTTACATGGCAGACCTAATATCCTTAAATTTCACATTCTTTCACAAGCATTTCTTATGTCACTAAAAACCCTCATGAAAAAGGTACACTCATACATTGCTGGTGGGACTGCAAATTGGTATAACCACTATGGAAAGCAGTATGGAGATTCCTCAGAAAACTTGAAATGGAACCACCATTTGTCCCAGTTATCCCACTCCTCAGTATATACCTAAAGGATGCAAAATCAGCATACTGCAGTGATGCAGCTACATCCATTTTTTTAAAATATTTTTTTAGTTGATGGATTTTTATTTTATTCATTTATTATTCATATGTGGTGCTGAGGCTCGAACCCAGTGCCTCATGCGTGCTAGGCAAGTGCTCTACCACTGAGCCACAAGCCCAGGCCCCCACATCCATTTTTATAACAGCTCAGATCACAATAGCTAAACTATGGAACCAACCTAGATGCCCTTCAACAGATGGCATATACACAATGTGGTACATATACACAATGGAATATTACTCAGCCTTAAAGAAGAATGAAATTATGGCATTTGCTTGTAAATGGATGGAGCTGGAAAATGTGCTATGCGAAATAGACCAATCCCAAAAAAACCAAAGCCTGAATATTTTCTCTGCTATGTGGATGCTAATTTACAATAAGGAGGTGGGGGCCTAGGGAAGAATAGAGGTATTTTGGACTAGGCAGAGGGGAATGAAGGGAGGAGAGGAGATATAGGGGTAGGAAGGACAGTAGAGTGAATCAGACATTATTACCTTATGCGTATATATGACTACATGACTGATGTGATTCTACATCACATACCAGAAGAATGAGAAGTTATACCCCATTTATGTATGGTGTGTCAAAATGCATTCTACTGTCATGTATAATTAATAAGAACAAATAAATGTTTTAAAAAAGGGTACAGCCTGTGTAGTAGGGGAAAACCAGAAAACTCTATTAACCTAGAAGCCAAGTGATGAAAATGTTTGAAGAGCCTTTTGACTAGACTCATTTATTCTATGCATTCATTAAAAAGGCATTCTGTATAATACATTGAACACAGCTGAGATAAGCTAGTGACATCATATCTACATTTATTAACAAAATGTAGACTCACATCGTGCATTTCTTCTTTTACTTTGCTATTTGTTTGGATTGCATATGCATTAGATTTTTTCTTCTGTCATACTTGACTATTTCCAGATCAATCAAAATGCCCCCATTAAAGTGTCAGTTAAGTCACAAAAATCCTCATGAATATCATTAACAGACATATCATATTCAATTTTATAGTTATACCATAGTGTACTTTATTATATCTATTTTATTATCCCCATATTTAGATATATCCAATGTCTACATAGGTGGTCCCCAACTTACAATGGTTTGATTTTACCATAGTGTGAATAATACCCATACAACCAAATCTATCTAATCTTAGATTTGGGAGATTAGGGATAGTAAATGCATTTTTCATTTATGATATTCTCAATTTAGGATATCAAGGAGCATCTGTATTTTTCAGCTAACAGACAAGAACCCAAATTTTGAAAGCTTTCAACAAGATTGCTACTGAAAATTATTTTTACTAGTTCCCAAGATGACAAAAGAAATCCAACCTATTTTTTTCCACATGATATGTTGTGCCATGTTACAACTGCAAAGGAAAACTTAAAGCCACAAAACCCAAATGTACAGACTCACCACGGGTTAAATGATTTTATCATCTGCAAGTTTCTTCTTGGCCTTTTATCTGATCCATGATCAAACATATTATCCATTATACTCTTGGCTTGTACTTCTTTTTTCTTTTTTCTTTTCTTTTCTTTTTTGGAGTACCAAGGATTGAACTCAGGGGTACTTGACCACTGAGCCACATCGCCAGCCCCATTTTGTGTTTTAAGTAGAGACAGGGTCTCACTGAGTTGCTTAGTGCCTCGCTGTTGCTGAGGCTGGCTTTGAACTCGCGATTTTCCTGTCTCAGCCTCCCAAAGTGCTGGGATTACAGGCGTGCGCCACCGCGCCCAGCTTGGCCTGTACTTCTTGACCTTTCTTAACTCTGGGCATGGTTATGGAAGCCCCTCAACACTTTTGCAAAATTTGGATAAGTAAAAGTCAGTTTATCTAAAAATCAGCCAAATGAATTGGACATCTTCTATAGACCAAAACTTAAGCCTAGTGTTGGGAATACAGAATGGAAGACCATAACTCCTGGTTTTGAACCTGGTGATAATTTACCTGGCAAAATGAAATACAACAAGACACACTCACCAAGCAAGGTAGCAAATTCATTTTCTAATTTTATGTATTAAAATTATTGAATGAACCCCAACTATGTGTTAGAAACTATTCTAGGCAACGGAGAAGGACAGATCAGATACATCTCAAGGGTCAAATTATAATTGCTAACACTAATATTTACTCTTCCTGGCACTGCTCTGTCTTTAGAATCATCTTTTGACATCTTTCTAACAATCCTGTGAACTGAGTACTGTCTTTAATCCTCATCTACAAATAATGAAACTGATGGAGTGAGTTCAAAATTTCACCCAAGGGTAACCAGATAAGCGTTTGAGCCAAGGTTGGAATCCAGGCAGTGCAGTGCCAGGGTCATATTCTTATCTCCTGTGCCAAGCTGGCCTTGCAGGAGCCCAGAGCAAGGGGGTGTGCTGAACAGGCAGAACTTCAGGGCCAGCACCTGGAGTGTAAGAATGAGGCTCGAGAATTCTGCGGGGACAATAGCATTAGGAGAGTAAAGTGTTTTGGGCAAGTGATGACACAGGTAAGTTTGCAGAAGGGATGACCGAATGATTGAACTGGGGAAGACTGGAGGCTTCCAAGGACTATTACAGCAATCCTATGAGGAGCCGTATTGATGGAGAGGAAGGGGCAAAATTACAGGTGATTAGCAGGAAGAATCAATAAGATCTGGAGAGAACTTAGAGACAGAGTTGAGGGAGAAAGAGGAGATGGATTTCTAGCCAGTCCCAGCCATTGAAAAGACCAGAAAATTAATCTGGCTGCAGTGGTGGATAGAGTAGTTGGTCAGGGCATGAAGTGAAGCGGAGAAATCGTTTCTGGGCAGGAAAACAGCCTACAAGGACTTGAAAGGGCAGGAGAAAGGCAGGCAGCAGGAAACTTTCAGACAGCTGAACTTGTGCTCCAAGATGGGGGAGGGGTGAGGACAACTCTCCAACTGAGGATGGAAAGTTTGGGGCCTAATGTGCTGTACTGAGGCCTGTGGGGTTTATCACAGTGACAGCAAGAGTGTTCAAGGAAGGGAATAAAATGTCCAAATCCGTGTGTGAGGAAAAATAGGTTTTGGGATTTGGGTTTTGTTTTGTTTTATTTTGTAGTGGGGCAGGGTGAGGAGAAGAGAGAGATCAGGCAAATCCACTAGGAGGCTGTGGCGAATAATCTTGGCAAAGGCAAGAAGACACAGGTTAAATTGCAACGCAGGTCCTGGGCAGCCCTGACACTAGCCCTCCCAGAGAGAACCAGGCAGGCTTCCTTGTTATGTGGGAAACAGAGGAGGACTGAGGTTTACCAGGTCAGCTCCCAAGCCCAAAACACGCCACCCTGGGAGGTGACACCACATGTATGACGAGAGTCACCAACCCTTGCTTAAACACCTGGAAAGTTGTTACAAAATAGATTTCATGGGGATTGAGTATTCTCTAAATAGCCTGAAATTGTTTTGTTTTGAATGAGTTTTGGAAATATCAACAGTAACAAAGTAATTTAAAGAGACTGTCCCTCAAACAGAAATCACCTATGCGGTAGCCCTCTCTGTCCTTTAACTTATGAAAGTCATGTGTTCATGTTGGGTTGCCTGGTACTTTGCTATCCTCCCCAGAGCTGTCAGTTACCATCTAGATGCTGACCCGAATCTCTGCCTCTAACCCAGATCTGCTTCCAGAGCCTTAACTCTTGAATCAATTAGGATCATGTTTTGCTACAGGTGATAGAAAACCAGTTCCAGTGCCTTAACCAGATAAGGGTTTTGTTTTTCTCAGGTGGTAGAAAACTAGAACTATGGCTCAGCAGCACAATGCCAGAATCCTTTCTGCTTTTAGCATATGGCCTAGATGACCACTTCTTGTTCCAAGCATCCTAGTCCTGTTTAGGCAGGAGGAAGGAAAAAGGGCTAGGGCAAAAAATAATGCCAGCTGGGCCTGTCCATTTTTATCAGAAAAACAATAGTCCCTCCAGAACCTCTACCCAGCGATACTCATTTAGAGCCCTTTGGTCAGAACAGAGTTCTCAGGAGCAACCGTAGAGTCTGGGAAGACTGGCAAGAGAGTCTAGGAGAGTGAATATTTTTGCTGGGCTTATGGCCATCCCAAGCCAAAATTGACTTCTGTTAGGAAAGTAGAGGGAAAGGATATTGAGTGAGCAATTGACAGGATCTCCCATAGACCTGCATTTCCAACTACCTTCTGAATAGCTCTGTTTGGCTATTTCATAAGGATATCAAATTCAATATGTTTTATAGTGATTTCATCATTTTCCCTCCATACTAGTTTCTTAACTAGTAGTAAAGAAACTACTACGGTGAAATTCACACCCATTGACCCAGTTTGCTAAAGTTACTCGACTCCTCTGTCTCCCTATCCATGCACATCAGATCGGTTACCAATCCCCGTGGGTTTTTCTGTCCACTTCCCTCCTTCTCCCACAGCCCTGCATCAGTCCAGGTCATCATTGCCTGCGCCCTAACTGATATCCCCAAAAGTCTTGCCCTCTCCCATCTCACAACCTCTTTTTTTGTACTGTGACTTGCCAGAAAGCTCTTTCTTAAACTCAAAACTATCAATGTCCCCCTCTAAGTACAGAAATAATTTTCAGGGACTGTCCACTACCATAGGTCCAAACTCCCTAACACAACCAGCAAGGATCTTTGACTTGGTCCTGCCCGCCTCTTAGGCCTTGCTGCCATATTCCGAAAATACTTTCTCTTCCCTATACTGCCTCTTCTCTTGATCCTGGGCTTTTGTAAACATTGTCCTTTCGTCTTGAAAGTCCCCTTTCCTTTCTGCCCCCCAATCAGTAACTTTTCTGATCTTTTAGGTCTCTGCTCAGATCAGCCTTCTCCCAGAATCTCTTTCCCCATCTCCCATTGTAACTCTTATCACTCTGCCTCTGACCATCTGTCCACTCCTCTTCCTCAGCAACAGGAACAGTGGCTCTCAAACTTCACACCGGAATTGCTGCTTGTCATGTTCCACTACAAACCTGAAGGGGAAGAGACTCTAGAGCCCCAGTGGAGTTTACATATTGAGCCAACAGTTCGGTTCATTGTAAGTCAAGTGGTCCAAGAACCACATCTTGAGAAATACTAAATCAGGCTCTGGACAGCTTTAGCACTAGAAATGCTTGTTGGTCCCTGGTGTGTCCCTAGTGCCCAGCACAGAGCCAGATGCTAAGTTGGTCAGTTGTCTACTCCAAATCCTTCCTCCTTCTTCTCCTCTACATTGCCTTATCCACATAAAATAGTGATTCCTATTTATAGGGTAGCATAGACTTTAATGTCAGATTGGTAAATAGTCCATCAGTTGACTAACCAGTGTCAATCAATTGATCAAATGGTCTCTTTCAGTGACTCTCCATATCTGCAGAATCAAGTCCAAACTCCATGACACACCTGAGATTTGCCTTTTATTATCTCTAAAACTTTGAGCAATTTGTTTGACATGTTTATGCCTTGGCTCTTTCACCTAAAAATTTAAGATAATATTTATACTTCCTCTTAAGATTACTGGTAAGAGTAAAATAATGCCTGAACCAATAGTGAGAACTCAAGACTTATTGGCCATTTATTGTTACTTCTATTATTACTACAACTATTTATGGAGGGCTTGTTAAATTGCAGCTAGGCATTTGAGTAAACATTTTATGTGCATTATTTCATTTAATTCACCCAGTCAACTAGCAATAAAAGGGGACTGTCTCATGCCAATCACTATTCTCATTTTACAGGTAAGACAACCAAGGCTCAGAAAGGCAAAGTAATTCATATTAGGAAAGGACAGAGCAAGTGGAAGAGATAAAGTTCAAATTTGGTTAATAAGGAAACTTCAGATTAATCAAGTTTGGCAACCAGGAGGGACAACGTGGACTTCCACACATTGCTGATGGGGATGTAAATTGATATGCACTCTCTTTGGAGAGTAATGTCTGGCAAAGGTGAAGATGTGCATTCTGCATGATTCAATGAATACCCTCTTGGGGATAGATCCTAAAAAATTCTCACATCTATGTATGAAGAGACATGCATAAGAATATCACATGATTTCTTATTGAACAGAATTATATTTAAATAAACTGGAGTATAATCACAAAATGAAATAATACACACCAGTTATAATGAATCTCAAAACCACATTGAGGGAAAAAAAACCCAAAATATCCATAGTAGTATACCATTTATATAAAGTTTAAAATATGCAAAACAAGATGCCAATTTTATGTAGGTACTGCATAAAAACACACATAGAATTTATAAACTCCAAATTCAAGATGGTAACAATCTAGGGCTGGGAATGTATCAGTATTATCTCAAAAAGAAAAAGAAAATGAAAAGATAATGATCTATAGGGAAAGAAAAAAGTGGAATTAAGAAGACTGCCACAGAGACATTCGTGTGTGTATCTAATGCTTTGTCTCTTAAAAAACAAATGATGGGACTGGGGCTGTGGCTCAGTGGTAGAGTGCTTGCCTAGCATGCGTGAGGCACTGGGTTCGATCCTCAGCACCACATACAAATAATAAATGAATAAAATAAAGATCCACCAACCAAAAAATATTTAAAACAAAAAAAAACAAATGAGCTCAAGCAAATACAGTTTGAGTATCCTTTATCCAAAATCTAAAATGTTACAGATTTCAGATTTTTTCAGGTTTTAGAATATTGCATGTACACAATGAAATACTCGTCCAGGACCCAAGTCTAAACATGAAATTCTTTTGTATGTCATACACATCTTGTACACATAACCTGAAGGTCACTTTTTGCAATATTTTTAATGCATCTACATTTTGACTGCAACCCCTCGGATGAGGTCAGGGGTAGATTTTGCTACTTGTCCTTGCTCAGAGTTTTGCATTTTGGAGCATTGCAGATTTTCAGATTAGGAATCCTCAAACTGTAGAGCAAAATACTCAGATATGACTGAACTGGGTAATGGGTGTAAAGATGTTAGTTGTATTATCTCATTTTTGTGTGTGCTTTAAGTAATTTGTAGAGGCTTCATTTAGAACACGTTTTAAGAGGGACGTTTGAGTCCAGAAAGGTTCCAAATTGACTTTGGGCCATGCTTCCACCTGCAGCCTGCCCCCTGCTGCCTTCCTAAGCCTCTTGGCTTCCTGGGAGTCTACCGTAACAAGTTCTTTGGCCAGTGCCTACGGGCGCCTGACCTATGGGTGCCTACCCACTTGGAATCTAGCAAGCCTTGGGCACTAGCATGACCTAGTCTGCAACTCCCCCAACTCCTGCCCCAAGCCGGGACCCCTGCTCCTAGTGGCCACTGAGTCCCTGTCCAGAGTTGGGTTAGTATCAAGGTCCACACCCTGGAGCTGGGCCCAGCCAGAAATCTCCCATCTCCACCGTTGGTTGCCCCGCCCAGCTCTAGCCAAGGCCTAGGCTGAGGCGAAAGCAACTGCAAGAGCCGGGTTAGCAGAGCAAGCATCAGCCCCGCTGGCCCACCCCGCGGGGTTGCCGGTGGCTGCTGCTTCCCAGGACCCAGCAAGCCTGGCCATGAGTCCCACAGTCCAGGCCTCCTTGTTGCAAACCTCAGCCAAATACTGTGGGTTTGCAGGACCCTGCAAATTCCTATTTTAACTTTTTTTTTTTAATTTTTTTTTTTTCTGGTGCTAGGAATTAAACCGAGGGCCTTGAGCATACTAGGCAAGTGGTTTGCGACTGAACCACACTCCAGCCCCTCAGCATTTTTATAACGTCAAGAACTTGTAAACTACCTGAACTCCATCAGTTTGTCAGATCTGATGTGAAAAGATGTGAAGTGGCTTGATTATTGATAAGCACAAAAGGCAGGTTATAAAATAGTATGTGTAATGTACACATAGAAAAAGCCAGAAATGAATGTCTATATAAAATGGAATTAGGAATTATTTTTAAGACAGATTGTACTTGCTAAACGTTCCACTGTTTTAATTAAATTTTAAAGCTAGGTTTTAAACGTACACAGGTTTAAAAATTCACTAAGTTCAAAAGAAACTCAAAGTCTTCCTCTTATCTTCTTCTTTGGCTTCCTCCCCAGCAGAGGACTTTCATATTGAAACAAAAGAACATTTGCATTTTGATATATAAAGGAATAGAATGTTTGTTCCTGGATTTGTTCCATTAACTGGAGAGGAGATTCTTAGGATAAGAGGAGGAAGTCAACTTTGGAATCAGGGTTTTCAGCCCTAGCGGTGTGGCTAGGTGTGGTCTTCAGCAAGCCACCAAGCCTTTCTAATTCTCAGTCGTCTCTTCTTCAAAATGGAGGTTGTCACTCTTCCCAACATCTTATTGTAAAGATTAGATGAGATGACTCTCTGCTTCCTGCTTGCCATGTCCTGAGATGCTTTTTCTCCCTGATGCCCTCCTGTCATGAAGTTCTGCCTCATCTTGAGCCCAGAGCTATGGAGTCAGCTGACCATGGACTGAACCTTTGAAACCAGGCTCATGCTGAGAATTTGCCTTGAGTCTGAGAGAAGATGTTGGACTTGTATTTTTGGGTCTTTGGGTCACAGTGATGAAAAAGCTAACTAAAACAAAAGTATTCCTCACATGTTTCTTATCTGTCAGACTAGATTCCCTGAATGCATTGAGTAAAAGAAAAGTTCCTGTTGGAGGAATGCAGATCAAGAGATAAATTCACCCTATGTCTCTGTTAATGCCTGAACACAAGCTGGGACCAGGTCTGAGAGATGCTGGATTTGGAGATGCAATGGCACCTGATTTGTAGGCAGAGTGGTGTACAGTCTTCAAATTTCTGAGAGCTATTTCTGGCAGAACTTCGTTCAATTAGAATAAGCCAAACCTGGCCAGAGTAAAAGGAGATTTTTTTAATCCAAATGTGAACATAAGGACCTTCAGATGTGCTTTACCTGAAAGGAAAAGCAGTTGTGATGCTGGGGAGTACTGAAGACAATGTATTAACAAGTAGATTGGGAATACCAAGCAAAACTAATTGCAATGGCAGCCTGAGACCATACCTGGAAGGAAGTAGGAGAAAAATTTTACATGATTGCTTTTTGGAGCTAGTGGCACTAACCTCTTCTCAGGGGACTGAAGTGAAAATGAATGTCTAAAGCCCAGCTTCTAGTCTGGGGACATACACAGGGGTCCTCATGCCCCCTAGGTACTGTTCCATGAAATAATACCTGCTATGTCCTGGGTCTTCAAACTTGATTCTTGGTCTAGGGCTAAAAGGATCTACAGAGAATGGGCAAGCTCTTATTAATATCTCTGTATTCATATTTATGCATATTTTCAAATTCCATATGGTTATCTGAACAGAGTCCTCTGAATATGTGCCAATCCACAATGTTAAAGATATCTGCTACTGGTCTGTTGTCTGTCAGAATAGTTTCCCTAAATGTGTTGAGCAAAACAAAATTTATTGAATAGGACTACAGAACAAAAGATGAATACATCTGGTAATTCTGTATGTTTAGGGGAAACTCACAGAAATCCTGAGAAATATTTTAATTACAATTGAACATAAATTATTGAAATAGAAAATTGCTTCAGTGAATAAAGAAGAAACCAGAAAAAAAGATTAGATGAGATAACATGTAGACAGCACTTAGTGCCATTGCATGAATACAGATGCCCAGTAAATACCAGCCACAGTCATTACGGCAATTATTACAGGTAAGTGTAACAGGACTGGCGCTCAGTCTTCAGAAATGTCTGTTAGACACTGGACTGATCATCCATTTACTTGACAGGGGATAATTTCTGAGATGAAAAGCAGGTATAAAAAATTCCCTTGAAGTTGATGTGGGCTTTAAGGAATCACAAATTCTTTTGTCACTGGGTAGCTGGCAGATGCAGTGAAGGACTGAGATGATGTTCTGTAGCTAAAGCAGGCCACACAAGGCTGTGGGCAAACCCAGATATATCTGCTCTCAAAAGTCCCAGAAAAAGCAAGCCTCCAACCGGCCAGAGGAAGATGAAAAGCTGGGCCCAGGAATGAGGAAGCTCACGTTCATTCATCTCTGTTTGGCTTGGTGTCCCTGTCTTCTGTGAGTGAACAGTCTCCTGTGTGCACGTGCTGACTCATGCTTCGATTTGGGGCAAGGAATGTGGAGCTCTTGGATTGTCTTCACAGGGATTGGGGGCAGGTGGAAGACATAGTGGGATCAGGTAAGGGAACCCTGACTCTATCTGGGACAATTTATACACATTTTTTTCCATTGCCTCTCTATAATTTTTTGAGGTAGGTATTACTTCCCCATTTGTATACAGAATGACTTGACGATGGTCACACAGTTACTAAGTGATAAAGCTGGAACTCCCACTCAAAGGCTGACTTACCAAGCTGCCTGCCAAACCCTTGCCTTGAAGAAACTTCTTGGTGCAAGTGGCTGAACGTAGTAGAGAGCAAGGGCTCTGAAATTAGAGAAGTTGAACTTAATTCTTTCAGGGTGACTCAATGATCTCTGTCCTTATTTTTCTTTTCTGCAAAATGAACCTTATGATACTTAGAGCACTGGATGCTTAGATCAGATGGATCTGAAAGTGTGGCTTCAACTTCAAAGAGCTATGTAATTGTTCATGATGGTGGTTAGGAGCTTGAATTTGAGGATGTCTCTGAAGGAAACTGTGCCCAGCAAGGTAAGAGGTGCAGGGTCAGTCCTCTGTTTGAACCTGGGAGATGGGAGGGAAGGATTGGCTAGGCTCAACCGGAGCAGAAGTGTTTTGCTCAGTATTGGGTACTTCAAAGCAGATCAGTAAACATTAACTGAAATTAATCCAGACACTCCATGGGAATTGGTTTGGATGAGAATCAAGACTTTCATTAAATATTTGTCACTCACTCTCTGCAACGTCCTGAGCTGGGCCCTGGGGAAATAAAGGAAAATGAAACAGGTCCTTTAGAACATGAGATAGAGGGTGCTACATACCACTGGTTTCTCTGGGACTGCTATAGAAATAGGCATGAAAGATCCTCGAACCAATAGCTGAAAGGACCATGATCCGAGTCCTCACAGAGGTAGGGAGAGCTGTGGATGGCCAGAGGTGGAGGGAAGATGCCTGCTTGGGGGTGAGAAAGGGAGAGATAGGGAAAACACCAGGTGGGAGATGAAGACCTATGGCTCTTTGTTCTAACTTCTTGGGTGTCAACATCAGTTTGAAATAAGAACCTTCATGGGGTTGAGGGATCTAGAGGAAAGAGACAGGAAGGGATAAGGTTGGGAGAAAATTGATGGGATGCTATGAGAAATGGGATGGATTGGAGAAATTGTCCACAGAGGAGCTCCTTTTTCTTAGGATATGAGCCAGGCAGTAGGTTTCCTTGCTGACAGACCACCTCAAGAAACTTCAGGGAGTTTCAGCATTACACTTCTATTAGACTCATCTTTAGCTTTTTACTCAATTTTCTTCATGTGAACTTTGCTTACTTCCTAAACTGATACTGATTATACATACTTTATATGGTGGTTGTAAGGAATGAATTAGATCAACACCATATACTTGTGCCTCAAGAAGCATATATGAGCATATTCCTAGCCGTGCTGTGTATAATGCAGAAACACTGGAACCATCTAATGTGCCCTTGACTCAATGGGTAAATAAATTATAATGTATTTATAAAAACAGAATACTATACAGCCCAAAAATGAATGAATTAGGATTCTAGGAGTCAACAAAAATGAATTTCAGGAGCACAGTGTTGAATGAGAAAAGTAAGTCACAGAAAAGCGTATGTACTCTAACACATTTATCTAAAATTTAAAAACATGAAAAACTAAAAAAATACTTTAAGGATGCAAATGTATGGTAAAACTATAAAGAAGAGCAAGGGAATAAAACAGAAAATTCAGAAGTGTGGTTATCTCTTGAATAAGAAGGAAGAAAATGGAATGGAGTCAGGGAAGGCACTGAGGTGATTGCAAAAGTCAAGGTAATGTTCACTTTTAAAGATCTAAATTTAGCCAGGTGCAATGGTGCACTTCTACAATCCCAGCGGCTGGGGAGGCTAAGGCAGGAGGATTGCAATTTCAAAGCCAGCCTCTGCAACTTAGCGAGGCCCTAAGGAACTCAACAGACCCTGTCTCTAAAATACAAAAAGGGCTGGGGATGTGGTTCAGTGGTTAAGTGCCCCTGGGTTCAAGCCTTAGTACCAAAAAAAAAAAAAGTCTGAATTTAGGTGCATGAATTTTGTTGCATCATTATTTTTATATCTTACACATATTTTATAGATTTTTTTTAACTTAGTACTAATACAAACAATTAGCGGGGGGGGGGGGGAACTATTCCACTCTCAAACTCAGGATTTGCCCCTGGGGTCTTATGTGGGTTCAACATGTCACTCAAAGAAGTGTTATTTCTGTTCAGACCCCATCTACCCTGGCCACATGAAGACATTTGTCTGCAAGGATTGCAGGGTCTTTAGGTTCTTTAAAAACAAATGTCATAAAACCTTGTAAAAGAAGTGAAATCTTCGCAAGTTCAGGTGGCCTAAAGCATTCCGGAAAGCAGTTGGTGAAAGGCTGACAGTGGATTGCTCATTTGAATTTGAAAAACGTAGAAATGAATCTGGCAAATACCAGGCAGAGCTATGGAACAAAACTACTGATGCAATGAAGAGAGTCTAAGAGATCAAACAGAAATGCCACGCTAAATTTATAATTAACAGGTTGGAGAAGAATAAAGAGCTGCGGAAAGTTCAGGACATCAAAGAAGTCAAGCAAACATCCATCTTATTCCCATGCACGCAAAGGGAAGCAGCTGGGAAAAAAATGGTACAGTAATTACAACAGGATGTAACATGAAGAATGAGTCTTAAAAATCTCACTATGACCGTTTGTATATGTACATTTGAATATCTCCTTTCGAGACTTAGAACTTCCAATTTACTGGGGGTTTTTTTTTGTTTGTTTGCTTGTTTGTTTGTTTTTTTTTTTTTACATAAGTCACTGGAATGAAAGGTGATTAGAAACACTTCTCTCTCACATTGCAAATCATCAGATTATGGATGTTAGATTGTACCTCAATGTTAAATTGTCAATGATAGATGTGCTATGTAAATGATGAAAATTCTGTTTGTAAATAACAGAGGTGAATTGTGGACATAAAATAGTCATGCCATTTGGGTACTAACTCTAGGAAGCATTTATGTAACATCTACTTACAGAAATTCATTGCTTAGTGATACATAAAATAAAATTAATAATATTTATATCATATGCCTGCATGTTATTGGATTATACTAATTTAAAATTAATTTATCTTCTGTTGATTTGAACATTTTACCATTAAGATAAGATTAGGATGAGATTTATCATATCTCTTTAATTCTGGTGTGATGATGCAGAGAAAAGAGGAGACCAAAGGGCATCAGAAGAATATATTCATAATGTTCATAAGAATATCAGCATTCCAGAAAATATTTATGAAATGTTTTATTCATAAGCATGTGTAAAAGGAAGTATTTTTCATTGATATCTAAGAATATATTCTTAATAAATATATGTACATTAGAAGAATATGTTCTGGAATATTAGAATTTTTCTGCACATATTCTTTTTCTACTCCTCCATCTCCACCTCTCTTTGTCCTATATCTTCCCCATTCTCTAACCCTAACCCCCCTCTCTCTGATCCTCAGCCTTCTCCCCACTGGCCCCTGGTGTCCCCATTGTCTGCTGGTACTGACCCCTTCTTGGTCTTCCTCCTAACAGAGGGTCCCTCTGTCTACCCCAGCTGTCTCCAGCTGCAGCAGCTCAGAACCAAGGACAAACTGAGACATCAGGAATGGGAAATACTGTTACCAAGACAAAAGTCGACCAATCAACGAAAGCAAATTGAAATCTTAAAAAGCTGTTAAAGCCATCCCATCTACTGAAAAAATCTCCATAAATTTTAGAAAGTTAAAAGCAATAAATTGAGGGCATTGCTCCTTCACAGAAGTATCTGAGCACACTGACCTGCTTCCCCAGGCAGGGCTCCTCCAGGGCAAGAATGGCTTTAGTTTATCTCTTTGTCCCTAGTGCCAAGCACAAAGTTGGCAACCTCAAAGCTTTGTTAGAGAAGAATGGGCACATTGAGGGATTCAACATGACACCAGGGCCAGAACTTATTTCCTGCCACCCTGGGAGTAACAAAGCTGCTTTTGGAGCCATGCTGGCCTCCCAGTAGCCTGCATAACCTGTCTGTTGTTCCGGCATTTGGGGGGCTGCAGGGAATTCCCAGAGGACTTTGCCACCAAGAGCCAGGTGGTGGGAACCTGAGCAGGAGCCTCAGGAGTATCATTTTGCTATTGGTCATTAGGATCCTGGACTCTTAAATAAGATGCAAGAGACCATTGGCCAGGGCGGGATCTTCACAGATGTCTGTGCTTATCCCCACTGGACCTCTTCCCTGCCAGTCCCCTGCACACACTGAGGTTCACTGAAGGGTCTCCCAAATGTGTGAGCACTGTGTGTGGACTCAGAAGAACCAGAAGCAGCCCTTGACCTCTGGGCTCGTAGTCCAGGAAATGAGGCACGTGGGAGCACAGTTCATGTCCACACAGGGTGATGGCTGCAGTCACAGGAATCTGGCCATACTGTGCTGTCTAGTGGCAGTGCGTGCAGCTATGCTCATTTGTGAGGAGAAGGTGTGGTTAGCGTTGGGGGTTCCTGTGGTCTGCCTTTGCTTCCTTTCCAGAGGCAGCTGTCCTCAGAACTGGGTTTGAGGCCTGCGCAGCTGTGTATCAGATGGCCAGGTGGAGAGGAGGTGGGAGTATCATTTGGAAAGGAGGAAAGAGTATGGAGCAAGACCCAGAGGTAAGAAACTGCACAGGTTGCCTGGCATTATGAGTAGCTTGGGAGGAGTGGGACGAGGTTTCCGGGGGGTTGCTGATGGGCGAGGGAAGATTAGGCTGAAGGGGAAGGCAGTCGAGGTTTTATCTTGTGACAATGGGAAGCTCCTGAAAGAGTTTCAGCAGAGAAGAGGCATGCTCAGATTTTCATTTGACCAACATTGTACTGTTGTGGAGTTTAGACAAAAGAAGGACCCTGTAGGCTGCTGTTGTCACAGCCCAAGTGTAAGATCATGGGCTCTGGCTCCAGGCAGTAGCAGCAGATTGGAGAGCAGGAGACAGGTTCAAGACGCCTTTACAAAAGAGAGCAGGTACAACTGAGTGACTTACCTGTGAAATATGTATTATGCTCCTCCTGTGTTCAAGAAAACAGGTGGGAGCATGAGAGAAGGGGGTGGGAGCTGTGGGGGCGTGGGGAGGGGGACATTTGTTCCTCACTGAGTGTCCATCTGGCTCATGCTCACAGTACACACAACACAAGGCCCAAAGCAGCAAGTGTGCAAGGAGCACTACTGTGCAGCACTGTGGGAACCCAGGGGCAGGAGGACCTTGGAATATGAGGTGTGGAAGGCCACCCCAGGCAGGGGGAACAGCATGAGCAAGGGTACAGAGATGTAAAGCCTGAGGAACTGTGACTTGGGGGTGCCAGGCAAAGGGCTAGAGGGGAACAGAGAGATGCATGGCCAGGACAGCCAGGGGTGGACTGTGGTGAGCCTCAGATGTCAGCCTAGATGAGGGTTCTAGCAGAGAGAATGAAGCTGAAGGGACAGCTATGTGACACATGACAAAGGCAGCCTTGAGTGTGTGTATGTTTGTTGTTTGTTCACCAGGCTCTTCTGGGTACTGGCAGTGTGGGCAGATAGGAGCAGTTAACAAGATCCTGGGCTTAGCAAGCTCACAGGCCAGAGGGGAGAAGAGAGAAAAGAAAATCACTTGCCTTTGGATTAGGTGCAGGTAAACTGATAGGTATGATCTCATTTAATCTCAAAGCTACATACGAATTGGACAGGATTATCCTCATCTCTCAGGCAGGGAAATAGGCTCAGATGGGCCAAGGTCAAGGTCCTAACAATGTTATTTGTTTAGCAAATAACATGAAAAATCCAGGATACAACACACAGGGAATCCAAGACATCTAACACGAGGGCCTGCCCTCAGGTCTGGAAGTGAGACCCCAGCAGAAGTATGGGATGTGGGTGGGGGGAGGTTAATCAGAGCAGCAACATGATCTGAATTCAGTCTTAAATATGACCATATTAATTAATTAATATGTCACTGTATAGACAACCAAGCCACAGGAAGGTGAGGGTGAAAGTCAGACAAATGAAGATTGTTGTAATTGATCAGGAAAAAGAATCAGTGATGGCTTGGTGGCATTGCCATCTGGGTGTCACAGCTTTGACTCTGATCTCTGCTTTAACACTCTGAAGAATTGGGATCCCAGGGTTTTCTACTTGGCTTCAGCACTAACTGACCCCGTTGGGTCTCTGGATAGGTCTCTTCAGTGGGGCCAACATGAGGTGCTTGGGCTCAGGTGTCTTTAAATTTCCTGTCCTCTCTAAAGATGGATGTCATTACTTGCTTACATTTTCCTGATGATTTTGCTGTCTAAACTCCATGTCCTGACCATGTATGATCCCACCTCCTTCCACATCATTTTCTGCTACTCCCCCTTTCTTTAATCTGCCCCAGACACACTGACCTCCTTTTTATCAAATAGCCAAGCTTATTCCTACCACAGGGCCCTGGCATCTGCTATTTCTGCAGCCTAAGAAACATTCCCCTTGGATAATTACATGACCAGATTCTTCTCAACCTTCTGGTCTCAGCTTAAATTTCACCTTCTCAGGGAGATTGTTTCTGACTACATTAAGTTACATGGACTTCCAATCACATCATGTCACTTCTCCTAGTTTGTATTTCTTCCAGAACTTTAGTAAATCATAATCACCTTATTAATACATTGAAATTATCTTTGTTTATACTTTTTGTCTTCTTAATACAGTGTCAGTTCCACAAAGACAAGACAGAAACCTTGTCTGTCTTTGTGCATCATGACATATCCAGCACCTAGAATGGTGTGGTCAGGACGCAGTAGATGGCACTCAGTAAGTATTTGTTGAATGAAATTTAAAAAATGAAGGAATGAGCCATCTTTCAGCTTTTTGTAATACATAATCTAAAACAAGATTTTATCCATTTCCTGGATCCGAAATTGTTGTTGTTTTTTTTTTTAATTTAAATTACTAAAAGCCCAGTTCTAAGGAAGGAAATGATCATGCATTTTCCTGAATTAATCTTTTTTAAATTATTAAGTCAAAGTGTTACAAACTGTCAAGGTTGAGTGGAAACCATCTTGTTCTTTAGAGCCAGGCAGACCTGGATTAAGTGGCAGCTTCCCTGCTTGCTAGCAGCGGAGGCACACAGATTCCTAAACTCTTGAGCTGAGTGTCACTGCAGTGATGTAGGGTGATGCCACCTACCTTACAAGAGACATTAAACTAGACATTGGATGTAAAGCGCCTGGGTGCCATTGGTGCTCGGGGAAGCCAAGTCCTCCTCCTGCAAGGAGTGAACCTGCTTCACTCTCCCATCTGCCCATCCTGAGGGCAGCTTTCTCTTCATCCTTTCCTCTGTGGGCTCTGCACAGGTCCCGAAGACCAACATGTTTGTTGAACAAATGGTGAAATCTGCTCCAAGGCCTTGTCTTAGTTCTGGTTGCTATTTAAAAAAAAAAAAAAGTAGACTTGCACACTTGGTTGTTTATAGGCAACAAAAACCTATTTCTCACATTCTGAAGGCTAGACGTCTGTGATCAGGCTGCAGCACAGTGGGTGCTACCTTTTCCTTGTATCAACAAAAGGAGGAAAGAGGGTGAGAGAACTCTCTGGGGTCCCCTTTATATGGGCTCCAATCCTAATTATGAGGTCTCCACTCATGACCTAATCACCTTCCAATGCCCTTCTCTTAACACCATTGCCTTAGAGGTTAGGACTTTGACATACGAATTTTGAGACACACAAACACGCAGTCCATAGCAACCTTCATTCTACAGACGAGGACACCGTAGCCCAGAGAGGCAAAGGTGCTCTTCAAGTCTCACAGCATTTGAATGGCAGAGTGCAACTTAGAAATAGACTTAAAGGAGTCCAGTGCTTTTAAACAGCCCCCTGCCCCCACCTGTGCACTCTGCTTGGTTTCATTCATTGTTCATGCACAGCCTCTGGATCCTGTCCTAGGATTTATATACATTCACGTAACTCTCCAAGGCTTAGGGGAATTTTTAGGCTGCAAGGGAACCCGCACCAAGCTAGTAAACAAGGCTCAAATACTTCACAGGCTTTATAAAAAGTGTTTACACAAGAGCTTACTAACTGGCTTACAATGGTAAACTGTCTCTGAAATACATTCTCACTGACTGGAAGTGTAGGCAGAGGGTCACCCTCTCCTATCCACCAGCCTCCAGCTGTGTAGCAGTATCATTCTGTGGGTTCACATACTTCCTGGTGCTACTCCAGTGGCCTTGTGCTGGGCCCCGGATCTCTGAATACCAGAGGCTGGCAGTAGGCATGAACATGGGCAATGACCATATGGTGAAATCTGAACAGAGTCAAGGCAGAGGGAAATGCAGGGAGTTGAGGGAGCGTCACTGCAGTGATATAGGTTGATGCCACTTACCTAACAGGAGGCATTAAATTAGACATTGGATATAAAGCACCTGAGTGCCACCTTCCCTGGCAGAAGGTGCAGGGAAGGCTTCCTGGAGGAGAGGGCATCTGAGTTTCATTTTTTTTTTCTAAGTGAGAATTTTCTTGTCCTGGTAACATGGCTTTTACCAAGCCTGGAAAACTTGTGCTTTTTGCAAAATCCAGATGATGTAAAAAGTATAGAGCTTAACAGTAAGTTTGGGGCAGACTAAAAACTGAATGGTCTTTATAAGCACATTTCTACCCCTAATAGCCCCAGTCCAAATTCAGCAGCAGCAAAGCTGAATTACTACCAGCGTTTTCTCCCAGCATCACAGTCACTTTGTCCCTGGAGCTCTAAATCTGTGGAGTGTTTTCATTTTTGGTCCTGTGCATGGAGCCCAGGGCCTCACACATGCTAAGCATGCAATGAGCTACACCTTTGAACCCAGGGTTTGTATTTTTTCCCAGAAGAGAGATCTTTATAGCATATACTTATAATAGGGATTGAATGTATCAAAGTAAGAAATTTGAGCTATGGTTTAGACTTCTTCAAAAACAAATTTCTTAAGTACAAGAGGAAGTATGTCCACAGCTTCTTCATCTACACTCTCAGCTTCCCCAAAGAACTGAACATGGAGGACAGGGTGGTGGTTCTGGAAGCCACCAACTCTCTAGAGTCGTACCTACTCCCTCCAGCAAAAGGTGCTTCTGCAGGATTTTCAGTGTTTGTGTGTGTGTGGTCTTAAGAGTCGTTCAAAACATGAACTTGCTGGAAAATATTGCAAGTGAAACCATGACTTCACATTTCAATGGCAGAGACTTTTGAATCTTCCTTGGGAAGGGGGATTTAATGTAGCTGCTTCCTCAGAAAGTTTTCACAGAGACTCTAGCTGCTCCTTTTTTTCTGCTAATGCAGGCAGCCCTTTACCATGCACACTCTTGCATACTCCTTTCTTCAACTGTCACGTGGTTTTGTGGATTAAGACATATAGACAGCAGATGTCACACCCACCACTCCCTCTCCTGGGGTAGGGAAAGCAATCAACTGCCAAAGGCCCCCAGGCCACAAGCCTTGTGCCAGACACCTGCCATATGCCACCTAATTTCTTCCTCACAACAGCCTGGGCTTATTTCTCAGACAGTTTGATGCTATCCTCACTTTTAAGGGGGGGAACATGGAGCTTGGAGATATGTAAGGTCACCTCGCTGAGAAGTGACAGGGCAGGCTGGGTGGTTTTGCTGGGAGCCAAACCAACAACCCCTAGCATAATGGATGAGATTTTCCTGCTGCAGAACAGCCCTTGCAAGCCCTTCCTGGCCAAGAGCAGGAAGCCCACGCCTCAGCAGGACCATGGGAGTAATGATTCCCACTTCGTAAACATTTATTATGAGCCAGGCACTGTGCCCAGTGCCCTGCGATGTTATCACTCCAAACTTCTCTCAAACCCCATGAAATAGGATTTTGAAACTCAATTCACAGGTGAGGAATCTGAGGCAAAGAGAATCAAAAACTTGCCCAAGGTCACAGGGTTTATTAAACATAGGGCTGGGATCTAAATCTACACCTGGCTGACTTCCTGTGAACCTGCAGGGCATGGAAGGATAGACCCTGATAGGGCTAAGACAGCTTCCTGTTTGTCTCAGTGTCCAGGGAGGCACTAAAGATCAAGGGCAAGACAGCTTACAGGGGCCACACTAAGAGACAAAAACCCCACCATGAAGATGCATAGAAGACTAAGACTTTGGAGGATGAAGAGGATGATGAGCGGACAGTATTGTCTACCTCTGCCTGCCTACACCCTGTCCCAACGCCCATGTGGAAGGGAGTTTCTTCATCACTTGGGCCAACTGAAGGGAGCTTCCAAGGAATTATCCAGAGAATATGGCCTGTGTGCCTTGACATTTAGTGGGTGTAGAGTCTGAACCCTGAACCATTCCTGAAGATGTCCATGTGTGAGAGGCTAGGCTAGAGTGGTCACAGGTACCCAAGTCACTAGACGAAGTGATCTGAGAACAGCGTAGATTCTGATTGGGCAAGGATACTTGGGGATTTTCATGGCCCAGATGTGTCCTTATTGCAAGATGTTGGATTACAAGGGTCACAGTTCAAGAGAAATTTCTAGAAGGATAGATGACCCTTAGAGGGGATAGACAAGGACTCGGCTAAGAGAGGAGGCCAGACAAGGCAAAGCCAAGTGAAAGAACCATGGTGGGAGATCCCTGGAAACAAGGAAGGGCTATGAGGGACCCAGGGGCCCTCACACAGGACAAATGCCAATAATAGCTACCTTGAAGAAGGCCCAATGCCAAGTTGTATCTGCAGTAATCCAATTAGAACTTGCTTATTCCTTGTCTCACGGTCTATCTGCACCTGATAAGAATGACTGGGGGGGATGAGAGCAATAGACGGTGTGGGTAGAGGTGCCCAATCCAGAGCAGGGAGTCTAGGTCTCCTTCAAGACCACTGAGCTGGTTGTCATCCCTTTGGGTATTGTGCTTAGTCACTCCCAAAGGACAATTTGAGGCCTAGGGACAATCATCAAAATGGTTAATTTTTTTGCAGTGATGAAATGCTCCACATTTAGAATTTATCACTTTTTCCCTTTATTACATTTGTAAAGTTTCAATCTAATATCCCTTTAAATATTATCATTCCTCTGCCCTTGTTAATCAGCTTTGTATCACTGTGACCTGACAAGAACAACGTAGAGGAGGAAAAGTTATTTTGGCTCATGGTTTCAGAGGTTTAGTCAGTCCGTGGTCAGTTGACTCCACAGCTCTGGCCACAGGGTGAGGCAGAACATCTTGGTGGAAAGGCATGCAGGAGGAAGACAGCTCAGGACGTGGCAATCAGGAAGCAGAGAGAGCTTGGCTCACCAGGGACAAAATATAAACCCCAAAGGCACACCTCCAATGACCTATCTTCTTCAGTCACACCCTGCATACTAGAGTTACCACCTAGTTAATCCATATCAGTGGCTTAATCCACAAAATAGATACAAATCTTATAATTTAATCATTTCACCTCTGAAAATTTTTGCATTGTCTCACACGTGGAAAGAAGAGTGGGAGATGCCTGTTGTTTAAATTAACATCTGGCCACAAGGTGCCACCTACGTTCCATTCCCCCCCTCACCCCCCCTTCTATGAGCACAGATACTCCTGAGGAGTTGGCTCTGGGCAGGAATGCCTTAGACCGGAGGCAGCTGTAAGAAGAGCCCAGTGCTGACCCCACCTTTGTACCAGAAATCTTCTCAGGCTCCTGGGGAGCAGACTGTGGACAGCTATTGTATAGAGATGACAGGAAATGCCTCTCCCCTCAGGCAGGGCTCACCAGTCACAGTATCTCTGCAAGGTCCCCAGGGCTGCTTCTTAGCTTTGCACTTTTTGTGACTCACCGGTGTCAAGCCATCCAGGATCAAATGGGCTTAGGGGGACTTTGCCAACCTAATCAAGGCCCAGGGAGATTCCAAAGCAAACATCACTTACTTTGGGATGAGGGTGATGAAGGCAGATTGAAGGCAGATTGCTCTTACAACAAAAGCAATAGGGTGGGCTGGGGTTGTAGCTCAGTGGTAGAGCACTTGCTTAGCATGTGTGAGGCACTGGGTTCGATCCTCAGCAGCACATATAAATAAAATAAAGGTCCATCAACAACTTAAAAAAATTTTTAAAAAATAGGTATTATTTTTTCCATTTTCACATTCATTGGCATCTACCACTAGGCAAGCACTGTGCCCATTCTGTACATAACCTGCAGATTAAATAAGCCTTTTGGGAAAACAAGAAACCTCACCTCACTAAATATCAATGACTAGATACGTCTGCATTTCAGAGAAAAACACAAGGAGAACAAAAGGCATGTCTTGGAGGAGGGAAGCTATGGCTGCCCTCAGGATGGGACTGCCCTGGTGCCATCCTGGCTCTCCCCAGGTCTGCCTCCAGAACTGGGCCCTGTACCTGCTTCCTGACCTTGGCCAGGATATGCCTCCAATGCTGCCATGGACCCTGGGAGTCAAATGCTCAGGTTCCTGCCAAAGCCACCTTGGCCAAGATCTGCATGACAGAACAGTGGGGTCGGTGTCTCCAGATGGCTCCAGTGAACAGCTCCGTTTCTGAAAGCTGTGGGTGAGCCTTCTCTCACTGACACATCAGGTGAGGGTAGGAGGCACTCGCGGGATTGAAGGGACCAAGAGATTCCAATGGGAGGCCAAGGAATATGGTGGATTCCTTTTTAAAATGTCTTTTTATTGCATAAGTCATTTATGCTCCTAGTTGAACAATATAGATAAAGTCAAAAAAATTTATAACCCCTCATTTTGGTCTGGTGTGTGAAAAACTGATCTACCTTCCTCCTGCCTTCCAACACACAGGCAAGACACACACACCACAGTCTGCACACATGCACACACGTAAGGAAAGCTAAAGACTGAGTAAATTCCTTACTAGCATGGTCAATCTAAGTTCTTCCTTTATACAGAGAGAACCAATAGGCAGAAGTTCTTAAGCCTTCCTTGACATGACTGAAACCACTTCGGAACCCCATTAAAAACACAGGTTTCTGGCTTCACCTGGAGGGTTCTGATTCAGCAGTTCTGGGTTAAGGCTCCAGCATTTTAGCAAGCACCCAGATGGCACTGACACAGGGGTCAAACCTCACCTAGAGAGATACTGAAGTAAAGGGAGACAGAGCACCTAAATTCTTCTGGAGAATCTCAGTCAGAGCAGGACATAAGCAAAGCCCTCTCAGCAGGGCTGCGGGAGGGATTGGCGTTGCCAACTCCTATCCTGCAGTTTAAATAACAACTATTTCCTCTCAGTGTGTTTAGGTGGTGCTGACAATTGATTTCTCTCTGATATATTGTGCTTATCCAGAAAGTTCAATGGTTAAACACAAATGAATATCAAAGAGAAAATCCTTCCCGTGGTTTCCCCTTTGATACAATGGGACATGTTAAGACCTGAGTGGGGGCCTTGGATTTCTGCAGTTGTTTTTCTCAAGCTCTTATGGACATCAACAAACATCAGCTGACTGGGGGCTGCCACCTGCAGTGGTGTAGTTCCTGTGTACTATGTTTGTGTCCCTTTCAAATTTCATGTGGAAACTTAATCCCAATTCAACAGTGTTAACAGGGTGGCTTTTAGAGGGGTGATTAAGCCATGAAAGCTCTACCCTCATGGGTAGAATTTGTGCCTTACAAAGGGACTGAGGGAACTAGCTAGACTCCTTTTGCCTTTCTTTCCCTCTCACCATGTGAGGACAGTGTTCCTCCCTTTGGAGGACTTGGTAACCAGGCGCCATCTTGGAAGCAGAGAGCCGCTCTCACCAGACACAGGACCTGCTGGACCCTTGATCTCAAGACTCCTCAGCCTCCAGAACTGCGAGAAATAAATTCCTATTTATTTGATCAATTATTCAGTCTGTGGTAAAAATTACCCAGTCTGTGGTAGCAATCTACTTGGACTGAGATACCATGTAACAACTAGATGGGTCTACTTGTTGGGGAACAAGGCATTGCTCCCTATTGCGTGAAGTCCTCTAGGAAAAATGTATGGGAAGTTGTGGGGAGGATGAGTCCAGAGAGTGTGAACCTCTTCCCTGTGGTTGGGCCTGGATTTTCATGGGATCAGAGAGGCTGGTAGAAAGGCATGAGGGAGGGAAACTTCCTGGGAGGAAGACAGGTATAAATCTTAGGGCAAGAGAAAGGAGGTTAGAAACAGGGGTTCTCCTGAGAGAACCTCTTCCTTAGGAAGATCCCTAGGGTTTCCCCATCTCTTGATATTTCCATCTGGTCCAAGCTTGCACCATCCCCTCAGACGCTGTAGCTCCTTTTATAGCTGTCCCAATCATCTGTGAAGAAGGCTTTTCCCCTGCCCCGTTGCAGAAAACGGACAGAGCAGAAGGGAGGGTGGAGCCCTGTTCCTTGCCATCTCCTCCAGAGTCTCTGCAGGCGGAAGGTCACCACCCCACTGAGGGAGCTGCAGTCCAGATACCCAGGAGAGACCAGCAGCCCAGTCACAGCGGCTCGGCCAGCCAGGAGTACTTCTGGTAGATGACTCCAGAGAGGTGAAAAAACCAAAAAACCTCTGTTGCTCTCTGCCTATTAGGAGTTTCCTTTAGGAGATGGAGGGAAAGACAGCAAATGCCAGGCCACCTGTAGCCCCCTCAATGCCTTTGTGCCAATTAGAAAAAGGTCCCTTCTTCAAGACTCTTAAGATCTAGTGGTCATAGATTGTCGTAACATTTTGTGAAAACAAACATTTTCCATCCATCTGCTGGAGAACAGTCATAAGGGACACAGAAACACTTGCTGGTCCTTAGAAGCAGCATGGTGACACGCTGTGTGACTACACATGACAGCTGCTTACAGGTGTCTGAATTTTACAGAGGAGGATGCTGAGCTGAGAGAGGGTAAAGAGCTCCACCAGGTCACAGGGCTGGGTAGAGGTGAATTCAAACTCAGCAGGCTGACTCAAGCTCTGTCCCCTTGGGCCCCTCGGTTTGCGTCAGCAGTGTTCATTACTCCCTTATCTCCCTGACAGGCCCCTGGCTATCGTCCTTGGAAGCCAGCTCAGACATCACCTCCTCAGTGATGCCTTCTTTGACTTTGTCAAGTCAGATTGGCCTTCCCTCCTCAGTGTTCCCCACTCCCGAACTTGTCTGAAGCCTTAGCCTACTGAGTGGGTTTGGTGAGTTGCCAGCCTGTCTCTGGCCCTAGACTGTGAGCACATTTTTCAAGGGCTGCTGGAAGGCTGAGGGATGCCAGCTCTGTGCCCCCAGTACCTGACATAGGACCTGGCACAGAGGAGCAGCTTGGCGATGATGGATGAAATGAACAGAAATGAACTTGTGCACGAGGGGATTGGACGAGTGCTCTCTCAAGACTCTTCCTGCTCTGACTGAACTTCATGAGTTCATTACTCAGTGTTTGGTTCTTAGACTCTGCCCATGCTAGGGCAGAAATCCCAGTGGTACAGAACAGAGGGACACAGGATAATGCCAGGAAATGGCAACAAGATGTCTGCTTAGATGTCCGAGTTGATCAGATGGGAATTGGTCTAGAAATAGTGGAGCTTCTCGGAATGCTCACATCAGTCCATTAAATTCCACAGAATGCCCAGGGGCTCCCCAAGCAGAGCGACTGGATGAGCTGTGAAGATCATTGCCAACTTTGAACTCCCCAGATGCTCCTACATTAGTAAGTTTTCAAGAAAGGAAGAAAAAAAAAACAATGAGCTGTCATTCTGGAATCAGAATGCATTAATAACACTCTCACTGGGAAAAGGTCTAAGGCTTTTTGCCAATTTCAGTCGTCTCCAAGGACACCCTGTTTGGGCAGAGCTTCGTGTGGGGAAATGTGAGAATGAGCTCAGAGGGTGACGAGACACAGCTAGTGAGGCTCCTGGTTCCCTCCTCTTCTCTTCACTTTAACAGGATGTAATGAGACACCACCATGGACTGGACGCTGCCATAGGGAGAGGGAAGGACTGCTCGGCTGCAGAACTCAGCTGGATCTCAAGGGGCCAGTAATCCGTCTTGCCTGCTGGAACTTACTTGAACTGAGCTCTACTGATGGGGCAGCTGATATACCTTGACTAGCATTTGGTGTTGGACTTAGTATTCTTTTTATAATTCTGTTCCATGAAAAAAGAAATCCCCAATGAACCTATCAGATTCTCTAAGTTGATCTCCCTTCATTAATCAATCCAGCCACTCAGCAGGTTGTTATTAAACATCTACCATGCACTCCTGGGCCAGCTCAATACCACCTTAACTTTGTTCTTTTCCTCTTTCAGACTCTTGGCCTTGGCAGGTTGTTTTTACCCCACCTGGAGTGAGCTCCCTGGGCCCTTCTAGGCCATAAGTCTTGATGCAATTTATTGGTGGCCTCTGAACCATCTGGATCGGGACCCAAGGATCAAGAGGGATGGTGCCAACCAGAATCCAGAGAAGCAGTTGCCCAGCAGATGCTGCCTGAACCCAAGGACCTCTTCCCCACATGATGAGACACTCAGGTGGGCACCCATGATCTTGAGTATGTCATTTGCTGTAAGAGATTGTCTGTTCAGACTCCATATCCTCTTCATAGTGGAGGGCATGGATGAGTAACATGTGTGATTGTTCCTTGGAGGAGAATACACAAAGAAGATAGTAAAATCCCCCTGTGATTCATCAAGAGATGGTTATCATGTTTATTAACATCATGTTTTTTAAAGAGATGATGGGCATTTCCTGTGGACTCATGTTATATCCCTGTCCTCTGCTTTTTCCTGCTGTTTTCACCACCTACATGTCCCCTCCTCCTGTCCCTGTCTCCAACCCCCACATCCAATCAGTCTCTGAGCCTTCTGGGCTCTTTCCCTTGTCCCTTCTTTGTGCACCATCACAGAGGTCTGGCCTTCTAGAGATCACCCTCCAAATTCTTCCTCCTCTCCATTTGGATTCAGTTTGGAACCAGGATGATATTCAGTTTACTTAACTATTGTCCTCGAGGGCACAGAAACAGGGCAAAAGCTCCTAGTCTTGGCAGGGAAGGAAGAGAATCTTGCTTTATGGGGATCACTCTACTTTTTTTTTCTTTTTCCTTTTTTGTAACCAGGGATTGAACTCTGGGGCACTTGACCACTGAGCCACATCGCCAGCCCTTTTTTGTATTTTATTTAGAGACAGGGTCTCACTGAGTTGCTTAGTGCCTAGTTGTTGCTGAGGGCTGGCTTTGAACTCGTGGCCCTCTTGCCTCAGCCTCCCAAGCCGCTGGGATTATAGGTGCGCACCACTGTGCCAGGCCACTGTACTGTATCTTTAGGGGGTTGGTCTCAAGGAAACAGGGGAGAAATTGGTCACTAGGTGTCAGAAAGGGAAAGGATCTTTGTAGTACCTGGGTGCTGGTTGGGAGTCCTTGGAGGTCAGTGTGCTGGCCAGCTCTGCTGCTGAGCTCTCAGGGCCCAGCCATTAGCTAACAGCTCTTCCTTTGTGAAAGATGGAAAATGACAACCCCTAGAAAGAAAGGAGGACAATGTGGCCCAGGAGGAGGGAGGGGGAGAAGGCCAACATTAATCCATCCCAGCGGCAATGGGTCCTAAAGGAAGGAAGCAGATACTGAGCGCTGGGCCCTGGACTCCTACCCTTTCCCATTGCTGATGAGTCCTGGAAGGAGAAAAGCAAACA
Organism: Geosciurus inauris; assembly: GCA_004024805.1. Classification (NCBI taxonomy): domain Eukaryota; kingdom Metazoa; phylum Chordata; class Mammalia; order Rodentia; family Sciuridae; genus Geosciurus; species Geosciurus inauris. The sequence continues at coordinate 207,996 of PVHX01000153.1, forward strand.
GTGAAGCTCCAGATAACAATGGATTCGGAGGAAGAAGACAAGCAGTGAGCACCAGGCTCTGGGCTTTTGTCCCTTCCCAGTAACAATGAGTTTTGGACTTTTTACAACATCTTTCCTGACTGCCCAAACCAATGCATTCTGCTTTAGTCTCCAATGATTAAGCCACCCTCCTTGTAAACTATAAAACATACCCCTTGTAACCAGCGGCCATTTTCTACACCCCAAATGTGCCCCCCCAATGCCTGACTGATTGAACCTGTGGCTAAATAAAGAGCATTGGTGAATCTGTTGAGGTCTGTTCCCATCTCGGTTATTTGTGCTTACACCTGAGTTCATGCAGTCTTTAATGGGTTCTCACTTAGAGAGGAGGCCTGGGGCTCAGGCTCTTCCTGAGAATCTCAGAATGAGATGCCAAGAGCTTAATAAGGGAAGACAAGGCCTTCAGGAGCCTGATTTTCTAAGCCCTTTCCTATCTCTGATCTTACTGGATCTTCACATGGACACTGACATAGTTTAGGATAGAGACCCGCACCTCAATTGACAAATGAGGAAGCTGAAGTCCTAAAGGGAAGAGTGAACTACACAAGGTCACCTCAGAATGCCTGTGGAGACCAGGACCGGTCTCCTTCCTTCCTCAGGAATATCCTTCCTGTCACTCTCTTCCATAATTCTATCCACCTGCCTTAGTTCTCTGATGGCTGCAAGAGCAGAGTTGGGATACCTGTGGGACTGGAAACAAGTCTAGAGGCTTGAAGGGGTCCTGGTGGCGATGCGTGTAGATGCAGTACATGCAGGCTCCCCTCGGTGTGTGTTGGGACAGTGATTTTGGCTCCCAGAGGACCCCAGGGCATATTTGGCATTGAGATATTGACTATGTCTCCTTCCATCCCCTGGTTCCCCAGTGTCCAGGAAGCTCCAGCCACACCAACAGAGTCCACAGAATGCTGGACCATGGCAGGCATTTGATAATCATCTATTGAAATTCAATTTAAGCTTGCTGTAGGAACTTGAGTAAGCCACTCAGCTCTTCTTGGCTTCAGATTTGGATCTAGAAAATGAGAAGCTTGGAGTCCTATTCCTAGGAACATGGGGCAGGGGCAGGCTTGCTGTCTTCCAAATTCTATATGGCTGTCACAAGGAAAAGGGGCTCTATTTTCTTGGATAGCCCAAGAAGCAGGATGAAGATGCATGAAGGAAGGCAAAAGAGGGGTGTTGGGTCCATGGAAATGCTGAGTAATTTACTGAGAGCTGGAGCAGCTCTAGAATGGAAGGGCTGTTTAGGAGGGAGTGAGTTCCCTGAACCTAGAGGTGTACAAGCAGGGACCAGGTGGCCATTTTGGGTGTGATACAGAGGAAGTTAGGGTTGGACCAAAGAATGGGTGAGGTCCAGCTCAGACAAATGTGATGTGAGTTATCTTGGAAGTCCCCTCTAGTGCCTAGCATGGTGCTTTGCTCATGGTAGCAAGATAGTGATGGCCAAGCTCAGGAAGGGAGTTGGGAGACCTTGAGACATAGACTCAGATATTTGACTTAGATAAGTGGTCTACAGTTTCCTAATCTGTTTAATTGGAATGATAATCTTCATCCTGCTGATCTTTCTGAAAATATGGCTATAAAATACTCATAAGCTAGGAAATCTCATGGAAATATCAAAGATCTGCATTTAAAACATTTTTTGATATTTTGCCCCCCAAACTAATACATAGTTACCACAGCAAATACCAAAACACCAAAGAAATGAATTTAAAGCTATTCACTATTTCACTACTGAGAGATGGCCATTACTACCATTTGGTCACATGATGAGTATAGCATTGTTTCATGATAAACTGTCAAACTCATTTCCAGAGTGACTTCCCTTTTGCAGTCCCATCAGCAGTGCATGAGTGATCCAGTTTCTCCACATGCTCACCAATATTTGGAGGTGTCATTTTTAGCCATTACAATGGGTATGTGGGGGTATGTGGGGGTATATCATTATGGTTTTAATTTGCATTCTGTTGATGGTCCGTGATGTTGAACTTCTATTTTAAGTGCTTATTTGCAAAAAGTCTGTTTGTTTGTTTGTTTGGTTTTTGGACCATTTTCTATTTGGTGATATTTGTTTTTTCTACTGTTGAGTTTTGATAATTCTCTCTCTATACTAAACACAAGTCCTGGGTTGGATATGTGGTTTTGCAACTATTTGGTACCTTATCTTCCCATCCTATTCACAAGGTCTTTCACAGAGCAAAATTTTGTGTTGTGATGAGGTCCAATTTAGCCATTGGACCTTTAGTGGATTGAGCTTCTTTTAAAAAAAAAAATGTAGTTGTAGATGGACAGCGTGCCTTTATTTTATTTGTTTGTTTTTATGTGGTGCTAAGGATCGAACCCAGTGCCTCACAGGTGCTAAGCAAGTGCTCTGCCCCAGCCCTGGATTGAGCTTTTGATAAAGTCTAACAATCTCTATGTTTGGCCCTAGTTCTTAAATATTTTCTTCTATGCTTTTTCTTAAAAGTTTTATAATTTTATGTTTTACATTTAAGTTGTGATCTGTTTTGAGTTAATTTTTTAAATAACGTGTGAGGTTCCAAGCAAGGGATTTTTGTTTTGTTTTGTCTGTTTTTAGCTATGAAGAGTTTAATTTTTGGTGGTTGGCCAACATCCTATCCTTACACATACCATGAGTTACTTAAACAGCCATGCTACTGATGAATCCTTAGATTTTTTTCATTAGGTTTACTATTGTAAATAGCAATAATAAATATTCTTGTAGCTAAACTTTTTACTTACTTGTAATTGTTTTCTCAGAAGAGGATTTTAGAAGTGGAATTACTGTGGCAACTTTGGGGACATTAGGCAGGTATCGTTGAACTGTTCTTTAGCAAAGTTTGGCAATGTTCTCTCTTGAGCTGGATATAAACAACCTACTTTTCCCTCCTGAAAACAAACCCAAAACCCCAAACAGAAACACTGAAGGGGATCTCCGTGGTGTGTTTATATCTGTAGTTCTTTGATTACCAGAGGCAAATGTGAGTGGGCAGCTGCAGGGGATCCTGGGTTCCCAGCCCCATCTCCTTCCCTCCTGCCTGGTGTCTTCTCTGACCCCGAGTCTCCTCACTTGGGAGCCGACGGTATTAGCAACGGCACTTCCTCATGATGTTTTTGTGAAGATCAAGCAACATCGTGGACATACAATTGCTTTGAAACATGCCCTACTGTTCCAATAGTACACAGGCATTACTAATTTATTGTTAGTTTTAGTTTTCCTTCCTTCATAACTTCTGGCTCCAGCTTACACTGATTTAATTTGTTTTATCAGCGCCCCCTGCTGTGTAGCTATGAGATAGTGACTCCATCCTAACTTGGGCCAGGATGAGGCCTGATCTGTAGGAGGCAGCAAGATACTCAGAGGATTTAAGTACTGGGGTCACACCAGAGCTAAACCACTCAAAACCCCCGATACAGGACCCTGTCCTGGAAATGCTTTGGCTTTGGGCAGTAGAAGATAGAATCCCTCCTGTGCCAGGCCCAGTGATGGGGCTCTACCTGATTTCCTTGGAAACATTACAATAGGCTCTGAGCTTGTTGTGAAAGTGTAAACTATGCTCTTGTCCCCATTTTCTGGTGAGGAAACTGGAGCTCAGAAGGTCAAAGGCCTCAATGGCAGTGATACCACTGGTTAGTGGCAAAAGAGGTTAGGATTGAGCTGCCCCAGCCTTTCTCGCCACCCTGCTGGAGGGGCAAATCATTTCCCCTCTGACCTACCTCAGGCCTGCATGCCTCCATATCACTGACTGTTTTTAGTTGAAGCTCTGAGGTCACTGTTAAAAAGCCAAGGACTCAGCTGGATATGGTGGTGCCCACCTGTAATCCCAGTGGCTTGGGAGGCTGAAAACAAAGGAGGCTTGGGTTTGTTCAAAGCCAGCCTCAGCAAAAGTGAGGCGCTAAGCAACTTAGTAAGATCCTGTCTCTAAATAAAATACAAAATATTTAGAGACAGTGATGTGGCTCAGTAGTCGAGTGCCCTGAGTTTAATCCCGGTATCCATTCTCCCACCTCCCAAAAAAAGCCAAGGACTCAGAGGGGAATATGCTTTGCCATCCTCTGCCATGGGTGGCCAAGGAACAGTGTTTGCTTTATTTTGTGCTGAGCAGCACTCTGCGAAGGGCAGGGAGGAGGCCTGTGCAGGAAGGTCAAAGGACCCAGAATTTAAACCAGCTGGGTCATAGTGAGCCGGTTTGCCAAGGTGGGAAGAGCAAACATTGGGCTCTTGGGAGGGTTCTATGAGAAGCTTCTAGATCAGAGCTGCCCTGGGCTAGGAGAACGTCTAAGTGGCTATGATGAGAAGTTTCTCCCTGCTGACCCCTGGCAACAGGTTGGTTGGCCTGGGCTGGAGCCTGGCTCAGAGTAGGTGGGTCGGGGCCTGTAGGACCTCAAATACCTTGCAAGGTCTCTGCCAAACCCAAGTGTTGGCTTCTGTGAGTTTAGGGGTCAGTGTGACGCCCTAGGTTTGCCTGACTCTCATTCTGTAAGGTAGACATTCTTCTTTCCATTTTTTACGTTTAGCAGAGCACTTATGGGCTCTGGCAATAAACTTGCTTTTAAAATCCAGAGTCTATCACTTAACAGTTGTGGGAACTTCGGCAAGTTATTTGACCTCTCTGAGCCTCAGTTTTTGTCATCTGTAAAATATCTTTATAATGTAGTGAGAATGAAAGAATTCTATACATTCGATGTGGACATCTCAGTACCCCACACTTAGACTCTCATTTTATTAGCAAGTGGGGTTTTTTTTGTTTGTTGGCACTTTTTATTTATTCATTTTATTTTTACTCCAAAATCCAGATTCCTGTATTTCTTTCTATCTCTGCTGCTACCATTGAGTCACCATCATCTCTCTCTCCTGATTTATGGCAACAACCTCCTAACTGTTCTCTCTGCATCCACTCTGGTGCTCACAGCCATGGCCATCATTGTGAAATGTCCACTAAAGCCCATCACCTCTCTGCTTAAAGGCCTCTTACAAGTCTTCTTCTGCAATGGAGTGAAATGCTTGTCCCCACAGTGGCCACTCAGGCCAGGCCCACTGACCTTGGTTCTCCCTACAAACCCCTTGCTCTCTTCATGGCAGCCACCAACCAGCCTTTTGCCCAATGTGGGGCGAGGACTTTGCATCTGAGATCCTCCACACCCCTGAGGAAATGCTCCCTGGGGTCCTTGTGAGGCTGGCTTCCTCCTTTGTTTCAGGCCTCACGTCAAATGTGATAGTGTGTGCACCTGAGTCACCTCTGTGGCACCTCCACTCTGCCCCTCTCTTGCCCTCCTTGTGGCATTTACCATCACCTGTCTTACTTCCATACCAGCCACTATCATTCACCCCTTTTCCCCACTAAACAGCCACCTCCACACGAAGGGACCTTGTTTGTGGTCACTGCTCTTTCCTCAATATGGGTCCCTGGGTCTAAACACAGGAGACACTTAAAACTATTTATGGAAGCCAGGCACCTGTAATCCCAGTATCTCGGAAGGCTGAGGCAGGAGGATTGCAAGTTCAAAACTAGCCTCAGCAACTTAGTGAGGCTCTGTTTCAAAATAAAACATAAAAAGGGCTGGGGATATGGCTCAGTGGTTAAGTGCCCCTGGGTTCAATCTCTGGTACAAAATAAATGTGGATAAATATTTTTAAATTCTTAAAACTCAGAGGTTGAAAGTATTCTATCAGAAGGAACTATGTGAGTACCAGGGAGTCCGTGGTGTCTAGTGAAAACCTCTGCTCATTCAGACTTGTGCCTCTGAGTTTCCTTCTGCTTTCTTCTTGTGGGGACATCCCCTGACCCTGGCCTCCACCCTAGAGTCAACTTCTGGAACAAAACCAGAAAAAGAGCATAGGGGCCACCTGAAAAGGAAGGGGGAGTACCCCAGGTAGTGCCTCCCCCCTACCCCCCCACCATGGGCAGGAGCTCCAGGACACAGACTGGATTCTGGCTCAAGGCTCAGACTGACCCTCTCAGCCAGAGGGGAACTCAAGTCTGGACTCTGCCTATGGAGTCCCTTGCCACCTTGCGTTGCAGTCTCCTTTCTGAGATGCGGAGCCACCGGGACCAGGACTGGGTTTGGTCCATCTAGGTGCCCCTTGGCCAGGACTGCCGTGTCTCTGCCAAACCTATGGCTTTGAAGTGCTTGGGGAGGGTCCTGCCCCCACTGCTGGCTTGCCCTGATCTGTGAGTCACTCCCTCAGAATCCTGTAGCTTTTGTTCCAGGGTTTTATTATTCTCGTTATCTCTTGCTTCTCTGTCTCCTAGAGGAAGGGCTTTCTACTAATTCAGTTAGCTTTCTGCCAGGGCTACGAGATTTGGCAGGTCCACCAGCCACGTAATTATATTGGTCCTTTCTTTCCTTCCTTTCCCTTCCCTCTCTCCCTCCTTTCTTTTTTCTTTTTCTCTTTCTTTCTTTCTTTCTCTTTCTTTCTTCCTCTCTCTCTCTCTCTCTTTCTTTCCTTTCTCTTTTGTTTATTCTTTGTAGATCATTTCAACCCAAATCACTCTGAGGAGAATGGGAAGAGGACCATTTGGAACAGGGCCACCAAGTGCCTGCCCTGCTCTCCTCCAGAGAAGGTTGCCAAGAGCGAATGGGGAATTGGTGTGACAAGTAAGACCTTGAACCTTGAAAACCTTGCCCAGAACTAATTACACAGCAGAATCATCTGGATTTGCTTAAAGACTTGAAAACTACCACCCCACACACATGCAAAAGCTTAAAAAATGATGTAACATTGAAATAAAGGTGAAGAACATTTGGAAAAATAAGGAGATTTCTGGGCCCTTCGGGTACTTGTGCCACACTGTGGACAGCACAGAGCTGTTGGCATTCCCCATCTTTTGCATAGGGATCCCCAGGCCCTCAGGGTGGGAAGGAACATCAGGATCTCTAGGCTGATTCATCTCACAGCTGGGGAAGGCAGCAGCTCAGAAGGTGAGATTGACCCCTTCAGAGCCAGTGAGGCTGTGGTTGGGGCCATTGAGGCAGGACACATGCTTAGTCACTGGGAGGATGTCAGAGCAGAGGTGGCTCCAGATCAAGAAGCCAGAGAAGCAGAGGGAACCTCTTTGGGGACTCCTGACCCACCCTAGCTTTAGGCCCAGGGGTACACATACCTGGTACTTGTGGATCTTTGCACATGCCCTTGGGAGGAGAAAGAAAAAGAGAAGCGGGGACAGGAGGAGGGGAAGGAGGCTTCCATGGCAGAAGAATTGGAAAAAAAAAAACAAAACAAAAAACCCTGGAAATGTTAACAGCTGAGTTCTGCCACAAGTTTTCTGAGCAGCCTTGGGAAACCACTTAACCTCTCTGGTCCTCCATATGATCATCAGCAAAATGGACGTAGCAGACTCATTTATTGACAGATATATATGAACAACCACCTATGTGCCAGGCACCAGCTTGGGTGCTAAAGACCCTTTGGGAGCAAGGGAGGCATGGTTCCTGCCTTCAGTGTAGAGTAGAAGTAATAAAAATAAACATAAAATCAATGTGTTGAGTGACACTCTGCAGGGAGGACCAGGTAGTGGGCTGTCACAGAGAAGCCTCTAATCTTGCCTCTATGGGGTAGGATGGGAGGTGATCAGAGAAGGCTTCTCAGAGGGGGTGCCTTGGAAGCTGAGACAGGATGCCTAAGTGGGGACTCATCAGGCTGTGGGTGTGAGGACAGCATTTGTTATCATCTCCCTGCCTCTCTGAGGGCCACCTTCCCTTAGAGCAAGGTAGCTGAGGGAAGGTGTGTATAGAGTCACGACAGAAGGTGCTCAGAGCCTGACTCCCCAGGCTATGCACCCATCCTGTCCCTTCTCTCTCCAGCCTCTGACAGGATGCGGGATTTTCCTGGTGAGTGGGGCAAACCAAGGGAATGACAGTGTTCGTTTCTGTGTGTATTTACCGCTGGTGCTTAGGATGGCTCTGCCCACGGTTGAGGGAAGCACCAAGAAGCCCTGCCTTTCCCTGGGTTCCCAGGAGCACTGCTGGATCCCAGCCACTTCCCCTTCCATCCTTCCCTCCCAGCCACTTCCACCTGCGCCCCCAATAAATGACCTCACTCGACCTCAGTTCCCCTCCCATCAGTCCCTCAGTGTGGGAAGGGGAAGACCCCTTAGAGCATAGTGAGTTCCAGTCTGTCTTCCAGTTCCCAGTCCAGTGAGGAGAGACCAAGGGAAGTTAAAGACCAAAGGTGGATTTGTCTGGGGCTGGGAGGAGGGTGCGAGGCTGCAGGGAGAGGGTCAAACCTGCTGGCATTGACAAATCAAAGGACGTTCCCAGGCAGAGTGGCTGCTGGTAAACTTTAAATCACCAGGTGCGTGTGTTTTCCTGCCTGTGCCCTGCAGACAGGCCACTCTCCAGGAGGATGACTTTTTCATTTGACATCTTTGCATCTTTAGCTGCCTATGACTATGTTAGCAAGAGAGGAGGAATGTGACCAAGGGGCTGGGAGGACATGCAGGCTGTGCGGATTGTTTTAGTTATCTATTGCCACATAAGAAACCACTCCAAAGTATTATGGCTTAGAACAATAACCACTTCATTTGTTCGTGATTCTGCAGTTGGAGCTGGGCACAGCTGGTTGGTTCTGCTGGTTTTACTGTGGTCACGCATGCGTATTGAGGTAGGGGTGGGCTGGAGTTGCAATCTGCAGGGATAATGGATGGTGGAGTTTCTCTTGCTCTTTATATAGTCCTGCGTGTCCCCACATGGTCCCACCAGACTTTGTACGTGGCAGCTCAGGGCTTGGAGGTCTGCAGAAGCAAAAACAAGCCAGGCCTTTTTAAGACCCGGGTCTGGCACTGGCACAAGCCGCTTCTGCATCATCCAGCATTTAAAACACGTCCTGATTGTACCACCAGCCCCAGATCCAAGAGGACTGAAGCCTGGGCTGTGAACCCTTGAGGAGTGCTTTGCTGGGGCCATGGATGCCACAGGAAAACACACTAGTTGGTAGAGAGGCAGCGCCCAGACAAGACCCTGCCCTTCAGCTACATTCTTCATGGGTCTCACAGTCTTGCCTCCAGCAGAGTCTTAACACTGACAGACATACCAACCATACCAACTTAGCAAATTTTTTAGGGCATAACACACTTTGGAAGTATGCCAGACCCCGCCCCCCACCCCACCACCGTGCTCCCCATGAGTTAGCAAATAGCCTATTCCTACACCCAGCCCACATGCCTCATCTCCATCCCCCAATCCCACTCTTGGGACCTTGATCCCTGCCTAGCTAGGAGGGACATCAGATAATCATCACAGCTAAAGCCAAAGAGTAAAGGTGGAATTTCAGGCAGAGGATAAAGCTGTTTGGGAAAGAAGGCAGAGGGAAAGTTTTCCCTTCATCTCTCAAATCCCAGCAGGTCAGCCACTACATCTGCAGTCCTATCCCCAGGCCTGGGGAGGGTGGTGGCAAATAGACCTTAGGATAGGATCTGAGGACATTTCCTAGGCACTGTATCTTTTTTTTTCATTTATCCACACTTGTTTTTAGTTTATTGCAACTATTTTAATCGGCCAATTATATTTAATGAAAATGACTTGATATCTTGTTCACATTACAATATACTAATTATAGATTCTTTCTCTTAAAGATGTATTTAGGGATCACTATTTGTGCATTTTGAAGTGTCCAGGCTGGGGTAGACCTCAGACTTTGCCCCTTTCTCTGGGAATGAAGAATCACCAAGAGTAGAGAAGCTGTGTGGGCATGGAACCAAGGGAACCCCAAATAAACTCTCCAGCTTCATTTACTTTTAGTTACTGTAGGTAGTGTATCTTTAAAAGTGTTGGGCAAGGGGCTGGGGCTGTGGCTCAGTGGCAGAGTGCTTGCCTAGCATGTGTGAGGCACTGGGTTCGATCCTCAGCACCACATAAAAATAAATAAATTAATTAAAGATATTGTGTCCATCTACAACTCAAAAAAACAAAAACCAAAAAAAAAAAAAACCTTTAAACAAAGAGTGTTGAGCCAGAAGGAATCTGTGTGTCTGGTTTTGAATGTACTGGGGCAGAGGGCACAATTGCTTTTCAGATTAATTTCTCAGCATTGTAGTTTCCATGACATCTCCCCCTGAGAGCTAACGGCCCCTGAAGAAAATCTGCCTAAGAATATTTTGAGCCATAGCAGGCTTACAAATTTGACAAAAAAAAATTTTTTTCAAAATAAGGATACATAATATTTTACTTACTATAGGCACTTACTACAGGCTCCATTATTAAGCATTTGGCCTGCATTACCTCCATGGCAGCCCTGTGAGGGAGCTACAATAGCTCCATTTTACAGATGTGGAACTGAGGCTAAAAGGAGTTGGGTGGCTTTCCTGGGACTCAGCCGTGAGTGACAGAGTCAGGTCTCCAGCCCAGGCAGCATTCCTTACACCCTGGGACATGGCTGCAAGTTATGCTGCCACAAAGCACCCTTCACCTTGCCACCTTCATCTCATTAGGGAACCCGACTTTTTTCAGTCCGTAGCAGGGCTCTTTGTCCTTCTTCATACCAGCAGGAGAGTTGACCCCTCAATTCATTATTTAACTTTGGAAAAGTTGTTGCTTCTAAGAACCAGCTAATTAGAATATTTTTCCTAAGTTGATACATTCATTCTCCAACTGGTTTCTTTCTCTGTGGCTTCCTGTATCGTGTATATAAACAATTCTATATACATGTTACATACACATAATTGTATATGTCAAGAAACATACATGTCTGCTTGTAGTCCCAATTCAGAACTTTTTGACTAATGAATATGCTACATAAGATGATAAATAGCTTTGGGTATTAAAAAATAAACACAGGAAGAATTTCCCTCCAAGCTCAACAAACAAAATAATCCCATAAATACAACCACTAGTACTTAAATAAATAAAGGATGATAAACAAAAGAGAAGAATAAACACAGGGCATGTGACTTAACTGAACAGATATTTGCTGTTGCTGGAAGCTGAGCTATGGGCTTATACCAGGAATTGATGCACAGAACAACTGTAACGGCAATTTGCTCCCCGGGACACTGAGCAATGGAACACAGTGGACATGGCCACCACCAGACATTTTCCCTTTGTGGATGCTGACCACTGGTGGAAGCTTTCACTGATGATAAACATCAGCTGTCAATGGACACTTGCTCCCTCGTGAGCATTAGCCAACAAGGAGCACTGGACATGCATGGGCAAGGCCACATGGGCCTGTGAAGACCTCTATTGTCATAGACATTGCCCTTGGTAGGCTTTAGGTTGAAAGGACTTTAGCACTGGTGGACTGTTAACTCCGTAATTGCATCAAGTGGGCAGTGGGTAGGCCTCTACCTCCTAATCCCTGGCAGTCTGGTCCAGAGAAATGTCCTGTGAGTGGGTCTGATGGAGTTGGGTGATAGTATCTGCCTCTCTACCTGTCCTTTCCTTCTGAAGGCCTTTCACTCTGGTGTGAGAGAACCAGTGGGGTGGTGTGTGTGTGTGTGTGTGTGTGTGTGTGTGTGAGAGAGAGAGAGAGAGAGAGAGAGAGAGAGAGAGAGAGAGAGAGAGAACACTGACAGAAAGGAATTCCTGCATTTGGAAGATTCTTATCCACTTTGTCCCTGGAACTAGAGGGACAGCCATCCTGACCAACACTATCTAGCCATTTGCCTCCTTCTTTTCTATAAGCGCAATGAACACAGACTCAGCAGGGTGCCTTCTTGGGTGGTGGGACCTTAGGACTGTGTTTGCTTTGCTCTTGCCAAATTGACATTCTTAATTTTTGAACAAGGAATCCCACATAGTCATTTTACATGAGGTCCTGCTAATTACTTTTCCAGTTCTAAAGCACAGAATCCTAGCCACCTGTCGTAGAACCTAGGGCTGCTCCTCTCTGGACCTCAATCTCCCCATCTTCCAAAAGGGGCCAGAAGAGGAAAGACTTTGACTTTGACCGTTGACTTTTTTTAGGATCTAGAATCAATGGTCTGGTTGGAGATATTTAGAGCTGCATAACTCCCTCCAATTTATTTGCAATAGAAAAATAGATGGAATCCCAGTGCTCTTTGGAGTTTCAGAGTACCCCTACCCTCTCTGATTCTTGGGATGTGCACTGGCCCAGCCCGAGGTAAGACCGGAAGAATGGGGTAATAGACACCTGACAGTTGAGGCAGGCCAAGCTGGTCTGATGTAATCATCTGCATGATAAATACTTAGTACAGTTGTGAGGAGAAAACAGTGGCATGTGCAAGCACAAAGAGCATGTGCCCAGGAAATGGAATCTGCATAAAATGAAGTGCAAGGAAATGTTTGTAACCTTGCTCGCTTCTTCCCATCTCTAAACTCCCCCACATGGGCGAATGCCTGTCCCACATTAGGCATACTAAAGCTAAGATACTGAGGATAGAGGTAGTGTTCTGTGGTTCTACAACCTAAAACTTCATGAAACTCTCCAGTTCTGAGTAAGTTATCCAGATATCCCTGGTTCTGTAAAGCACTCCATAATTGTGTGATTGACTAAGGGAGGGAAAGGGCACTTCTGAGACTTCTGTGTTCTGTCAGGCACAGTCCTTGGTCCTTTACACACATTACTTCATTTCCTCTTCACACAATCCTGTGGACAGAGATATTTTCATCGCATTTTCCAGGCTCAGAGAAGTGACTATGCCAACGTCACACTGGTGGTTTGCTATGAACCAGGACTTTAACCCTTTTCTGTGAATTCAAAACGTTATTTTCATAGGAATCTCTTTGATTTCGTAAGGTTCTAACGCCCTCATCCTAAGTGCCAGGATCCCTGAGGCCAGGGTAAGGCCCAGGTATGGGCCGGCTTGGGGCTGGAGAGACCAGTTGTTCAAACTGCGCAGGTGCACTTCGCCTTCAGCTGCCCTCAAGTCTGCGTGCCGGCTCGGACGGGGAGTGCCTGGCCCAATATGGCCACAAGGTGGCGATGCGGGCTGGGAGCCGTCGTACTACGCCGTTGGGACCTCGCGACGCTGGGTTGCTCCTCGAGGCTGATTGCCCAGTGGCGCTCCAAAGCTCCTCAAGGCAGGTAGGAGGTGAGGCCTGGGGAATGCCAGACGATGCCCCATCAAGAAGGATGAGCTCGTAGTGTGATGGCGTCTGCTCCCACCCGCTGCCGGGTTTTGCATCTGAGGAAGCTGCAGAAGTCCTCCCTATCCTCCAACTTCCCAGGTGTTGCTTCTATCTTTAAGACCCCTGTATTTTAAGTTTCTCCTTCAAGGACACCTGTCACACGCATGGCTTTGGGTGACCCAAACACAGTGGGTGAAAGCATCTGCATTTGAGTCTTCTCCCAGAGAATGTGGGTAGTCCTGGGAGGTGTGAGCCCAAGTGGACCTGTGTGGTAACATTGGACTGTGGGGCCTGGGTCTCACTGACACCCACTGCCCATGCCTCTTCCTAGTGTCAGCCTGGGATCAGCAACTCTGGTTTGTAGGTCTCCTGGGGAGATCTGATTGAAAAAGGCAAGCTCCCCACCAGCAGGATAACCATGGCCTGATTGTTCTAGATTCTTTGCCTTTGACTCCTTCATCCATGACCTCTTCTAAGGCTCTCTTGTCCTGGTCCATTTGTCCTGTGCTGTATGGATCTTCTACAAGACTCTCATTGTCCCTGAGCTGCACTTACAGCCAGAGGTCCTCTGTGTATCCCTCCCTCTCCCATCCCAGGAATGGAAGTCCTCCTAGGGTAGGGACTGGGGTGAACTCATCTTGCATTCCAGCACAGGGCTTGGCACAGACCAGGTATCAGCACAGCTTGTCACTGGTGACCAGGGTGATAGACATCCCTGCAGACTGGCCAGTTAGAAGGAAGAACTTGCTCAGAGCAAATGCATCCTGATGAGCTGGAAGTGAGCTCCCTGTTACTGTAAATGTGCAAATAGGAATTAGGGCACTGTGGCAACGGAAATGCCAAGAAAGGATGAATGATGCCGAACTACTGCATTTGACAGAATGGAGGAGAGGGACCTCAGGGAAAGCTTCTAAGGTGAGATAGTAACTGGGTGGACTGAGTGGGTGGGAAGGAGGTTGAGGCAGGGATGGGGCAAAGGCAGAGGTGGGCAAAGCCTGGCAAGCTCATGGCTATGGCTGGGCAGCTGATGGGTGGAGTGGGCAGCAGGAAGAAAAATGAGGAAAGTGGGCAGGCTGCAGTGAAAGATCCAGTCCATCTGAGTGACTCCCTCTCTCATGTCACCTCACTCCTCAAATCCTCAGAGATTAGTGGGCTTTTCAGGGAAAATAAGCTGCCCAGGGCAGAGCCTAACTTGATTTCTCCTTGTGGCCCCAGAGCCCAGCCCAGGGATTGTCAGTGGACAGTGGCTGCAATGATGAAAAGAACTCTTTAGTGTTTATTAAATCACGAACCAGTCACGTGCTGGGTTGGGCTGGTGGAGGAAGCCAGAGCTCTTGCTGCCCTGCGGGCATCTCTGTGAGACCAGCCCCGATGCTCACACGGCCACTGATGGCTGGCTTCCACCAACACTTCCAACAGGTGCCCAGGATACAGTATTACAAAAGTGAACATTCTTCTTTTACAAATGACATGTTTCCATCCCCTGCCAGCAGAGGTGTGGTGGGGGTGTATGCGTGAAAGTGACAGTCCATTAAAGAAGGCAACAGTTTTACAAAAAGCAGACAAAGAACCCAGGGCTGGGATGCTGAGATGCTGTCCTGGGGGTAGAGCTTAAATGTGGATGGGGAGACCCTGCCTCTTTCTGCTGTACTCCTGGGAGGGTGAGAGGGGCTTTTGGGTTCAGCCCACAGGGACTGAATCCAGGAGGCCTCTTGGAATTCATGGCTAGATGGGATTCCAGAATTGCATTGACAACTTGGGGAAGCATCTAGGGGCAGGGTCTCAGGAAAATATGGATTCATTTCCAGTCTTGATACTGAGGCCCCCATCCCAGAGTGAGAAACTCACAGGCCAGAGGCTCTGAAGGGGAACTGACTTTGCTTAGGCTACATGAATGATCACTGGACCCAGAGTCCCACATCTGAGGCCTTCACCTGTCTTGCTACTGCTGCTGCGAGGGGAAATGAAACAGGCAACAGCAAGGGGGATCCCAGGAGGGGAAGATGGAGGGGAAGACCTCAGGAAGACAGGTTAAGTGCAGAGGGCCTGGGCTGGGCTCCAGTCAGGCCTCTGCCCCTCATGACTTTAGATTAGAATGTTTCCTCCTCTAGGCATCATTTTCTCAAGGGTGGACTTGATTTTTCTCTCCAGTCCCTCCTATAATTAAGGTTCTACCCAGGATTCTATGAAAAGAAAAATGATGAAGTGGGCCTCATGAACCCAGACCAAAGAAGGGGTATATATATCATAACAGAAACTCCTGCCCCTGAGTGACTGGACTGTGGGCTCAAGGGACACAGCCCAGTGGACCTGAGTCTCCTGCAGCAGTAGCTCCCACCCACCCTCCTCTCATCATGGGTCAGGTCAGCCCAGGCAAGAGGGAAGGCACTTGGGGGACGAGTGTGGAGGACCAGAGTCTGGTTTGGCATCCAGGTCCCTCTGCTCATGGTTTTGGGGAGGGGGAAAGAGAGATATAGGGGTACTTTGTTCCCAGATGCTACTCCCAGGAGCAAAGCCCCTCCTAGGCTGCAGTTCTGCAGTGGTACCAGCGCATGTGCCTGCAAACTCCCCGCTGACACTGGCACATTAAACTATAAGTTACTTGGGACCTGAGCAAGCCCAGGGCAGCAGTCTGTCATTTGGCCCCAGGCCATGCCATTTGTCACAAGATTTCTGGGCCCCGGGCAGCAGATTCTCGTGTGTCTCCGCAGTGTAGTGCCACCTTGGGGCTGGTGCCAGGCTGCCGTGGGTAGGCGCCCTCCCGCACTAGGCGCCGACACCTCATGTCCTGGCCCACGCTTACACTCTGCAGCGCTGGGAGGTGGTGGAGCAGCACTTCTGGCAGAGGCACCAGGCCCGTGCCTGACAGGTCCAGTTCCTGCAGCGAACCTAGGCCTGAGAACACCTCAGCTCCTGTCCACGTGAGCTTGGGGTTACCTGACAGGTCTAGGACCTGTAGGCCCGGTAGCTCATGGAAACTGTGGGGCGCCAGCTGGGGGAGACCCTGCAGGCTGGCTAGTGACAAGTGTGTAAGGCCTGCCAGCCCTGTGAAGGCACCTGGGCCAATGGAGGCTAGCGGGTTTCCGTCCAGACTCAGGTAGCGCAGGGGCAGGTCTCCGAGACTAGGCACTGCACGGAGCCGGTTCCAGGCCAGGTTCAGGCTCTGGATGGTGGGCGTGGGCAGACTGGCCCGAGCAGGGTGGGGCAGCAGGCGGTGGATGAGGTTATGGGAGAGGTCCACGTGCAGTGCACGGCCCTGGGTGTGTGTGGTGAAGGCAGAGATGGAGACCTCCCGGAGCCGGTTGTGGCTAAGATTCACGTCACTCAGCGGGGAGCTGGTGAAGCTCTCAGCTGGCAGGGCTGCCAGGCCATTGTGGCTGAGGTCAAGCGATTCCAGGTAGCGGAGGCGGGAGAAGGCAGTGGGCGAGATGCTGGTGAGCAGGTTGTGGCTGAGGTCCAGACCAGCCAGCGTAGTGTAGCCCGGCCCAGCCAGCACCGACTCGTTCACCATCTCCAGCCGGTTGGAGGACAGGTCCAGGTGGGCTGTGTCCAGAGGGATGGGCACAGGCATGATGTGGGGACCCAGGCCACTGCAGTCCACTCGAGTCAAGCTGAAGCTGTCAAACAAGCCGAAAGTCTCCACCTCACACTGGCACCCGGGGAAGCATGGCCGCGTCGTCTGGGCTCCACTCACAGCCAGCAATAGCAGCAGAGGCAGCGGCAGTGGCCACGGCATGGTGGGGGCTGGGGAGAGAGCCATAGGTGAGGGCTGGATGCACCAGATAGCTTTTACCCCACCTCAGAAGACAAAGCTGAACGTTTTCACTGATCCCCATCCTCCTAAAATACTGTCCCAGAATACTCCTCATACTTCCTAGTCCCTGTTCTTCTCTGGCTTCAGTCTCCCATCTGTATGGTAAGTGGTTAGGCCCAGGTTGGTGGATTTTAAACTGCAAGTGGCAGAACCCCTTCTTAAATAATCAGCAGATACAAGTGGGCCTGCTCTGGCTGGAGTGGGGGACTTGGAGCCTTCCAGGCCTGTTGCCATGCCTGCCGTGGAATTTAAGTAACCCAGTTTGCAACTCACTGGACTTGATGGTCTCTTCGCTGGCCTCTCTAGTTCTGAGGGTCGAGGGCCCATGGACTGCCTGGACCTCCCAGTCCCCCAGGGAGTACTTATACTGATACGCATCAAGTGATGGGTACCTCACGGTATGACTGCATTTAACCCTCACAACCATCCTGCAGGTGTGTGGCACTAAATGAAGACACACAAAGCAGGGCCCCTGTTGCTGTTTGGCAGTGGCTGAGTCCATGCTGCAGCCTTCCAGGTCAGGGATCTCCCTATAACAACTGCCTCTACCTCACCCACCCCTTTGGCCTATTCTCTAGAGGTAAGATCCTCCAGTCTAATGGAAGACCTGTTCCTAGACTCCTAGATGGGCTTTGGGGACACCTGTCCCAAGCTATTTTCTCCTTCCCCTGGTCCCTACTCCCAGCTGACATAGCTACTTCACCTCTCTCGCTCTTCTTTTAACCTTGAGCAGGCAGATGGGCTGGTTCCCGCATTTACAGATGAAGAAACAGGTTCAGAGAGGACAAGGGCCTTATCCCAAACTAGTACAAAGCAGGGCAGGATTAGAACCCAGGCCTGCTTAATTCCAATTCCTGCATTCATATCTGCCTGGCAGGGGGATTGGTGGAGAGGCAGGGTCCAGGAGGGGCTTTTCTCATGGACATGCTATAACACAGGTCAGTTCCCCTCCCCAGACCTCAGTTTCCCTTGTTGTACAGTTGCAATAGCAGCTGCCATATATGCCAGGCCCTATATATATCTCGTCACATCTAAAGGTCACATGCACTCACATAGGTCAGACTCAAAGCCTGTATTCATGCTCATGGGAGCTCTGTGGATGCAGATGCTAGCTAGCATGAGGACCAGAGGTGGAGGAGCTAGAGAGCTTCTCTACCTAGATGGTTGGTGCAGGCTCCTCCTCCCCTGCACAGGGGACACTCAGCTGGAGACAGAAGGCTCTTTATGTGGGTGGCCCTGCTGTGCCCCTGCCCCCCTGCCTGTCTCCCTCTCAATGGTCACAGGAGAAAAGGGTGGGAGAGGGGCCAGGAGGAGGTGGACCAGGGACCTGCCTACCTTCTAGACTCAGGGTGGTGTGGAGGGAGCAGCTGGATAGCATTACCAGCCCTGCATGAAACTTTAAAGGGGTAGCCACTTGATCTGCACTCTGGCTCTGCCCAGGGCTGGTGAGAAGTGGGGCCCTTCTCCTCTGCCCCCACCTCAAGGGCCACTCCTCTCCCACCCCTTTCTTTTGTAGAGGCCAATTTGAGAATTAAACCCGGCCCAGGTGCATCCTGGGCTTGGTCCCAGCTGAGGCAGGACAGAGTGTTCCAATGTCTGAACCAAAAGGAAAATATTAAGTTGCTTCAGGCCCCCTTTGTTCCTGAGTGAGCTCCTCACCGCAGAGTTCATTACCACCGCAGGCCCCACCTCCCCTGCTAAGCCGATCTGCTCATACTCACCCTTCCTGGGGTTTAAACAAACACCACAAAGGGCCCCAAGATTATGCTTTGGTTCCCAGGGGTGATTATATGCTGTGTCCATGAAATGCCAAGTGGCTTCTCATGCGCTCCTGCTTATGTAATGGCAGCTCAAATGCAGCCCAGAGCTGGCCCGCCAGGCCCTGGCCTTGTCCTTTTCATCACAGGATAGCATTTTCTGCCCTGCCCTCCCCACATAAGCTAATTAACCCTTACTGAAGCACACTACAAACTGTGAAGAGCTCTGCACATGCTCAGAGAGGCTTCCCCTTCCCCTGCACATCTGGACTTGAGGCAATGGTCACAACAGCTGGTGTAAGGGAGTGGGAGCATAGATGGAGACCCACCTGGATAACGGCTGATAAATGCTCCCAAGGCACTGGGACAGACCCTTGCTTAGCTTTGCCCAGTGAATCTCTCCCAGGGTCCCTGCTCAATGTCAAGGCTAGGCCCAGGATTGAGCATTCACAGTGGAAGTGCCCACAGTGACAGAGCCAGTCCTCATGACATGCTAAAGGAAACTGAGGATTCAAAGTTACCTTCTAACCTGTGTGACTTTGGGAATTTGTGAGGGAGAAGAAAGGGAGGGAACAGTCCCTGCCTCAAGGAGGCTCTATAAGGATTAAAGGTCCCATGGGTGACATGCCCAACACAGCCAGGACAATGACTGATGCAGTCATGGGGTGGTCTGTCTCTCACAGACTACACACAATGGAGTCCCCTAGACAGGTAACCCAAACACTACCCCCATCTCCTTTACCACGTTCCAGGATGCTGACAGGGAGGCAACAGGGCAACTGTGCATGGTGACAAGTCCCAGGGAGTAGTCAGGAGCCCTAGGTCTTCATCCTCACTCTTCCCTGGACAGCTCCCATCATTGGTCAGGTCCTGCCCCTCTTTGAGTCTCAGTTTATCCATCTGCACAATAAGGGTTTAATCTAGATAAACCAACTCGAGAGTTTTAGGGGTTTAAAATTTAACACAAGTGCTTACTAAAGCTCTACTAAGCACAGAGTACTGGGCTGGCTCATGTGGGGGTGGTGGTGAGGAAACCAGGGATCCTGTCCTCTTGGGGCATATAGACCAGAAGTGGGAACAGACACCCAGTAATAGCAAGCTGTAGACTTATTAGACTTGCATCTGTGTGACTTTTGCAGCTCTCCTTATTTCTGAGCAATTTCCCATCTGTATAGTAGTATTGCTGCCTCCTGGGACCTGTGTTCCACCCTTGACAGAAAGGAAAAGGCAGGCCAGTGGCCACCAAAGAAGGCCAGGGAGAAGAGGGATCTTTGGGTCAAGATTCATTTTCTTTTGTTCCCCCCAAACCCTGACCTACAGAGGTAGGCCTGGTAGGGAGTGTACACTAACACAGAGCTGGATGAACCAAGGGCCATCTACTGATCAACCAGGTTACATAACACAAGGTCAGGAAGCCGAGCGTTTAGAGATTATACCCGCCCCTGGCTTGGAAGACATGCTGTAAGGTCATCCCTTACTGGGGCCACGAATTATTTACTGCTGGGCCATGGTGCCAAGTCCATGGTTACTCTAAGGAAGGTTTGCTGTTGTTCTAGGACAATAAGAGTAAATGGTATGACCCTAAGAGCTCCAGGGAATCCTCCCTGCGTGGCACTCCAGGCCTGCTATGAGATGCTTCTCTAAAACAACTCTGGCCACATCACTGCCCCCTTGGGGTCTGTTTTGACCTACAGAACTTGAATCCTCCCAGGCATGGAGGCATCTGCGAATTGTGCCACCTTCCTCCTCCTTTGCCCAAGCCCCCCATGTGGATTTGGACCCTCCTCGGTACAGTGGCAATAGCTGTCATCTTGATGGATTCTGACCGCCTCTGTCTGTTCGCTTTCTCAAAGAATTCCATGGTCCCTTGAAAATCATGGATGACTGAGGCCCAGAGAGGCGCACCAACACTGACGGAATGGCACAACAGGACCCAGGAGCTGGGACGTGACAGATCATGCTGCTGCAGGCATGGCACCCATCCACACACCTGGCCCCACCAGCAAAACAAAGCCCACTCTGTCCACGCAGGCTGCAGGCCCCCTCCCTCCTGGCTGCCCGCCACAGGCTACGAGCAGGCCCCCTTCAGAAGCTGCTGAGAGAATTCTCTGCCATTTCAGACTTGAAGCATAAGCAGCCTGGAACAGAGCCTGGCCTTCTTCACCTGTGCATCCTTTCCCTCACCTGGACAGGTCTGGTGGGGGGCGTGCACCAGCAGAGAGCTGGATGAACCAAGAGCCCAGCAAGCAACGAAGGGCCAACTGCTGGACCCAGACCCAGGTGTGAATCCAGCTCTGCCCACCATCCTTGGCAAGTCTCAACTTTGCTGTGTCTCAGTGTAATGGCGATAAGTACAGAGGACTGTCAGAGGATTAAATGACAGCATGTGAAGCTGTTGCTCAATATCTGCCCCATGGTGAGTGCTCGGTGCAAGTTACATGGTGGTGGAAATGATTTATGAAGCTTCCTGGAGGTGCCAACAGTGTTATTCTTCACATCCCTTCCCACCCAGGTTCCAGTTCAGTGCCAGGCACCCAGCAGGCTTATGACTACTTGTGCTAATTTCTCTAGTCACCTTGCTGGTATCTGTTGACAATGCCCCAATCTTCCTTCTTCTTGAGGTTATCTCTTGGGTTAGGAGTTTGAGCCAGGCCTTCCTAGCCCTAGTTGCCTGCCTTTGGTGCCCCACCAAATGACCTCAGGCTCAAAAAAATTTCCAGCTCCCCCTAACAACTTTAAGGGAGCCTCTGGCATAGGTGGGAAAGAGGCCTGGCCCAGGACCCAGCACCCACCAGAGACAGGCCTTGCCTTGACCAGCCGCTCCTCCCCCTGGGCGGCCCCGCCCCTCCCTTGCCTCTACTCCCTAGTCATGTGCAATCTGACACTAACCAATTCCATAGGTAGAAATTTCATAAGCATCCCATCCTCTGACCACTAAGTCAGTCCTGGAAACGCAAGGCCAAAGGAATTTCAGGGCCAAACCTGGAGTCTTGGGGGCCAGCTGTCCCTGCAGAATCCCTAATGGTGCACATCTCACAGGCATGCCTGCTCACCACACTCCTGGCCATGCTCTAGTGTCTGCCTCCCCACAATCCTGGAGATTGCTGCCCCTATTTTTCAGGCAAGCAATCGGACATCATTAAGCTGGATATGGAGGAACCAGGACTCAAACCCAGACATCTTAGCTCCAAATCCTGGTCTCCTTATGCCACTGTGCTCCACTTGTGCAGGCAACAGCTTACAACTTATGGCGCAGGACGGTAATTACATGTTTACCAGTCTGTCCTCCTGTGGGTAGAGAGGGGGTTAGATTCATTTTTATGTCTCTGGAGCTGAGCACTGGGCCTGGCATAGAGCAGATACTATACGAAGACACACCAGGCATCTAGAATATGATTCTGGCACCCAAGGACACCACTCAACCTTTCCTATGCTTCCTTAGCTATTATCTGTTCAGTCACCTTGCAAGATCATCAGCTTAGATGGCATTGCACGTATCTTATGGCTGTTCAAAGAGGCACAGAGAGGTTTAGTGATTCATCTAGAGTCACACAGCCAGTGGGGACAAGAGCTGGACTCAGGACCTAGGTATTCTGATGCCCAGCACCTGGCCTCCTCCATGATATCATCCCTGGTATAGATGGGGCCTGAAAGCCTAGCGCCCTTGCCCAAGGAGGACTGCGTACAGGGGGTTGGGCAAGGCTGACAGTGCTGTTTTCTCTTTCCACTGTGTTCTTCCTGAAGACTTTCATATTCCCATCAATGAGATAACAGGTGTGGACACAGTGGAAGAGAATATGGTCCAGAGGAAAGAGGCTCTAAAGCCAGGCAGCTGGGCTCCAACACTATAGGGCCTTACCTGTAGCAAGGCTTTCGGGCACCCTCACCCAAGTCTGAGTGTTCTCTTATACCATGTGAGAAGCCTGGTATTGCTCCAGCGAGTCCCTGTGATGATTACTTCTGGGCTGGCATGGATGGGTTCTTACTGCATGTTGATTCCTGCCCCCTAATGGGTGACTGCAGGGGCCAGGAAAGAGAGAGAGAAAGAGAGAGGAGCTGTGACAGATGCTGAGGCAGAGGATGGAGAAGAATCTAAAATTCATCCCCTGAGGCTTTGGAGTCTCTCTCACTTCCTCACCCAGAACCTAACCAGGCTCTGCTAGAGAACTGATAAGGGAGAGATGGAAAGGTCTCAGAGGCCAAGGCAGGCTGACACAGCTTTGTTGTCTGTGACAGAATGAGGACTTGCTGTCAAACCAGCAGCCACCCCTATGCAGGTGGGTCCACTTCCCCCTCCTTCTTCCCCAAGCTTGGCAGCCACCTCCCCCTGCCCAGGTAGGGCTCAGGGGCCTGCTGCAACAGCCTTGTGCCTAATCCCTGTTTCTAACTGCCAGTTATGCTGGGAGCCATAGTGTACCTCCCAACAGAGGACCAGGACACCATCATTACTCCCTGTTTAAACACATTGCACTGGGCTGGGGATGGGCCGAGCATGTGTAAAGCCTTAAATTCACCAGCACTGCAAAAAAAAAAAAAAAAAAAAAAAAAAAAAAAAAAAAAAAAAAAAAAAAAACAATAAAAATAAAACCCTTTGTACAAAGACAGCTTTTTCCAAGCTAGAGGTGAATTAGTCCTCTAGGAACCCTGCTTCTACACAGGCTGTTCCTTTTGACAAAGATGACAAAGGGATCCTTCTTTTGTCTACTGCAGACTCTTACTTGTTTGAGTCAAAATCTACTTCCTCTGTGAGGCCTTCTCAATCTAATCTGCCCCTTATGCACCAAAGGGTCACCCTTCCCCTGGGCTCCTGAGCTATCCTTGGTCTGTCTACAAATCTCTGTCTAGCTCCTCTCCTGCACAGGACTTGCCCACAGGAAGCGGGTAAGCCAGATGAACGGATTGTCAGGGCAGAGAGCTCTTTCTGCATGGGGATACTTGCAGGATGCTTAGAGCTTTGTGAAGTGGTGAAATCAGGTTTAGGACCAGGAAAGATGCTGTGTCTGTCTTCTACTGTCAGTGCAACCCAGCAAATATCTGCACAGTGTAATACATACTGCAAACCACTTCTCATCTTATTAGCATGTGTAATGGGTTGTCCTGTTTAATATTCACGACTAATCAGAGGAGCAGGAATGAGTATCCTCAGCTGAAGGAGGAGGAGATTGAGAATTGGATAAGTGAGGTTACTTGTCCCCGGCTACAGAGCCACAAAGCAGGAGATGGGATAAAATCTGGGACCTTCTGACTCTACGAGGGAGGCTGGAGTACTTTGCCTCTAGATTGGTCTCCCAGCTTCTAGTGCCACCCACAAGCCAGAGGAAAGTTTCTTAAAATTACCCACCCCACCCTCCTATGCCTATCAAGACCCTCCAGCAGCTCTCCACTATCTACAGGTTCAAATCCCAGCTCGTAGTGATTCTCCATGATTCGGCCCCTGTCTTCCCTCCCAGTTCAACTCCAATTCCCCACCCGCAAGACCTGGTGTCAGTCTAAAATGCTGACCACCTTTGTGCTGTTTCTAGAACGCATGGAGTTCTGCACATGCTGTTCCCTTTGTGGGAGACCCTTCTTGCCTCCCCTGTCCATTGATGACTTCAAAAACCTGAGCAGAGTCATCAGTCCTGTCAGGTCCCTCCCCAAGGTACTCCCATGAAAATGTCTTAGAACTTGCTTTGGCAGGGGACTTCCAGAGTGGGCTCAGCCCTTTTTAGGAAGTATTCTCAGTGTCCAGCCCAGATGTGTCCTACGAAAGGATGAGTGAATTCTTAAGTGCATCTCCCCTGTTTTGAACCAGAAGTTATGATTAAAAAGAATATTGATCATTACTCTGTCCATCCACAATCTGTCATTTAAAAGCTAAGGGAAGCTGGGATCGGTGGCACATGCCTATAATCTCAGTAACTCAGGAGGCTTAGGCAAGGCCCTAAGCTACTTAGAAACCCTGTCTCAAAATGAAAACTAAAAAGGGCTGGGGATGTAGCTCAGTGGTAAAGTGCCCCTGGGTTCAATCCCTAGTACTACTACTACTACTACTACTAGTAATGAATTAATAAATAAAATATAAGGGGAGAGCTCTGTCAATCCCTTCCTTTTTGCCCCATTTTTGACTGATCAGCTTCTGCCTTTCAACAGATGGAGAAGGTAGGTGGAAGCCTTAGTTCGCACTCCAGTCTTCCCTTCCTGGGAGCAAATTAGTGTCTGGGAATTGATCAAGCCAGAATGGAGGTGTATGTTACACATCAAAATGTTTCCATGTTCTGGAATCTCAAGCAGTCAGCCAGAACAGCAAGGAGGGAAGAGACTGTCCACACTTCCTCTTCCAGAGGGAAACTAAAGCCTAGAGACAGAAAATAAAGTGCCCACACTGCCTCCTTCCCAGGTTAGTGGTCTGTGTCCTTCCCTCTTGTTTGAAGCACTCAGGCAAAGTTCCTGGTTAAAGACTGGGGCGGGGGATGGGGAGGAAGATATTGGTGTCATCTTTGCCACCCGGGACAAAAAAAAACAAAAAACAAAACAAAAACGGCAGGACTGAGCCTTTCCTCTCCTGTCATTGGGCTCTGCAAGTCTAGACTTATCGGAAGGGCACAGCGCACAGCGCGCAGCGAGGAAGGATGGAAGTTTGAGTCACCTCCTCGCCGGGCCAAGTGTGGGCGGGCTCTGCATTCAGCCGGGTTTCTAGCAAGCAAGCGCTGGTTACCCCGACCGCACGCTTCGGTGGCGAGGGAATCACTCCATCCATAACAGGGTGACGGCGACTCAGCAAGGCTTAGCAACACGACTGGTGCCCTACAGTGGGCCACTGACTGTCCCGTCCGAAATCAGTGTGTGAAAGGTTCCCCCTGCCCGCACCCCAACTAGGGGTCCTGGGAGCTGGCGCTGCGAGCAGGCCTGTATCCAGACAAGCTGTGGCCTTCTCACCTACCGAATCAGAGGGCTAGTCCCCTCACCCCGGAGGCCGGCTGCAAAAACAGAGCGGCTCTTTAAAGCGGAGCCGGGGCCGATCTCTCCGCCAAACAGACAGGTTTCTGTCGGTCACACGTTCTCTCCAAGAAGCACCGGGCAGGCCAGAGACTAGGACCAGCCGCTCCCCTCCCTCCACACAGCAGGGTCCGGTGCGGGTGTCCCGCACGCTCCGCCCAGTCCTGGCCCCGGCCAGTCCCCAGGCGCTGCCGATCCCTTACCACTCGCCAATCCTATCCCATCCTCTCGCGGCCCTAAGGACCTCAGGAGGTGAAAGAGCGGCGGGCTGCCAGAGATCTCCCACCCCCGGTCGGGCCGGGCTGCGGCAGCGGGGTCCGGGGCGGTTTCCGGAGGAACCCGGAGAAAAGTTTGAAGCCAAGTCGGAGGACGGGTGGACAGCAGGGAAACGAGGAGTCAGGGCGGCGTCTGGCTCTCAGCACGCACACACTCCACCGACACCCAACCCAGACACGTCGACAGCACAGACCACGTACGCGGACACAACGGTGAGCCCACCGGCAGTCACAACCCAACGCGAGTCCACAAAACGTGGGCACCGGCGCAAAACAGCCGTGCAAAGTCACCGACACACAAAAGCACAGGCGGATGCACGTCCCCAAACCCAGATCCACAAAGACCCACAACCGTGAGATGCACGTGTCCGCACAAAGACCCCACAGGCGACGGCCCACGCCCACGGCACCCGGGCAGCGCCTTTGTCTCCTGGAAGCCCTCACCCCCTGGTCGGGGTTCCCCACTGCCGCCGAGTCCCGGGCGTCCGGCAGCAGCTGCTGTCGCCCTGGCTCCAGGTAAAGTTGAGCGGCCTTGGCTGGACCCTGGCGCCGCCCGCCCGCGGGATGGCTAGGAGGAGTCGGGGACTCGACACCTCCGCCCGCCGCGCGGACTCCGGCTCCACCTGACGACCCGCACCCACCTGGAAAGCTACGCAGCTGCCTCCTCGGCACGCTCACCTAGGCGGCCCAGCGCTGGCCCTCCAGCCGGCGCTTTTCTCCGTGCCGCGCGGCCCGCCCCCAGTCCCCGCCCGCCGCGGGGCTCGGACTGCCCAGCTCCCTGTGGCGACTCCGGCCGGCGGCCCCGCGGCTCAGGGAGTGTCGCCAAATTGCCGGCCTTGCCCGGCATGCTCCCAGCCCCGCCCTCGCCCGCCCGAGGAGCCCGGGTTCCACCCTAGGGAGCGTCTCAAAAGTGCGCAGCTCCCACCCACTCCAGCCGGCGTCGCTCCCAGCTTCCTGCATCCCGGATCCCTGCCCCCTCCTCCCGCGCTCTGGAGCAATCTCAGCAGATGGCCTCACGGTCGGGAACATCTGGAGGTCGCTGGAGCGTGTGTGTGTGTGTGTGTGTGTGTGTGTGTGTGTGTGTGTGTGTGTGTGTGTGTGTGTGTACGTGAGTGCGCGCGCGTGCGCGCGCGTGGAGAGAAGCAGAGGGAGAGTTAGTTGTTGGTAAAAAAGAGCTTGGGAGAATGATAGTTTCCTCTTCTGGAATTCTCTGCCCGCTCCCTATTTTATTAACAGTGACAGGGGTCTAGAGATGTTATTGAGAGAGAACAAGAATCTGAAGCAGAGAAAGACTTGCTGAAAGAGGAACCCATAGAGAGGAGAGCCCGGCTTAGGCAGAAAAAGCTGGCAGACAAGGAGAGAGAAAGCCAACAGACTTATTTTTTCTCTTCTGGAGAGAGCTGTAGACTTCTGGCTGGATTTCTAGGAAGGGAAGCTGCTGTGTGACTAGGCAGCAGTTTAAGTCTGTCCCTCCCTCTGCAGCCCATCCCCACCCCTGTTTATGCTAAAAAGGGCAGGAAAGTAGCCAAAAAACTTTTTAAAATACCACTTGCGGGGAGAAATTACCTGATGAACGCATTCCCTGGAAGGCAAAGCTGCGGGTGGAAATGAGGCTCCCAAGACTACACACCCAGACAATGCCAGCCTGCTTCCAGGGAAGGTGGGGCAGTTCTCAGGCACTTGACAGATCCAGTGAGGGGGTGGAGGCAGGCTTTGGTTTTAGCCCTGGACCTCCCAGGAACTTTTTCCCCACTTGGAGAGGGCCCCTGGGTGAAGACATTGGGCAATGTTCCCCCTATAGTGGCCCAGACTTGTTACACTCGCCTTTTTGCTCCTTCTTTCCTTATTATGTAAAAAACAAAACTAAAACAAATAAAAAAGGTTGCTTGAGCTTGTGAGAGAGAGTGTATGTGTGTGTGTGTATGTCTGCCTGCCTGTCTGCTTGCTGCTCAGAGAGAGAAGTGGTCTTGTAGGCCCTCCCCCAGCACTCACAGTCTGAGGGGTCTAGGGTACTCACCTGAATTGAGATGGGTGACCCTGCCAGTTAGGGAGGTGCAAGGAGAATGTTGGGGCCCTGATCTCATCTGTGTGGGAGCTGGGAGTGCCCCTCTCTGCCCATTGTCCCTCCTGGTTGGAATCTAGCCTCCAAAACGGAGAAGCCCTTTCGGAGTCCTCATCAAACCATCCGAAACGGTACCAGAGGCCCCTTTATGGCCAGGGTCCTCCTTAGCAGTCTGGTTCAGTAGGCGATCTGTCTGGCTCAATACAAGGGTCTGATCCCTTGACTCTGACTTGTCCAGACTGTGACTGCTGCCTCCACTGCCCCTATGGGGAGGTTCTTTTGGGAACCTGCTTGCCCTAGCCTAAGGACTTTCACCCTCCCTTCCCTGGATGTGGAGTTGAGTGAGAAGAACTCAACTTCCAGAAAACTTAGGGATACTACCACTACCCTTTTTGGTGAGGGCTTCTCATTTAACATCAATGTGATAAACAACTCCTCCTTGCTGGTAGCTTGATCTTCCCTACCTGGAAGGTGACCTCCAGGGAGAGTCTCCAGCAGCTTAACCTACCCCTCCCAACCCTGGGCCTCAGGTTGACCATCTCTCTGCCTCAAGGCTTCACCCTCTTATCTGCTGTCTACACTGCTGCAAGAGTGACCTTTCTAAACAGCACATCTGCAAAATGGACCGTGACACTGGCCTGTTTAAAACCTTACAATGGCAAAAGCCAAATAATTGGAGGCCTGTGAGATATGCCCCCCTCACCTCTGGTCACCCCCATTCTATATCCCAAGCTCTAGTCATATGGAAATAAGGGGAGGAGGGGGCTGAAGGACAGTAGTGGTATGCATTCTTCAAGTCTCTGTCCAATGTCTCCTTCCTCTAAGAAACTTTCTGGCAAAGTTAGTTTCTCCTTCTATTAAGTTGCCAGTCACTTTGTACCTAAGGACGGTCATTGTCACCATCCCCCCCCTTGTCACCCTGGCCACTGAGTGTGACTGTATTAGGTACTTTTTTAAGATCATTATATTGGGTTGAAGATACAGCTCAGTGACGGTGATTGCCTGGTATGGGTGAGGCCCTGGGGTTGCCCAGCACTGAAAAAAAAATTATGTCATATTATCTCAACAAAAACCACCCTATGTTAATAGTGGAGAGGACCGGCCAGGGCAAGAAACCTGTCTGAGGTTACACAGCGGGTTCTCTGCAGAGCTAGAAGAGAGGACTCCATTGCTCTTTCTACTACCTGCAATCTCCACGAGTAGCAAAGTATGGTGTAGTAGAAAGCAGGGAACCTAAGGGTCCCAGGTACAAATTGTCATTCTATCTCTGGCTACCTGAGAACCTTGGGCAAGTCACTTTTTCCCCAGAGCCTCAGTCTCCTTAGCTATAAAATGGAGATAAACCCTAATTTGAGTAAGTTATACTCCATGTATGTATAATGTGTCAAAATATACTCTACTGTCATGTATATCTAAAAAGAAAAAATTAAAAAATGAAGATAAACAAGAAGCCCTACTTCCTAAGCATATTGGGAAGATCAAATAAGTTCACATAGATGCAAATGTGTTGTAAGCTGTGGGGTGCTGTGAGCTTTGAATAGAGGTACCTGCCCACTGTTGTGAGGCTGGGAAGTATTGTTTGAGGGTCTTTTTTCTCCATGACCAATGGAGGTCAAAAGCACCACTGCTTTGGCTTCTTTGCTCATTTTTAACACTTTGAGAAAGATCTTTTTCTCTCCCTTGTGACAGCTATCAAGCCCTGACCAGAACACCCTCCAAATCCAATGCATATATCCACAAACCTCCAGAATCTCTGGGGTTTTTTTGCTACATTTTCTTCTGCTGTCAGAAGCTGGCAGGTCTAAAGTCAACAGGGCATCAGGACTACATGAGGAAAGAATAGAAAAGAAGAGCTGGAAGAAAAAGAATGTGTCTCCCACCACCTTCTCATTCTGCCAATCAGGATTGGCATGTGGCATCTTATGTTTTTTTAAAAGCCCCTCTGATGATCTGAAGCCATTAGGAGGACTGGGAAACGGAGCAGAATGCCTTGGTGTTGGCAAAGTCCTTCCACAGCACCTTCTCGTTTTTGTTTTTGTTTTGTTTTGTTTTTGTGAGATCATGAGTGATTTTATTTTCTTTCTTATGCTTATTTTTACTTCAATGATTTTTATTTTATTTTATTTATTCTACTTAGGTATACATGATAGAATGCATTTTGGTTCATTGTACACAGATGGAGCACAACTTTCCTCTGGTTGTACGTGATGTAGAATCACATCATAGTTCTCATTTTTAAACCTCTACACAAACTTCTTAGGCAGCTGAATATCACCTCCATTTTACAGACATGGAAACAAATTCTACAGTGACTCATTCATGATCACACAACTGGGACTTAAAACTGGCCCAGTGAGGTAACTTCAGCCATTCAGCTGCAGAGCAGAATTCTGGGGGGGGCTGTGCTGGTGTCTCAGCAGTCACTAGATGAACGCTCCTCCCCTTCTGCCAAATCAAATGTGTCCCTAAACATTTCTCTCCCACTCTCCCACCCTCGTGCTTTTTCTCCTGCTGGGAATGCTATCCTCAGCCCAGGCTACCAGCTGCAGCCCGCACTGGCTTCCAAACCCTGCCATCTCCTTTCCAAAGGCATTGCCATTTCTTACACTCTTCCTTGAGCTTGGGAGCACTTGTTTTGTACCTCAGGACAGCCCACTTTCCAGCCCTGCCTCGGGCCTCCACTGGGTCCTTCAGTATCCTCAGCTGTTAGAGCTTCCTGTAAAGTGTGGTAGTTCCAGGCCTTTGCTCCTCTTTGCCTCCTACAGAAGCGCCCCTTGACCCACCCATCTCTTACTATTCACACTTCGATGCAGGGATTGCCTCTTCCAGAAAGCCTGTCTTCCCCAATCCCTACTCTACCACGGAGAGCCCTCCCTTGCGCTGCTGTGATACTGATGGAGGTTCTGTTTGAACAAGTTTGTTGGCTCATTCATTTATTTATTATGGCAAGGTGGAGCCAAACACCTCAGGTTTGAATCCCAGCTACTGAGTGAGCAAGTTCTCACACCAATCTCTCTTTGTGTCTTACTTTTCTTATCTATAAAATGAAGAAAGAAGTTAATTGGATTAGACAAAGGAAAATGAAGGGAAGGGAGGAGATATGGAAATAAGAAAGACAATAAAATGAGTCAGACATAACTTTCCTATTTTCATATATGAATATGCGACCAGTGAAACTTCACATCATGTATACCCACAAGGCTGGAATCCGAATTAGAATAAGCTATATACCATGTATGTATAATATGTCAAAATACACTCTACTGTCATGCATATCTAAAAAGAACAAATTTTACAAAGTCATAAATTTTTTAAAAAAGTGAAAGAAGTAACTCCAAGGATTAAATGAATGAATGTAAGGATTAAATGAATGAATCCGTGTAGAATGTGTAGAACAGTACCTGGAACGTAGTAGGCACTTGATGGATATTGGTGACTGCTCTTGTGGTTTATTAGTTCATTCTACAACACGGGAAAAATATTTGTAAGACTGGACAGGAAAGAGGATCCTGAAAAGATGGCAGGGTAGGAAGCATCAGGCATCTGTCTCCCCGCTTAAGACAATCGCACTAGCAGAAGTCTGTCTGCTATGGCAATTTTTGATATCCAGAGTCTACTGAAGGCTTGAAACTCCCAGTGGAAGCCTCAGACTATAAATTATTGTTAATTTCAGCTGGTGACACAGTAGCAGCAGCCCCCACTCCAGCCCTGTGCATGTGTTCCTAGAGCAGCCTGCACACAGCTTGAAAGAGCTGAGGTGCGTGCGCAAAAAGGACCTTGTCCTAAATATTGAGGATCTGAGCTATGAATCTGATCGTTGCTTCTGATCAAAGAGGCGCAGACAAAGAAGCAGGTGGCCTTTGTTGTTATACCTCCCCCTGTGATGCAAGACCCTTGTCCTCCAGCTAAAGCAACTTCCAGGGACTTAAAGAGCTGGTACCCTTCTTTCTTTCTCTCTTTCCCTTCGGGGAACAGACATTAAAGTTAAGGCCATTCAAAAGCAACTGTTTATACAGAGAAAATTACAAAGTCTCCACGAATGCCCAGGGAAAGGCACAGGTTCAGAAAAGACCCAAAAACCCCTCAAGTTTATACCTCAGGCTGGTCCTTGGCACATGACAGCTTTCAAAAAGAACAAAAATGAGGGCTGGGGTTGTGGCTCGTAGTTGAACATTTGCCTGGCATGTGTGAGGCACTGGGTTCAATCCTCAGCACCACATAAAAATAAATAAGTAAAAGTGTTATGTCCATCTACACCTAAAAAAAAAAAATTAGAAAAAAAACCCAATGAAAGTAGCAAAAAGCAGCAAATCCTGGAGAAAGAGGAGAATCTTATTTCTAGAGCCACCAAAATATTAGCTTAGAATGCCCAGTTTTCAACAAAATATCACAAGGCACACAAAGAAATGGCAAAATGTGGCCCATTCAAAGGAAAAAGATAAACTGGAAAGGACCTGGTGGCAGATCTATTCTAAAAAGACTTTAAGCTGGGCGTGGTGGCGCACGCCTATAATCCCAGCACTTTGGGAGGCTGAGACAAGAGAATCACGAGTTCAAAGCCAGTCTCAGCAACAGCAAGGCGCTAAGCAACTCAGTGAGACCCTGTGGCTCAGTGGTAGAGTACCCCTGAGTTCAATCCCCGGTACCAAAAAAAGAAAAAAAAAGACTTTAAAGATGCTGCAACAACTAAGGGAAAATGAGGAGAAAGCCAAGAAGACAGTGTCTGAAGAGAATGGAAATATCCATAAAGAGAGAAAAAACCTCAAAAGAAACCGAAAAGAAATTCTGGAGCTGAAAAGTACAATAACTGAAATGAAAAATTCACTACATGGGTTTAAAGGCAGATTTCAGGAAGCAAAAGAAAGAATCAACAAATTTGAAAAGAAGACAATGGAAATTGTTGATATTAAAGAATGAAATAAGATTAAAGAAGTGTGAACAGAGCCTGCAGGACCTGTGTGACACCATCAAGCTGATGTCTATGGGAGTCTGAGAAGAAGAAAAGAGAAAATTGGGCAAAGAGAATATTCGAAGAAATAATGGCTGAACACTTTTCAAATTTGATGAAAAACATAAATATAAAAACCCAAGAATCTCAAAACACTTCAGGTAAGATGAACTTAAAATGCCCACACTGGCTGGGTGTGGTGGCGCACAACTGTAATCCCAGTGGCTCAGGAGGCTGAGGCAGGAGGATTGCAAGTTCAAAGCCAGCCTCAGCAATTTAGTGAGGCTCTAAGCAACTCAGTGAGACCCTGTCTCTAAATAAAATACAAAATAGGGCTGGGGATGTGGCTCAGGATTGAGTGCCCCTGAGTTCAATCCCTGGTATCCCCTCCTACACCAAGAAAAAACAAAGATGCCTACACTGAGATGAATAATCAAATTGTCAAAAGCCAGGCATTGAATCTAGAAATTTTTGAAATCAAAAAGAGAGTAGCAACTTATCACATATAAAGGATTTTCAATAAGATTACTCATCAGAAACTTTGGAGGCCAGAAGGCAGTGACTGGCTGATATGTTCCGCTTGCAAAAAGAGAAGGGAGGTGGGGAGGGGAAGGGAAAGGAAAAGGAAAACCTGTTAACCAAGAGTCCTATAGCAGGCAAAACTGTCCTTCAAAAGTGAGGAAGAATTAAGATATTCCCAGATAAACAAAAGCTGAGGAAGTTTCTTCCCAGCGGACCTGCCCTGCAAGAAATGCTCAGGGGAGTTCTGCTGGGTGAGTCCAAAGAACATAGAGAGTAACTTGAAGCTGCATGAAGAGAAGATTTTAATAAAAATAAATACAAAAACAATTATAAATGCTAGTACTATTTTTGTCAAAATGACTTTGTAACTTCACTTTTTGTTTCCTATATAATTTACGAGACTAATCATTTACTAGGATTATTAGTTTGTGCTTTGGGGCACATAATGAATCAAGATGTAATTCTGTGACATTGACGACTGAAGTGCAGACAGAACTGTTAAAGGAACAGAGTTTGTGTATGTTCCTGAAGTTAAACTGGTACAAATTCAAATTAGAGTGTTACAACTTTAGAATGTTAAGTGTAATCCCCATGGTTACCACAAAGAAAATAGCTATAGAATATGTACAAAAGTAAATGAGAGAGAAATGTAAATGTTTCACTACAAAAAGAAAATCAGCTAAACACAAAAAAAGACAATAATTCAGGAAATGAGGGACAAAAATACTATAAAGCATATATAAAATTAATAACAAAATGATAGAAGTGAATCCCTCCTTATCAGTGCAGTAGTCCCCTCTCAACTGTGGCAATACTGCCAATACCTCCAAAGGATGCCTGAAACTGCAGAAACTGATCTAACCACAGATGCTCCTTGAGGTTATGACCCAATAAACCCATTGTAAGTTGTAAATATCATAAATCAAAGAGGTATTTAATACACCTAATCTATTTAACATCATAGCTTAGCAGCACAGTACACTGTAGGGTATTGGCTGTTTGCCCTTGTGATCATATGGCTGACTGGGAGCTGTGACTTGCTGCTGCACCCAGCTTTGCAAAGCAGTATCAGACTGCATGGCACTCATTAGTTGGGGAGAGATTAAAATTCAACATTCAAAGTACATTTTCTTCTGAATGTATATTGCCTTTGCTGTGTTGTAAAGCTGAAAAATTACTCCACACCATTTAAAGTCAGGGACCATTTCACTTTAGAACCAAATACACAAATAGATTGAATATGAAAGAATGGCAAAAGATATCCATGCAAATAGGAACCAAAAGAGAGCAGGGGTGGCTATACCAATATCTGACAAATAGAGTTTAAATATAAAAATATGACAAGAGGCAAAAAAGAACATGGTATATTAACAAAAGGTTCAATATAGGAAGAAGATGTAATAACATTTATATACCTAATGAGACTCTCAAAACATATGATGCAAACACTGATAACTGAAGGGAGAAATAGACAGTTCTATAATAACAGGTGGGAATTTCCATACCCCCTTCTAAATAATTGGTAGGCCAATCAGGTGGGAGATAAGTGAGGAAACAAAGGGCTTGAACAATACAACAGACCAAACAGATCTAAGAGACTTGCACTTAGTGGGCATGGTATCAGTTTGATCAGACAAAAAGAGTTGTAGAGATAAACAGGGTGATGGCTGCATGATGTTATGAATATTTAATACTACCGGACTACATCTAAAATTGTTAAGATGACAAATTTTTTTCTTTGTTTTCCTATCAATTAGATAGCTTTTACTAAATGAGAGAATGACTTTTTAAATGTACTTTAAAACAAAATGGAACTACGATAAAGAGATATATGGATTTTAAAGATTTTTTTGCACTGTGCTGAAAATCAAATATTTCTTGCAGTAATGCAATGTGTCAATCCATAAAATGGGTTAACAGAATTCTCAATTTAATATTTTCAAAGACAATATTAAGGGAAAGAATTGCACATCTATGTTATATAGAAGGGTATTATAAATGTGATGTCCCTTCCTGTGAGGCTTACAAATTCGACAATGCTCAATGAAAGATTTTAGAATCATATCCAATGAATCACAAATCTGTATGCTGTAAGTTCTCCTTCTAAAATCTTTATGTTGACTTTTCTACTCCTTGTCATTTGTTAATTCTAACCCTTAAAAAAAACAGGAAAAAAATGCTGCAATCAACTCTTGATCATATACAGAAATTATTGCTACTATAGCACACTACAAACAAATTTTATATTATCTATTTCACCACAATAAAAAATTGAACAACAACAAATGGAAAGGGAAACCAAGACAGGAGCCTGATTGTAGGGCCCAGGAGAACACGGTGTGGGATGTGGAAGATTTGGAAAACAGCAGGAAAAAAATGTAAGGAATTTTAGGTCTTTGGTGAGGGGAGAAGGTAACAGTAGAGAGGGAGGTGCCCTCAGCTGCTCCTGGAGCAAGTGACTGTGGCTCATAAAAAGGCAATAGGTCAAGTCAAACCTACTAAGGTCTCAGCTTCCAAACCTCCCAGTTTGGTGGGGTGGTAGGAGGGCGGGAGCTAACTGTCTCCTGAGTAGCTGCCAAAGCTGGTTTCTCTCCAAGAGGCCAGATTCACATCTGAAGCTCTGTCTTCCACTGTACCTTTTAAACTTCCACTGGCTCTTGAGCCTGCATGTTCAAAAGGATGCGATGCTCCTGTTGCCACGGGGTCAACATGGGAGCTGGAGAGCTTCGGGGATCAGGTATCAGACAGTTTATCCCCTAGCCTCCGATTTTGCAGGTGGGTGATTAAGGTCTAGAGATGGGGAGTGACTTGTTCAAGGTTACAGAGCCAATGAGTATGAAAGCTTCCTCTACATTGCTACTGGAAACTAGGTATTTCCCCTTACCCATTCTGTTCTTCCATTCATCTGTCCTGTCTTTATTCTCTATCTAACCAACCAACGAATATTAGCCTGAGTCTGACACATGAGTCTGACACACATCAGATTTTGTGCTGCACTGTGAGAGCTCACAGTTGGGGTGGACACACTGACACAGAAAGCTCTTAAGTTCTTGAAGCATTTTGGATGCTGCAAGGAATCTGTACAGAGCATGCACAGCAGAGGCAGGCCAGGCTGTAGCCAGAGCACTCAGGAAAGGTTTTTGTCCTGGTGAGCATCCTGTTGAGCTTAGCCAAGAAGCTAAGGGCATTCCAGACAGGAGGAGAGAGAGTGGGGCAGCAAGGGATTCAGTGTGACTGGGCACAGGGAGTGAGAGGCTCAGTGAGGGACAGGTCTGAAAGGAGAGCAAGCTGCAGGCAGGCTGACCCAACAGGACTTCATGTCACATGCAGGGAGGCCACAGATGGTCTCTACATCATCAGGTGTCCACTGATGTCCAAGCAAAGGGTACCAAGAGAGAAAGGGGAGGCTTTGGGGGCCTTGTTCCCCTCCTGTTGGCCTGAGAGTTCTCTGTTGCCCTCCCTGCCCTCCTCCCACACGCACATCCACTCATTCCCCTCCTAGGTCCATCTGTCTGTTCTCTGTGCACTTGTCTTTCACCTTTAAACCTACCAGTTCTTGCCAATTAGCCAGACCCTCCCCTATTTTCCCCTTGTCCTGTCTTCCTGATAAGGACCTGAATGTGTCCTACCACCACACTCTGCAGGCACAGAGCCCTGGACATGGGATTCCTGGCTTTGCTACTGACCCTGCATGGACAGCTTATCAATAACAACATATCTGCAGGGTGACTTCCAGCCAACCAAGTCCTTCTGCCCATGGCTGCACTGCCCCCTCACGAAAGCACCCTCTGTGGTAGAAGATGTCTCATCTATGCCATGGCCCAGAAGCTTCTTGACAAGATCAAGTGTCCCAGATGGCCAGTGAACCTAGGGAGCTGCATTATCACAGCTCTGCGTGCAAAGGGCTGTGTGTTCGATCCATTACTTTCAGTCTCAGGACAAACAGAACTCTGGAACATTAACCCCGCAGAAGGGTACTCAGAGTACATTCGAATCAGTGCCAGCCATAAGCAAATAAGCAAACCAACTAGAAAGAGGTTTTCTGATGTTTTAAAAATGATAGTTCATAGAAATGCATGTTATCACAACTGGGGGAGGAGAGAGAGAGATGCACACTACATACATATATATCTGAAACAAAAGTTAGACAGACAATACTTACTCTTATCACATATAATACACTCTTTCTATCCTATTCTGTTCTATTGGATTAGTAATTCTGGTCACAAACCTGGAAATTGATTTCACATTCCACCAGCAAGTTGTAGTGAGAAGTTTGAAGACCTCTGTTTTAGTCTCTGTTCATGTTAAAACACAAGAATTCCTCTGGCAGCCCACTGGCTCTGCAGTCACTGCTCCCTGCCTCCCTGCCCAAACCTTTCTCTGCTACCTTCACTTAGAATTCCTCACCAAGCATTTTCTGGGGTCCACACCTCTCATCAGCTAGACCAGTGAAATGGTTGTCTAGGTTCATCGTTTCTACATTCTCACCCCCATGCATTCCTCCAAAAAGCTACACATTGGCCTCTGTCACTCTCAAGCTGCTGCTGCTGGCTCTTCAACCTCACTTGTGACTTCTGTCACAACAGATCCTCTTTCTCCTTGACTTTCCTCCTCATTTTCCTCCCCCCATAATGAGCTGCTCCTTTTTTGTCTCCCTGGGTCCCTGGCAAGGACTTTTGCCAGGCTCTGCTCCACAAGCTGTACTCCCCTCACTCTGAAGTCATTTGCAACCACTCCATCCCCCTGCTCCCCACCCCACCCACACCTGAGTTGCTCCCTGGTGCTGATGGACTGTGGATCCGTATCTCCAACTGTGACCTCCCACTTGAAGCTGTGCCCAACCTCTCTACCACCTGTCTGCTCCTCATCGCAGACCTCACACTGTCCTGAATCCCAGATTTAGCTCTTACCCAAACCCCCTCACCTTATCTTGGTGGGAGGGACCTGCCACCCACCCAGCTGTAGAAACCAGGGACCTGGGACTTACCCAAGATGCCTCCCTCTTCCTCATCTCCAGTGCATGCCCAGCCTTCCCAAATCTACTTCTCTCTGTTCACAGCACCTGATGCCTGTCCAGGTGAACAGCATCTCCCACGGAACTGTGACACCGCCCCACCTTGAGGTCTCCCATCTGTCTCTCATCCCTACAACACCCAGCTCTTTGGAATGGTAAGAGAGTTTCTTCTAAAATACAACTCTAATCTTGTCACTAAGTGGTTTCATATCTCCCATGACCCCTTGCCACTTTTAGGCTAAGGTTGTAATTCATTCCATAGAGAATAGACCTTTCCTGCCTCATCTCCCCCTGGCACCTCTGTTCCACACACACAACCACCTTCAGGTCCTTGGTCCAAATGCTCTCTTCCCTCCCAGCCTTTGCATGCTGTCCTCTGTAACTGGAACACTACCCTAAAGTCCTCTCTCCTTCAAGTCACAGCTTGGCTGACAGCACTTGGGGAGGCCTCCTCTGACTCCTGAGTGTGGGTTCTGCCAGGCTCCTGCAGGGCCCCTTGCATCTTCCACGGGGGTCTTTGCCACACTTTGAAACACTGGCTCACATTTGTCTTCTCTGCCTATAGACTCTAGGATCTGTGAGTCCAGGAACTCCACAGTGCTCGGTGCTCATTGCTATGTGCCCAGCCTAGAGCTCAGGACCTAGCGTTGGGCAAACCTCAATGAGCATTTGTTAAAGAGGTAACTTTTAGAATTCAGGAAGGTAAAAACCACAGGCAGAATCATGGTGTCAGGAGGGGACAGTACTGGATGTTTGGAACATGGACTACTATAACTGGAATCAGGATGTTAGAATCATGGAAATATATGGATTGGATTTGCAGAATTTAGACACATGGAACTAGAGACTATTTTGGTTCCAACACTTCTCAGTTGTGACTTTCAGTTTTATTTTTTATAAAATATTTCTAATGATAAGAGACCCTCCCTTGCCCAGTCTGGGGTCATTGTGGGCTGTCAGGCCATGGACCAAACCATAAGTATACACATCCTGCACATGTGTGCTGGGATGGGGGTCGGGTGAAGTTTGATCTGTGTCTCTTCATAACCAACAACTGTCTAGGGCTCTGACTGGAAGACATTGGTTAGGCTATTTAACCCGACCTGCCTGGGCTTTGGGACCTATATTCCTGAGGCTTATTTTCCTCTGCTTTGGCCTGGCATGCATC
The DNA here is from genome assembly GCA_004024805.1 of Geosciurus inauris. Lineage (NCBI taxonomy): Eukaryota > Metazoa > Chordata > Mammalia > Rodentia > Sciuridae > Geosciurus > Geosciurus inauris. Next base: position 247,599 of record PVHX01000153.1, read on the forward strand.
AGTGCTCAGAGTAAGAGCCTGGGACAAGAGCAAGGAATCTTCAGGAGAGATTCTGCACGATCAAGACAGGCTAAACTGCCTTAGAGGGCTGGATTTTACAGATGGGGAAACATGATCAGAGAGGGTTGGGCTTGTCCAGTGTCACACAACATGTTGGAAGAGAGGCAAATCTAGTATCTTACTCCTTGGGTTTCTGGTCAGGCTCCTTTTTAAATCTTCAAAGTTGCTCATCACACAAATAAAAGGACAGGGACTTGAACGCTGACCTCTGATTCTGCTCTTTCTGAGATGCCATACTACCCCCTAATCTTTCAACCTCATCACATCCTGGGAAGTGGATGGAGCAGAGAAGTTGATGGGAAAACTGATGGACCAAAAATTATGGTGGGGAAAAGGAAGTGGGGACATGTGGAGCCCTTAACTACCCAGGCCAGGGGGGCAGGCTTTGCTCTACCACTTCCTAGAAAGCCCTTAAAAGAGTCTATTTCCTTTTCTATAAAATGAAGAAAATTGGGGCTGGGTTGTGGCTCAGAGGCAGAGTGCTTGCCTCGCACATGTGAGGCACTAGGTTCGATCTTCAGCACCACATAAAAATAAATAAACAAAATAAAGATATTGTGTCCATCTATAACTAAAAAATTGTTTAAAATTGAAGAAAATGATTACCTTACAACATAGTGAATTCAATAGAATCACCTGTGGAAAGTAATATGCACAATTCTGGACACTTGGTAATTGTTCAGTGTTTATTATCATGAATAATAAGAATCCTTTACAATAAAAATTACAAAGGCTGGCGTTCCGTACTCTTGCTGAATAACAGTGGTGACTTGGGGTACACAGCTGCCCTCTAAGCTGTGACTGGAGGGGAATGAGTGGGGGATGAGGAAAGGGACCTATAATTACTGAGCTCCTGCTATGAGCTAAGAACTATGCAAAATGTCATAAGTGACAACATCAAAGTAGGTGCAATCAGTAGTCTAATTTAAGTGAGGAAACTGAGGCTCAGAGTGGGAAGTGCTTTGACTAAAATTGTATATAAGTGGCAAATGAAGGATTTCATCTTGGGTGACTGGACCTGAGAGCCTCCACCCATTCACACCTGCATGTCCTCTACCTCTGCTGAGAGATCTTCTGTGCCATTCCCCACGTGAGGCCACACTGGACCCTCTATGTGGGTCCTGGCCCCAGGGAGAGCTCTGACCATCAGCTCTTGGCCCTGGTACTACTGCCAGCCTCAACCCCTCCATGTTGTTGAGGGCCAGCATGTGAGGTTTTGTCTGCTCACCTCACCAACCTCCCCTCCCTTTACATCTGCCCATTCCCAGACCCAGCCAACGATCCCCTACTGGAGGGCAGGACCCCAAACCCTGCAGGGCTCTCCACCCTCTCAGCCTTGCTTGAGCTGTTTCCACTGCTTGCAATGCCCTCTCTCTTTAGCCCCAGTGGTTGAAATCCTAGGGTCTCCAGCTAAAGACCTGGGTGCTGGGAGGTCAAGGTCTGTCCTTAAAACCAGGCCTTGGGGGAGGAAGTGGACTGGCCTGAGTTTGAGGAGCCAGGAAGCTGAGAATGGCACATGAAGGAGGAGGAAGGGAGAGGAGGAAGGAGAGAAGAGGGTGAAAGGGCAGAGCAGGTGCACAGTTGCATAAGGCTGTGTGCCCAAGACCATTGTGTGACTGAACCCAGGAACTCTGCCGGGGGGGAAGAAAGTTCATCAGCCGCGGGCTTTGTACTGTCAGCACAGATATTACAGGGATGCTCTCGCAAAGGAGGGGTGCTTCAGCCCACAGTGAGCGGCCAGATCAGTGAACTGCCAGGTCAGTGACCTGCTCATGGTTCTATGGAGGCTCTTCCTCCCACCCCACTCACTCTATGTCCTGTTTGTGGAGCTGTGGGACAGGTCCTGTCACTCCCCAAAGGAGAAAGGACACTTGTCTGCCCACGTGCTCTCATTTTCATTTCCAGTGGTCGTCACAGGAAAGGAACATCTTGGAGTGTTTCCCAGTGTCCATCCTGTGGCCACCTCAGATGTGCAGAGTGACCCTGGGAGGTGGTGCTCCTGCCCTCATTTTGCAAACCGGAGCTCAGAGAGGAGAAGCGGTTTTCCAAAGCCCCATAGTAAGAGACGCACAGCTGAGATGCAAAGTTAGTTTCTGTGCTGTTGGCACCTGTGACAGTGGCCCCAGTAAAGAAGACATAATTAATAATTTAAGTGATGCTCATAATAAACAAGACACAGTTCTGGTCTTAACTCAGTCATTGCAATTCCATGTGGAAGTTTCTGCTGTTATCACCCTGTTTTACAGAGAGGGAAACTGAGGCATAGAGACATTAAATAACTTTTTCGATTCACAGAGCTAGTACGTGGTGGAACAAGGACCTGAATCCAGGCACTCTGACTTCAGAGCTGTGCTCTTAACTACTTCACTTACTTGGGGGCTCAGGATGGAGGGAGGTCCAATCATGTCAGGTGGTCCCTGCTCTCTCATTCATGGGAAGGGACCCAGTCAGGCCCTGTGGTCAACAGTGTGGTGAGCTGACCTGGCTCTGGACAGCAAGTGGACAGAGAGATGGCTGCCAGCCTCACCCAGTTCAGTTCAAATCATGTCAGGGCACTCTGGGGGAACTCTGGTGACTTGTGCTGGACTGCTTGTCTCCAGAGGACATCAGCAGACTAAGAGGCTGTTGAAGTCACATGTAACGCTCACGGGATGAGGCAACAGATGGGTATTTTGGTGTGCCTTGGGTACTTGGGCAGATGAGGTTAGGAAGGCTGGAGCCTGGGAGTCCAGTCCTGGCTCTGGTCTCACTCACTGCACAGACCTGGGAAAATCTTCGGCCCCAAGGCATGAGTTTCCCTCAATGTCCAGTGAAGAGCTTGGACAGTGTGTTGTTTCTCAGGCCCTTTCCAGCTCTGCAGCCTATGTTCAAAAATAAGAACAAGGGTTCTCTTTTCAAAGGAAGGACACTTCTTCTTGCCAAGCTCCTTCTAGGTCAGAAGTTTCTGGCAGTCTTTGCCTTTCCACCTGCAAATTCTGGCTTTTGACAAAAGTGTTAACCCCTGAAGGAGTGACTGATGATAATGAAGAGGGCACTGTTAAGACAGGACACATCACAACTGCCTTATTGGGGATAATATTGACCTACATCAGCCACATTCCTGTGCCTCCCCCAGCGCTCCCCATTCGGCCTGGCCATTCCAGCAATTAAATGGCTAATGCCTGGCAGCCCTCTGATCCAGCAAACATCGATGTGGCCTTGCCACCATGCTGCTGTGCTCCTGTAGCCTGGTCAGGCAATATGACTGTCACTGCAGGAGGAGATACAGGGTGGTTGAGGGAAAAGGCCAGACACAATCAAGTTCATGTCCTTCCAGCCGCTGACTCACTGCACTTGGGCCACTCCCTTCTCTGACCTTCAGTTTCTTCTGCACCCACCTCACTGAGTTGTTGTATTAAATGAAATAAGGGGCAAAACACCTGGCATGGAATAGAGGTGCAGACTGTGGTGGCTCCCCTGTGACAGGTGAATGACAAATGTTTGGGTTCAGGGGAAAGAGAGAAATGTAATGTGGTATGTCAGAAAAGGGGCGGATTTTTGAGTCACAAAGATTCAAGTTCAACACCAGACTCTGCCACTTACTCATTGTTATAGGCTGATTTGTGCCCACTCCTCCCATTTTATCTGTTGAAATCCTAACCTTCAGGGTCATAGAATGTGACTGAATTTGGTAGAGTCGTTAGAGAGGCATGTAAGTTAAAATGAGGTCATTAAGGTGGGCCCTAGTCCAATATGACTGATGTCCTTATATGGAAAGGAAGTTTGGACACAGACATGTGGAGAGTGCCATGTGAATGTGAAGACAGCCATCTCCAAACCAGCAAGAGAGGCCTCAAGAAACCAACTCTGAATCCCAGCATTTTGGGAGGCTAAGACAGGAGAATCGCGAGTTCAAAGCCAGCCTCAGCAAAGACGAGGCACTAAGCAGCTCAGTGAGACCCTGTCTCTAAATAAAAAGCACAAAATAGGGCTGGGGATGTGGCTCAGTGGTCAAGTACCCCTGAGTTCAATCCCCGGTACCAAAAAAGAAAGAAAGAAACCAACTCCGCTGCCACCTTGATCTTGGATTTCCAGCCTCCAGAATTGTGAGGTAAACGAATTTGTGTTGTCGCCCATAGGTGGAACTTTGTTACAGTAGCCCTAACAAATAGATGCACTCATGCAACACCCATCTAGTTATTTACACTCCTTGTGCTTCGCAAAGCAGATAAATTGAGACAATGCCTGAGAAAGCGCAGAGCACATAGACCCTCAGCAAGTGCTGGCTTTGCCTCCCCTCCAAGCAGGAGAAGAGCAGCTGGCTCTCGGAGGGAGGGGAATGGGAATATTACTGAGTCATTCCACATCAGCAGGAATCCAAGGTACCCTACCTTAACCCCGCCCTCATCCTTCCCACATTGGCAACTTTGCACTCAGCCCTGTCCCTGACCTCAAAGCTAGCTCTCTGCCAGCTCTAAGGTAAGCAGGGTTCATGACTGCTCTTACCTCTGCCCAAGTTCAACAGCCTTAATTGCCATACGTGACTGGCAGGCAGCTTGGCATAGGTGTAGACACTGGGGATTGGGAGAAAAACCTAGGGAGTCGTGGCTGAGGTAGGGGTGGTCCCAGGGGTGGTTTCAGAGGCTGGCTGTTGTGCTGTGGTATATTCCACAGTGCTTGCCCTGTGTCTCATCTGATGCTCACAGCGGCCATCTTGGCTGGGCTGGACTAAGGGCTCTTCCTGATGCTTAGAGAAACTGAGAACCAGAGGAGCTGAGAGACTCCCACTCACATACTAGTGCTGGGGTCAGGAGACCTCGCTCTCCAGACACGGCCCTGGCTCTTTCTACCACCAGAAGACTGGCCTCCTCTGACACTGGGAGGCTGTGGGTATGACAGGAAGCACAGGACCCAGGAGTCACCAGACCCAGGTTCATATCCCAGCTGGCCTAGGGACTGGCTGTGTGACCCCGGGCCCTCCTTCCCTGGGGCCTAATCATGTCGCCTCACCAGGCCAGGCACTTGAAGGCTCAGTGCTGTGGAAGGCCATCCCCCGCTGGAGAGCCCTCAAGGCCCTTGATAAATGGCAGCTATTGTGACTGTTTGAAAATTAACTGCTCAGAACTGTCACTGAATCAAATTCCTGGAGAGCCAGGAAGTGTGCCTGTGGGTGGAGAGACGTCTGGCACTTCCAGAGGGCTCGAGGCTTCCCTCCCACACGTCTCTCTCCCCAGTGCCTGGCAGCCCCTGAGAGGGAGGGTAAGGGACTCCCCCAGCCCACTGCATCCCTTTGAAACTCACCTCCCTGCCTGCAGTTTCCAGCTCAACAAACGTTCTTTTAGTTTCTTTCCAGTACCTGTCACCATCCGAACTTATTTGGTCTATTTTATTTTTCACTAGCCCCCACCCAACAGAATGACAACCATGTTGCAGGGTTTTTGTGTTCACTGCTCCATCTCTTGCATCAGAATAGCGCCGGGCATATAGCAGATGTTCAGGAGGGAAGGAAGAAGGAAAGGAAAGAAGAAAAAGAAAGGAGGGAATCCCGGGCACAGTGCCGCACGCCTGTAACCCAGCGGCTCTGAAGGCTGAGGCAGGAAGATCGCGAGTTCCAAGCCAGCCTCAGCAACGGTGAGGCGCTAAGCAACTCGGTGAGACCCTGTCTCTACATAAAACACAGAATAGGGCTGGGGATGTGGCTCCATGGTTGAGAACCCCTGAGTTCAATCCCCGGTACCCTGCCTCCCAGGAAAAAAAAAAGAAGAAGAAGGGAGGGAGGGAGGAGGAAATTATGGATCCTTTATAGTCAGCCCTTTCTATGTTGGGGACGTTGCCTTAAGTCAGAACATAACTCTGCCTTCTAGAGGCTTCCATCCGGTTCAGGAGGCCAACATGGACTTAAGCAGTGGCTGCCGGAGGGACCTGCACGGCGACAGAGGGAAGCAGGCAGCAGGCTGGGGAGCCATTGGCGGTAGGCTGCGCGACAAGAGCTTATACAAAGGCACGAAGGAGTGAGAGATCATGCTTGGGGCTTCCTGGGGCCATCAGACATTGTGTCCTGGCATCTGATGCTGGAGGGCATGGTTAATGAGTATAGGGACTGGGAAGGTGGGTGCTGGGTTGGGCGTGATGGGAACACAGCTGCAGGATGTGCAAATCCAGGCTGGTGTCCCTCTCAGTCCTCAGATGCTTCAACCCAGCTGAGAACAGGGGCTGTCAGGGGCTCTTTCCCGATGGTTGTAGATGTTTCTCTGTCCTTGCCCTAACTCTGCCAGGTGAGCACCATGCCCTCTGAGCTGGTGTTTCTGTTTCTGCCTTCCTGTCTTTGTCACTCTCCTGAGAGAGTACAGGCGTAGGGACCAGGCTGGGCCCAGCCTGGCTGGCTGTGGGATATAGGAGCAGCCACTGCCCCCTTCCTGAGCCCATTTCCTCCTCAGACTGGTGGTCATCAGGGCCTCACAGACTTCGCCTTCCAGTGCTGGTATTTTGGCAGATGAAACAGAGGCAGGACAGTAGGTGGTGACGTTTTTAGCCAGAAGACACTACCCAGTTGCCCCAGGAAGGATTCATTCCACCTTGTTGGGGCTGGGGTTTAGTCTCTGGTCCTAGTCCTCTAGCCAGATACACTTCAGGTCAGGTGGCTCTGGGCCATCCCTGAAGCCATAGACCCTCTTGGTGACCTCACAAAGTTTCTGCCTCTCTTTAAGCCTCAGTTTTTCCTTTTCTTGAAAAATGGTTATAACTACACGAGTCCCTTCTCTGCAGAGGCAGGAGGCCTGCTCCTTTCCCTAGATTTGACACTGTCTACCTTGGGCAAGTCTGTTCCCTTTTCAGGTTGCTGCCTCCCCTTCTGTGTGTTGACAATGTTGCACTTGAGGGGGCCTCTCAGTTGCTTCCAATTTAGACATTCTCCTTAGCCTCATTGATTTGACAGATCCAATTGGTTCTTGGTAATCACATCGCTGCTTAAATTCTCCCAGAATGTTTTCAGGGAATTGCCTATTTCCCACAGCTTCCTTCTACCTCTGGAGAGTTCTAGCATAAAGGGCTCCCTCATACTATGCCTTTCTTCTTGCATGAGCCAACCCCTGGGGCCCGTTCTGCCCGCACAGCCTCCATGCATTTCAATAGACCCTAGGCATGGGCAGCCTGGCCAATGGGCCACCTGGCCAGGACTTATGCTGAGCTCCAGGGGTATGGAGGACTCAGTGTTGTCCTATGAGATTGGACAAATCCACTAACTCTGTCTGACCTCGGAATCAATAATAATCCCATCTGCCATCTACAGCCCCTTTTGGGCACCAGACCCTCTTGCTTCATCAGATACCCTCAATGTCTGTCTCATTGAGTTCTTGTGACAATCCTGCCAGATAATAATTCAAATCCCATTTTATAGATCGGAAGACTAAAGCCCAGAGCACTCATATATCTTCCCAAACTTCACATGGTTAGTACATTTGAAGCTTGATTAAAACCAATCTAAGCCAGGTGTGGTGGCATGTGCCTGCAGTCACAGCTACTCAGGTCTAGATCTCAGAGTGTAGGCTACAGCCCTAGCTGCTCCCCCCCCCCCCACCACCCTGACACACAGAGTGATCTGGGATAGGCCTCTTCCCCTTTTGGACTTTGTGTTTTGTGTTCTCTATTTGCAGACAAGAGGAGGGGACCAGATCCCCACGCAATGCACAGCAACGGCATTAGCCATAGATGAATCAAACACCATGTTGGTCAGATCTAGAAGGGTACATGCAGTTCTGAATGTCCTCCCTCCCTCCTCCCAAGGCCCCTCCCAGGTCTCATGGTGGCTGCAGCTGGGCCCACACAACATCAGTGGAAAGTCTGTTCACTTAGGGAAGGAGTTCCGCAGACAGTGACAGGGTGGGAGGGACTCAGAAGGGATGAGATCAGTGTGACCAGCTGCCTAATGATGTGGTGAATGAGTGTCCCTGGGTCAACCAACCCCATCACTAACCAACTGAGTGACCTTGGGCAGAGCTCTTAGCCTTCTCAAACTTCAGCTTCCATATCTCTAAAATAGTGATACTTACAGTACCAACTTAGGGGAGTTGCTAATAGTGAGGATAAAATAAAGATTACAGGGAGGCCTGTCCATCAAACTCATGGCATTGAGCCTGTGTGGTCAGCACTCTGAAAGCAAGGCCTTGATGACCCAGTGATGACGGTGATGGTGGTGATGAGGGGGAGAAGGATGACGACCACACTTAGGATGAGCAATGCGAGGCACCGTGCAGCCTCCCAGACACGCCTGGCAATCTTGTGCTTCCAAATCGCACTTGCTGTTTCTTCTCCTTGGCTGCTGCCACCCAAGACATCCCACTCCAGCACAAAATGCATCCAAGTCACCCAGTAGGCAGACCTTGTGCACCAGAGCCAGGAGGAAGCTGGGAGTCTGCCCCTAAGGACAGATCAGCACCCAGGAGCTATGCTTGGGGCACTGGGGAGCACCAGCTTTGTAGAAATGAAGTTTTTCCAGGGGAGGCAGAGCTTAGCCCGAGTCTCCATGGAGGAGTAGGAATTGGCTGGAAGAAGAGAACAGGATTTCTCTTTTCCATTTCGAGGCATTCCAGGCAGATGAAATAACATGTGCAGAAGCAGAGAGGTGTAAAATAGCATGTCGAGCCTGGGAAACTGCAAGAAGCACAATATGGCTAGAAAGTTGGGAGCAAGTGGAGGGAAGGGAGAAATGAAAGTGGATGAAAGGGAGAAATGAAGAGGACATTTGGGGCAGATCACAAAGAGGCTGTGCGCTCATCAGACAGTCACAATTTATCTGGGAGGCAATGGGGAGTTATTCTTTACATCATGCAACAATCATTCTAGAAGGTCTACTTTCCTGCATCAGCCATTATTGAAGGATGTCAATGATGGGTGATGTTTCATAGGGGGGTCAATTAGAAATTCCTCACTTTTGGAAGCTCGTTCTCCCCACAGTGTGAAAATGAAATAGAAGGATACATTGGTGCCCAGAGGCCAGGGAGATGGTTGTTCCAATTTAGCAGAGAAATGATGAGGGAATGAGGTGGATAGGGACAGGAAGGAGGGACGGGTCTGGGGAACTTACAGGAAACAGAACTACTAGACAGGGGAGAGACTGAGTATGGAAAGGATCTTGGGAGACCTCAGGCTCCTTCCTGGAGCAGCTGGGCAGAGGTGGAGCCAATACCTCTGATGAGTTTAACAGGAAAAACAGCTCAGTTTGGTAGTGGTGAGCAAGACATCCACGTGGAAGAACCTGGAAACAGGGTGAATATCTATATTCAGGAAGTAGATCTGAGCTGGGGGTGTGAATGCGGAGGTAAGAGCACTTTGCAGTTTACAGAGCATTTCATTCACACGCATTTAGTTCAATTTGGGCACTCACCAACCAAAAGGGTCGCCAGGATGCTGGGCTAAATGTTAACCTTTTGTGAATAATGCTGGGCTGAGTGGAGGGGCCCTCAGGGGCTCTGGGTAGCAGCTACTTACCAAGAAGTAAGTTATAACGTGTGCATGCCAGCTGACTATCCGCCCCTGCTGCTTCCTCTGTAATCCTCACAAGAACCTGCTAGGCAGATACTGTAATCCCCTTTCAAAAGAGGAAATGAGGGCTCAGTGAAGTATCTGACTTGCCAGCAGGTCTGGAGTTGAACCCAGGTCCCAATCCATGCCCATATTTTCTAGAGTGGGAATTGAAACCCAGAATTCTTAACTCTTTAATCAGAAAACTTTCCTCTCATTCAAATGGCTACTTCCTGTAGTGAATTCCAGAACTTCTGATTTTGAGCCAACTTTTCCTTCCAAGAAATGGAGTTGAGAATGACCAGGCTTGTGGTGCCGCAGGGTGGAGTGGGATGAACCTACTGGGAATTTCCAGGCTTGGGGATCCCCCACTCTTGGTTGGGAGCATCATGGGAAGGTTCTGAGTAGCAGTGGCCTCTTAGTGGCACCCCCAGTGTCAGGAGGCCTGAGGGCCAGCTGTGCATGCTTGGGCTTGGGTCCACCACCTCTGGCCTTTTCCCTTCAGGGAAACAGACTCCCTTCAAAGCAGCGGGCATCTTGTTACCAAAAATGTTCCCCCAGAGTCCAGCTATTCATTCATTTAACATCAAACAAGTGTAGTAGTCCTCCTTCTCTGTGGTTTTGTGTTCCATGAATTCAGTTACCTGTGGTTCACAAATATTAAGTGGAAAGTTCTAGAAAGAGACAATTTCTACTTTTTAAAATTTTGTGCTGTTCTGAGAGCATGGCGAAATCTTGCACTCTTCTCTGTCCCACCCAGATTGTGAATCATGCTTTGGCTCAGCATAGCCACCCTGCATAAAGCTTCTTGCTTGTCTGTCACTTAATAGCCATCTTGGTTATTAGATCAACTGTGGAGGTTTCATAGTGCTTGTGTCTAGAGTTTGGTACTATCTCAAGTATCAGACATCCACTGGGGGTCTTGGAGTGTACCCTCTGTTACATAAGTGGCAGAGGGAGCTACTATATTTGGAGTGCTTCCCACTTGCCCTGTGCCACTTGTGACCTGACTCACCTGGGTTCAGCCTCTCCTGGGTCCAGGTTGGTGGAGAAGCTAGGTGCTAAATAGACATAGAGAGTCCAGTGAGGAAGAAGCAGGCTGGGCATTGTGTTCTTCCCTGTGTTACTCCTGAGTGAGCACCCTATGAGAGCATGAAGATGCTGCTGGGACCATGTGATGGGCAGATAAAGGAAGGAAAGGCAGAGGAGGACAAATGGAAGGGCCCCTGACTGGCATGAGTAAGAATGCTACAGGGGGAATTAGGGATTGGATAATATTTCTATCCTTGGAGAGCTAGGTGTGACAGCTGCCCATCTAGGCAGGAGGCTGGACTCAGAGACATTAGGGCCTTCCCAGATCTGTAATATTCTGCTTCACTGTGGCTCCAGGTAGCATCCAGCTACCAAAAGAACATTCTGGCATTTGCTTAGCTATGACCCAGAACACACAGAATTGATTTTCCTGTTGACCCTTGCTAAGGTTCTGGGACAGTGTTGGCAGGAGAGAGCGGAGGAGGAGCCATGGGAAGCCCTGGGCACAACCTGACAGTGCTGCTCTGTGCCAGGTTTTTAAAAACATGTGGTTTTGTTTTTTCTTTTAACTTTCAAAACTTCTCTGAGAAGATGATTTTAGAAACTGGATCCTTCTTTCTCTCATCTCTTGGTCACAGTTTTTTCCGTGCCTACTGGGCTGCAACAATCAGAAAGAAGAGAGGTTCCCCTGTGGCTGCCAATAAAGAAGTGACCATATGAAGAGGGAATGGAGAGGGGACCTAGGATTATTGAGTACCCGCTTGTGCCAGGCCTTACATGGGCTGCCTGGCCCATCATTTCCCTTGCTTTGGATAAGGAGACTAAGAGATAAAGTAGTATGTCCAAGAGCACTTAGTTTATGATGATCGTGCTAATGAAAAAGATAATTAGCTGAGACCATGACTTGAAAAACTGACAATTCCTTATGGGGCAACCTACTACATGTTCAGGTCTACTATGTGCCGGGCAGATTGAAGATGTTCTCTCTACATTCTCACGAGAACCATGCAAGGAGGGAGTTATTTTCATTTTCAAGCTGAGAAAATTGAGGCTAAGAGAGATTAGTGACTTGCCAAGGGCTCCTAGCAAGTCAGGAGGGGGCTAGACCTTGAACTCAAGTCAGTTTCCAAAGTCCCCCAATTCCCTGGCCTCAGGCCATGGTTCATGCTGACTCAGGATGTGGAAAGACACTGGCCTGGGGGTTGGGAAAGCCAGGCTGGAACAAGCTGTGCTCCAATGACCTGGGTGGCCTTGGGCAGGTCCCTGTCTTCTCTGGACCTCACTGTCTATGCTGTGAAGTGAGAGCTTGAACTCAGCCACCTTCCTGCTGTGACTACCTAGGGGTATGTGGTGTGAACAAGGAAGGCTGGGGCTACTTCTGCCCCGTCCATGCTCCCAGGGCCTGGGGTGGCCCCTGGTCATGAACCTCCACTGACAGTGGGGTAGTGGGCATGTGCGGCTGCACGGGGGGATGGGGCAGCACGAGGGCACCCAGTGAGTGGACAGGGTGACTAGGCTGTTCCTGGTGTCGCAGCCAGTCCTTCTTGCCTGGGCTCAGACAGGCCTCTAAAGGGAAGTCTCAGGAGCCCCTCTCCAGTATCACTGGGGAGCTCCTGATGTGGAGCTCCTGGCCTTTATTGGGCCCTCTGAAAGGTTGGAATTGGAAGCTTACTAGGGGGCTGTGGGGTCTAGTGTAAGTTTCAGGGTCACTTTTGTCAGAGAGTGATCAGCCATGCTTCCCACATTCCCACTCTAGGATGAAAAGACCAAACCATGGGGACCCCGAGCAGGAGAGAGCTAGAACTCTGACTGCCCACTCTGGGTCACCACCCACTGCAGCAGTGCCTGGGAGGGAGGCGAATGTCTGCTGGCTTCAGGGAACAAGGCAGAGATATTTTACACCATGACCTGGATTGATCTCCTTGTTCAGGTGGCTCAAGCTGAGGGACACACCATGGACCCTCATCTTACCATCTGGTCAGTCAGCCACAGAAGCAACAACAACCATTTATTGAGCACTTACTGTGTGCCAAGCAAGATGCTCAGCTCTGCATTTATTATCACATTCGATTCTCACAACAGCCCTGAAAGTTACTATTTTAATTCCCATTTTAGAGTTGAGAAAATGAAATCTTGGAGACATTACTAAACTTGTCCAAGTTCATACATCTAATTGGTGATGGAGCTAGGATGCAAATCTAGGCTACAAAACTTAGGCTCTTAACCACTACACTAGACCAGCTCCTTCCAACCATTCACCCAGCTATCCAGTTACTCATCTGCAGCAGACAGGATCCCAGTAGGAAACAGATCCACACTTAAATTAGGATAGTTAAAGATGGGCTTAACATGGGACTAGTTAGAACAAGATGAGGAGGCAGGTGATGTGTAGGGAAACCACATAGTATCCTGCCTGTGCCCTAGAATCAGAAATAGCAGAACCAATGTCCCCAGAACCTGAAGGGCTGAAGTGCCGTGAAGGAGGCAGAGAGGCCTGCCCGGCCAGAGCAGAGCCTGTCCTCAAGGGAAGTGGCCAGGCTGAGGCACCACAAAGAGAGAGCCCAGGAAGAAGTACCATGACTTTCCTCTTCCCTCCCCCTTCCTAGCTGCCTCCCTCCATCTCCTGCTTGGCTCCCCTTTGGGTTGACCCAAGTGGAAGCCAAAAGGCACTGGAGCCTGTCAATGCTGCCCCTTTGGGTCAGCCTCTGGGCTCAGGGTAGGTTTGGGGAGAAGGAAAGCAGGTCTGAAGGGCACAGGGGAGGTGTCTTATGCATGCAGCCACCCATTGGCATCGTTGCTGTGTCAAGCTCTGCTGTTGGTATGGGGATATTCCAGGCGAGACCACGTGGTTCATTCATACATTCATTTACCAAGCACTTGTTAAAAAAATGTTTTTATTTGTTCTAACTAGGTATACATGACAGCATGTATAAAAAGATAATTAGGTGAGACCGTGACTTGAAAAACTGACAATTCCTTATGGGAATGCAGAATGCATTTAGATTCATTGTGCACACATGGAGCACCACTTTTCATTTCTCTGGTTGTACACGATGTAGAGTCGCACCACATGTGCAGTCATACATGTACCTAGGGTAATGATGTCCATCTCATTCCACCATCATTCCTGCTCCCATGCCCCCTCCTCTTCCCTCCCTCCCCTTTTCCCAATCAAAGTTCCTCCATTCCCCCGCCCCCATTATGGATCAGCATCTTCTTATCAGAGAGAACATTTGGCCTTTGGTTTTTTGAGATTGGCTTCCTTCACTTAGCATGACATTCTCCAGCTCCATCCATTTACCTGCAAATGCCATAATTTTATTCTCTTTTAATGCTGAGTAATATTCCACTGTGTTTATGTACCACAGTTTCTTTATCCATTCATCTGTTGAAGGGCATCTAGGTTGCTTCCACAGTTGAGCTATTCATCAAGCACTCTCGAGGCCCCCTCTGTGAGAAGCTCTGCAGTGGTTGATGGAAACCAAAAGGAACACAACACCCCACTACTCTTGAATTGCACACAAATTATTGACTGACCTTCTTGAGATGTGATCTGGGCTGCTGCTTTCTTGCTTGGAAAGTGCGTGTATGTGAGGAGGGTGGGCAAGAGTGTCAGATGAGATAGAAACCTTCCAAACAGCAGAAAATCTATTTGCTGAATTTCCTGATCTATCCAATTAGTCTTAAGATTATATTTGGCTTTTGGGGGATGGAAGCTATAGTTCTGGGGAGACTCAATGACTTGGTCTCATTAACATCTTGATGAAGAAACAAGGCCCCATGGAGCAAGTCACAGTCCTTGCACTTCCAGAGCTGCTAAGTCTCAAGAGGAGGTGGTGAGAGGTCATTTATCAAAGCCCTGGCTTCAGCTCTGACTGCTGTGCGCCCTTGCAGGAGCCATGCCTCCCTCTGGGCTCTGCCTCCGCAGCTGCACAGAGGTGCTGGAACCCTTGGCTCTGAGGTTCAGCGAGTCTTGGAGGAGGCCTCAGCTGGGTCTCCTGTCCTCTACCCTGTGCCATCCCCAGAGCCAGAGCCAGGCCCTGCATGAATGCCTCTGTGCTTCTGATTTCCTTCAGCTCTTCAGGCTGCTTTCCTACTTCCCTGCACTCAATTACAACCCACTCCCCTTGGCCCTGATTTAATTACTGCAGCAGGGGCCCATCTGAGCTCATTACCACCTGGCTGCTCAGACTTGCTGTGAGGTTAATGGTGCTGCCAGTGCTCATCTGAGGGGTCCATGCAGGGTGGGGATAGCTGAGAGCCCACCTGGATATGTGAGGGGTCTGCCTCTACAATCCTCCCACGCCCAGGACACCAGGAGCACTTAATGCTCATACAGTGATGTGCTCTCAGCCCTCTGGCCTGGAAGGGATGGGGCAGATTTGCCTTTTCCCTCTCTAGCCATTTTTGTTGGCTTAGTCTGTTGGTAGACTTTCAAAGTAATTTCTTGCAAGGCTTTTTCTATCTGTATAATTGTATTTCAGTTTTTGTGATCTGCGTGGGCCTCTAAAGTTCAAAGCCCAGGCCCCTCCTGCCTAGATCTAAGAGTGGGTCTGAGCAGATGGAAATGTGGGCCTTCAACAGATGCCATCAAGGAGATGCTGGGGACTGAGCTGCTAGTGGGAATGAGGGCAGCAAGGGATGCCATTATGGGTTATGTGACCCAGGACAGTGCCTCGTACCTCTATACATCTGCCTGCCTCCAGAACTTAGGTACCCTCCAGGTAGAAGGGCTGGGAAAGCCCTTGAATTGAATTGTCTGCAAGAACCCTGGGCTGACCAGAGTCTGTCTGGCAGCACCAGAAGGAAGCTAAGCATTAAGGTCACAATTCTGTGCCCAGAGCATGGCTTTATGATGCCACCAAGCCCTCTCTCCAGCCCAGGCTGGGTAGCCGACTCAGTAGTAAGCTCTGGCTGTTCTGCTGTGATGGAAGCAAAGGTCCCTCTTGCTGGATGTGCAGCCTCCTTTTGGGAGTGGGGCTGAAAGCAGAACCCCACTGTGCAGGACTATGACCTTTCCCATGGAATAGAGTTCTGTGTCCTGCCCACTGCGCTGCAGCCCCTCCCCAGCACAATCAATGGCAGGTTACTCCTCGCACCATGAATCCTTGGCTATGGGTATGTGTGACGGTGACTTGGCTGTGAATATGATTATGAGTAGGGTGGCATGTGAGAATGTGGCCCCCAGTGTTCCCTAAGGCACCAGAGTCTGACTTTCAAGAAGTGGGAGGTAAAGGGTAGATTTGGATGGAGTTGGTGGCCAAGACAAAGACTCAAACTCTAAGCAACAGAGTCTTGGGGAGACTCATGTGGTTAGACGATCATAGGCTTTGGAGCTGATGTCTGCAGCCTCCAGGCTGAGGTCATCTCAGGCAAGTGTTTTCACTCCTCTGAGTCTCAGTTTTCCCATCTGTAAAATGGGGATCATGACACACCCTACTGTCTTCATCAGGTTGCCATGGGAATGAAGTGAGCTGTCATGTGGGATGCATTGGCACAGAGCATGGCTCTCTACTCATCTACAGCTACCACCTTTCTTCCTGGTATGAGGGCTCCTTGGTATGAGGTTATCATCCCCCAGGATAGTGAAAGGCAGACTGTCCCCAGAGAGGAGAGGACTCGGACACTGACCAAAGTTGCTTTGCATTAGAAACTATGCATGAGGAGTTCTTGTTCTCATTCTTATCCATGAAGCAATTCCCATTTCCATGCCCTCTGATACCTTCTAAATCCAGATCGACAGCGGACAAGGTGAGAGATTGGCTGGCCCATTCACCTTGAATCCACCTTTGGTTGAATCCACAGATGCAGAACCCGCGGCTGTCGGGGGAGCATGACAGTATACATGTGGCAGTATTTCAGGCATAGTGGCTCCTTAGAGAGCACCTTTCTTATGATGACCGCTACTCAGATGTATGCATGTGCCTTGTTGGTCACCTAGAGTTCAGATGGGCAGTGGGCACCCAATCAGAAAGAGTGCCTTGTAAGGAATTAAATTATATTTTCTTTAATGAGAGAAATAATGGGCAGAAAATGATCTTGGAGTCCCTGAGTGTGACCTTCCTTATAATGTTGCTGCAGAGGAGGTCCCCACTGCATAGGAGAAGGATGGTCCCTGAGGAGGAGGGCAGTGAGCCAAGGTTCTCTAGAAGGCAGACACTGGAAGCTAGCTGCTTCCTGGGTTGCCTGGGAATGAAGCTGAGAAAGGGGACAGCTAATTACTGCAGCACCAGGGCTCGGGCTGCTGGACTGTGAGGGGCTGTGAGGGCGAAGCCTGATGTGGAGGACTTGTGCTCTTCTCAACTCCGTGAGAAACACAACCAACCTTTGAAAGGGCTGGGAGAAGGGCATGGCGAAAAGCCATCCCTGGGTGAGGATAGAAGTGTGGTCAGAGAAAAGGGTTATTAATTAGAGTGCGATTAGAGTGTTTTATGGGTTGAAAAGGAACAGCTGCCAGATCACGGGGCTAATCCAGAAGAGAAAAAGGGACAGGAGTCTCATCTGTGAGATGATAACAGTGCCAACCTTACCCCACAGGATGACTTGACCTGTGGCCATGGGCCATGCAGGCTGAGCTGCACCCTTATCTGAGCTCAGTGTGCAGTTGGTGGGACAATTCCTGGGGGACTGTAGTGGCCTGGCAGAGGGCCCTGCCCTGGTGTCAGTTTGTGGGATCAAGTTTCCATACGGGGCTATCATGCAGCAGGGAGGAGTGGCAGTGGTAGGGGCTGCTAGGATATGGGCTGGCTCACTGCTGGGGAAGGTGGAATAAGCCCTGCCTCTACTTTGTGGGGGACAATTCAGGGGGTCCCTTTCAAAGATTGCAGATCTGAGCAAATAGAAGAAGTAAGAATGGCCCTAAAGGAGAAGTTTGCTGTATTTGGCCACAGGCCAATTAGGACCTTTTTTGAACAAGAGACAGAATAAGGTTAAGACTCAAATGACAAAGAGAAATATATAAGAGGGGATTAATATCTGGAAAATAGAAAGAACTCTATAAATTAAAAATAAAGGACAACCCAGTAGAAAACTGGGCTAAGCATTTGAGTAGGAAGGTCACAATAGAAATAAAAAGGATTTAAGGATGCAAAGATGCCCTTCTTCCTGGTCACCAGGGAAATGAAAGTCTAAAATGAATTGATCAGGAAATTAGTTTTTACCTATAAGATTGACAGAGTTTGAAAGATATTGATAATATCTGTGTTGCTTTTTTTTTTTTTTTTCATTATGATAGCAAAGCAAAGTGCTGGGTACTTAATAAAAGAAGTTTATTCAACTCGTAGTTCTGGAGGTTTAAGGGTATGGTGTCAGCATGAGCTCGGCTACCTCATGGTCAACAGTATCACAGTGATGGGAGTTTGTGCAGGAGGAAGTAATCACAGTGCCAGACAGGAAGTCACAGATTGGGGAGGGGCCCAGGCTTGCTCCTTTTCCTACCAACTCTCTCATAACCCTCTCATGAGAACTAACTCATGAGTCCCAGGAGAACTACTTTAATTCCTTCCAACACAATGTCCTAAGGACCTCCCACTAGGCCACACCTCTTAAAGGTCCACACCATCTTCTAACATCACTACACCAGGAACCAAGTTTCCAACACATAAACCCCTGGAGAACAAACCACATCCAAACCATAGCAATATTCAACATTGATAAGAGTTGATGGCCTTGTAAATTGGTGTAGCCACCTGACAAGCTCTATCAGAACCATGATACACTGTGCATATGACCCAGCAACTGACCTCATGGTATCTACCCCAAAGAAACACCATCATATGAGCATGAAGAGGAAAGCACAAAGATGTTTATGGCAGCATTGTTTATAATACTGAATAATGGGGGAAAATTTTTAAGAACAGGGGTGATTAAAAACCCTGGCATGTTATCTGTGTTATGGAATCCCTTGCAGCAACAGAGCAATGCAGCCATGTAAACTTGGACTTGTAGTGTGGCCCAAGAGAGGGAGGCAAGAACATTTGCTTCCCTGGGATGTCCTGTGTTCCAAGTGACCTGGAAGCTGAACTGAGAGCCAGTGAACCAAAAAGCTCAGGAGGATGAAGGATCACCACCGGACAGGCTGTGGGGAGGCCTCTGGGCAGGAGATGGAGAACAGGATGGAGACTGTGGTTCTGCAGGTTCCCAGAGCCCAGGTGTAACCAGGTTAGGTGGAATCACCACTAGAGGCATGGCCTAGAATAAAAGAAGACCCTGCTGTCACTTGGACTGTTTAAATGATCAGATCAGACTGAACTTCAAGCCAAATAGGATGACATTGTGTACTTTTTTGCTGCTGACCAAGGGAAAGGGGAGGGAGGAGTTTAGGAGGAAAATCAGATTTATAACCAATAAAATTATTACAGCCTCCTTGGGCATTGGAGAGCACAGTGAGCTGAATTGGCGGCCCCAGTGAGAGGCACTTGGCTTTTCAGTTTCCTCTGCCCAGCATGGTATCTCCTCCCCTCTCTTCCTGGTTGGTTCCAGCTCATCTTTCAATTTGGCCCTGGTATCCCCCTAAGGGAGCTGAGTCCCCAGGCTGACTTCCACATTCCTGAGCTTCCCTTTACCGTGGCATCTCTTGTGGCATCTCTTGTGATTCCTGCCTCACCCCATCAGCCTATGTGTGGAGACCACCTCACGTTCCTCTATGTCCCCGCAATCTCTAGCACAGTACTTGGTACATGGCGGTGCTGGTAATGATTGAACAGGTGACTATATAGGTAAATGAATACGAGAGATGTGTTTATAGGATCTTGGGCACACCTTTCCCCTCTCTGGGCCTTTGTTTTCTATCTTTAAAGAGGAGGGGATGGGGGAGGTGTCCTTCTCAGGGAACCCCACCCAGCCCAGTCCTTGTTCTGCTGAGCCTGACTGCTGCTGGCTGGACTTTTTCCCCATGGAGAAGTTCCAGACCAGAGAAACCAGTCTGCTGCAGCCTCCCTGCACTCTGCCCACTCAGGCCTTTGTCAAATCTTGCTGCTTCCTCTGGTAGACGTGGCTCCTGTCTGGCTTCCTCCCCACACCCTCATTCTTGAGGGACCCTGACAGCTTCCACATGGGTGCGGTCACTGCCTCCTTCCCGGAGTCCAGCAGGCAGGCAGCCCAGCGCCAGCTGAGGAGCTGCCCAGGGCCTCTCCCTGCCCTGGGAGAGCTCCCTTTCCCTTCTCTCAGATTCTCTTTGTCGTCCTCCTCCCCCTACTTTGTGTCAGCCTTTCTCTTCTCTCTGTCTCTGTCTCTTGGTCTCTGTGCCTCTGGCTTTGTCCTCTTTTTTCCATCTCTTGTCCTCTCCTGGCTGTCTGTATCTGTTTCCTTCTCTGTCCTGCTCTCCTCTTTATTTTTCTGGGTCCTTCTCTCCTCTTCTAGCCAGACTCCTCGTAGCAGCCCCTCCCCTTCCACAGGCCTTCCTTCTCCAGCCTGGCTTAGGAGGGCTCTCGGTTTCTTTAAAGCCCTTTCCTGTCCCTAACTCAAGGCTGAATCTCCTTTCCTGATGGGTACTTCAGCCCAATGGGTGTGCTGGGCCTAAACATCTAGCATTGCCATGCTGAGGGGGAGGAGAAAATGACAGTGACCCCTGGTCAAGGCCATCTGGGCCTTTTCTGGCCTTGAGATACCCTACCTGGACCCTGCATGAGTAGCGTGGCCCCTTCCTGTCTCTGACTGCTCCAGTTCCCTGGCCAGGGAGCAGCCCCTGAAACAAGACTTAACTCCTGGGGTCCTTGAAGGGCCTACCTCCTCAGCTACCTTCTTCCCGCACAGCGCACAGCATGCTGGGGCTGAGCTACTAGATCTCCAGGTTGCTTCAGCTGGGGAATTAGACCCCAGATGGGAGGGTTGTAAGAGAACCCAAGACTGAGTTGTTAAGGCAGAGAAAGTGAGAGTGGAAAGTGAAACCCAAGGCAGGAATCAAACATGTGAGGTTGAGCCCTGCTGGATCCTGGCTCTGCCTTGCCAGCAGATGGTCTTAGGCAAACTACTTCCCCTCTCTGAGCCTCTGCTTTCTTTCCTATAAAACAGGATCAGGGATTCCCTTTCAGTGCGCTTATTAGGAGAGTTAAATATTAAGATATGGATACCTACCATGACCCTGCCCGCCCTCATCCCCTGCACAGAAGCCTCAGGGTAGGTGTGACTTGAGATGAAATTTGAATGCTTGACAAGAAATAAGCTAGGAGCCAGGGACCTTGTTCAAATCCCAGCTGAATCTTCTGTGGCTGGCAGGGGAGGATGCTCAGAGATACTGGGCACTCGGCAGATTGAGCAAAGAGTCTTGGAGATTACTTTTGCCAGTTCTTGACCAAGTGTCTAGGGTGGCTGCTGAGGAGCCAGAGATTCGAACTCAGATGTGCGATGCACCTCGGCACCTTCTCTCCCCAGGCTGGGCATCAGTCTTCTGTCCAACCTGAGTGGACCAAAGTGACATGCCAGATAGACCAGCCCTTTCCTGATTCTGACTGTCCTGGAACACATTCCACATGCTACCACAGCTGCGCCTGGGCCCCTGCTGTCCTTGCCATAGATACAGGTGCAGTCCACACTTCTCTGCTTGTTCATATCCTACCTATCCCCAGCTTGACTGAAATCCCCAAAGTCTCACTGGGTCAACAACTCATTTATCAACTTTGGTTAATGAGCCTCAGTTTACTTGCTTGCAAATGATGCAGTTCATATTTACTTGTGGGTCTCACAAGCACTTAGTGAGAAACTTCTATAAAAACATGATTCTGTACATAAATTCTCTCCTTTTCTTGACATCTTCTTTCTTCAATTAAAAAAAATGTGTCTTGCTTTCCACTTTATATTAGTTGGCATGTATTCCCCATCAGAATGGGAAGTCCTTGAGGACTGGGTTATTTCCATCCCTGGTGCCTAAAACAGGACCGGGCCCATCACATTTGCAGAGGGAAGTGAGCATCCCAGCGCCACTTCACAAGATTAATAGTCACATTTTCTGGACCTCACCATGTGCCTGACAATGTGGAGAGCATTCTCTGCATCTGTCAATCACTCAAAAAATACTTAGTGTGAGCCGGGCGTGGTGGCTCAAGCCTGTAATCCCAGCACTTAGGGAGGCTGAGACAGGAGAATCGCGAGTTCAAAGCCAGCCTCAGCAACGGCGAGGCGCTAAGCAATTCAGTGAGACCCTGTCTCTACATAAAACACAAAATAGGGCTGGGGATGTGGCTCAGTGGTCGAGAGCCCCTGAGTTCAATCTCCAGTACCAAAAAAAAAAAAAAAAAAAAAATACTTAGTGTGCATTTAAGCGTGCTGCACTCAGGTGACATCAGTGAACAAAAGACATAAATCCTGTCCTTGTGGAGCATGCCTTGTAGTAGAATGAGCAGATGACAAATAGCAAGCAGTGTGAATGTTGGAAGGTGACAAGTGCTATGGATAAAAATAGAGCAATTCAGGGGGCAGCATGGGGGAGAGGGTGGGTTATAAGTTAAATCGGGTAGCCAGCACAGGCCTCTGAGAGGACATTCGAGCCAGGGCTCAAAGGGTGTAAAGGAATTCTCCAGAGAGAGGTCTGTGGGGGAAATGTTCTTGGCCAAGGAGCAGCCAGGGCAAAGGCCCTGCCATGGAGCCTTGTTGGGTGGAGCAGGGAACAGGAGAGTCAGGGGAAGAGGTCAGGGCACTTGTCACTGTACAGGTTCACCAAGGCTTCACAGGCCATCAGAAGAACTTTGGCTTTTGCCCTGAATGACTTTGGAGCCACTGGCGATTTTGAGTAAACAAGTGACATGATCTGTTTTAAAAGGATCGCTCCTCAGGGCTGTTTTATGGGCTTCCACCCCAGCTCCACCTCTTCGTAGCTGTATCACTGGGCAAGCTATTTCACCACTCGGCTTCCCTTCCCTCTTGAAAAAGTAGATTAATAATATGTGTCTAACAGATCCTTGGCAGAAATTCCTGTCTGCTCCTGGGCCTAAGAATAGCAGTCCTTCTGAGCAGTTGGTCTGTTTCACTCATGAAAACTGGCTATGTTTTGCTGCTTCCTGGCTGCTGGGCCCCTGGAGCCGAGCGTGCACTGCCCACAGGGAACACAGTGGTCCTTGAACAGCTTCAACTTAGTTCCCGCGCTTGCTTCTTTCGCACCTACTTTAAAAATTTACTTAAATGTTATCTCCTTTAAACAGCAAATTTTCCCTCCCTTACAAAAATAATACTTATGATATTAGATTATTTTAGGAAATGTACATGAAAAGGATCATAAATAAAAATATATGTAATTCAAAGAGAACCACTTTTAATCTTTTTTGCAGTGTTCCTTTTCGATCACATGTGTGTAACCACGTGTAGGTAGAAGATGACATAGCTATTAAACAATTGTTTCATGCCATGGTGGAACACAGGCAGATAAGGAGGCACCTATTTGGCTTGAGGTGTGAGGGGAAGCAACCCATTTGGAAGACCTGATGAAGAGTTAAGAATTGATAAGAGTTTAGCCCAGATGAAGAATAGCCTGACTAACTGAGAGAAGAGACAGAACAGGAGGGAAACTGAGGAACTATGGCTAAAAGGGGCCCACGTCACTCACCTCCCCCAACTCTATCCAGAAAGAGGGTGTGGGGGGACCACAAGGAGGCAGAGGGATACTGTGGGACTCCAAGATCAGGGCAGAACTGTTCCTTCCCTCTCTGCAGAGCCTGGGTGCTGGGCACTTAAGCTCCTTTCTCCTGCTGAGGTCCTGGCTAGAAGAGCAGAGATATCTGAGAGAAGCCCAGTCTGAGCCTCCAAGAATGTCCAAGCCTCCAAGAACGTCCCCCTTGGAGGGGCTTAGGGGCAGCACAGGGAGGTCCTGGACCCTTGGGAGTGTGGGAAGTAATGGAGAGACTTGGAAAGCTCCCATGCTGTACGCAGACAGGACCATAGCATACCTGATGTGCAGTTGTATCAGTTTGCAGAGGCTGCTGTAACAAATCACCACAAACTGAGTGACTTAAAACAACAGAAATGTATTCTTTTGCATTTCTGGAAGCCAAAAGTGGGAAATCTGTCATGGGCTGAAATCAAAGTGTTGGCAGGGCCACAGCACCTCTGGAGGGTCTAGAACAGAATCCTTTCCTTTCCTTTTCCAGCTTCTGGTGGCTTTTGGTCTTAGCATCTTTCTCTGTTCCATCTGCATATCACCTTCTCTGTGTCTGTCTGATCTTCCTCTGTCTGTCTCTTATAACGGCACATGGAATTGTACTTAGTACCCACCCAGATAATCCATAATAAGCTGCCCCTTGCAAAATCCTTGTGTTAATCACATCTTTTGCCATATAAAGTTATTTCCATCTCTTGCCATGGTAAGTAATATTCTCAGGTTCTGGAGATTAGGAAACAGATATGTTTTGAGGGAGGGGGTCATTTCCCCCCCTGTCTACCACAAGAATCTTGCAGTAGCCAAGCACTGCCTGGAACTGAAGGGCTCCATAATTGGGAACAAAGCTTGATCAGATAATGACCAGTAATGACTAGACAATGACTGGCAGCCAGGGCTCAGAAAAATGATGGAATGTCTGTCCCAGGGGCCAACACCATGAACAGGTGACTCTTGAGGGTCTACCTATAGAAACAGAGAAAAGGAGGTGAGGATAGGGAACTTAGAAATGACTAAGTTTCCAACTCACAGAATGATGGTTTATTACAGAAATTAAAATTAGTTAGAAAAATTACCATTTTTTGCCTATCTAAATGGTCTGCAATTGGAATCTACTACATTATGTATATGAATGAGAATTCATACACAAAATGAATTCTCTTCTATAAATACTATTTTATAGACTCATTTTTCATAATAAAATGCTCTACATATCTTTCCATGTCATTAAATATTCTTCTACATCATTGTTTTTATAACTGCCTTTGACAGTGCATTAATCAAACATACAATTCTATATACACACTATCTTGTATTATCACAAAATCTTACAGGTCGCCTTAAGTCCTTTTTGCTCTCTTTTTTATGTAATGGGGAATCAATATACTTATGATCTCTTGCAAGGTTGTTATGAGGATTAACTATAATTTTAGATATGTAAAATTTGAAATTAAAAATTTAAAAATTCAGTTCAAATTGAATTTTAATATTGTGATTTGAAACTTGAAATTCATTAAAATCTGAAGTCATACTTGACCACATTTACCTCTCTATCATCTCTTATCACAGTAAAGATATTGTCAAGTTCAGAGATCTGGTGCCACCCTTACTTCCTTCCACACCCCACCTCCCATATCTGCTCAGTTGGCAGGTCCTGCCCATTCTGTAGTGATTCTGAAATCAACTAGTTCTCTCAACCCTCTCAGTCCCTCTCCTGGTTCAGCCCTTCATTGCCTCTCTAGGCTATTGCTTCAGGCTCCTCCGTAGTTGTCTTCCTTTGGGTTCCCCTCAAAGCAGGTTCAGAGACAGGGGCTTGGCTCACGTAGTTTACTTGGGGGTGGTAATTATAGGAGGAACATCAGCAGTGGAGAAAATGGAGAGAAAAAGCAATCAGGGCTGGGTGCAGTGGCACATGCCTATAATCCCAGTGGTTTGGGAGGCTGAGGCAAGAGGATGGCAAGTTCAAAGCCAGCCTCAGCAAAAGCAAGGCACTAAACAACTTAGTAAGACCCTGTCTCTAAATAAAATACAAAATAGGGCTGGAGATGTGGCTCCATGGTTGGGTGCCCCTGAGTTCAATCCCTAGTAACAAAAACAAAAAAAAGCAATAAAGTGCATGGAGGAAATGAGCCCAGAGTCACTGGGGATTGCAAGGTCCCCATAGGCAAAGCAGGCTCTGGGAAAGACCTTTCTCTTCAGGGACAGAGAGGCTTGAGGTGGGAAGCTGTCAGCAGTAACGAACCACTCTTTGCCACTGGGGTGGACTTTGGATCTGTAGAGCAGAATGTCACAGCATCTGTGACCCAAGTCTCCTGCCTCGGTCTCCCCCTCTCTGGCCTGTCTCTACCCTACAGTCAGAGGGCTGTTTCCTACACAGTGTCCCAAGGGTGCTGGTGTGGACATGAGGGAGCAGGCAGAGGGAGAGTGGGACAGACTGGCTCCCACAGTGGAGTTCACTGAGGGTCTGCATTTTGGTTAATAAGCTGCCTCATGTCTGAGTGTACCCTCAAACTTCATGGGACTGGACCGGACTGGGGTGGGGCAGGCCAGAAGCGTGTGAGCAAACCTCAGGACATCTGATTTTACTTGGTTCAGGATAAATTGGAAAGCCAGAGAGACAGAGGTGCCCTAGGAGGCCCAGGGAAGCCACCTTGGAGTCCACACTGGCCTGGGCAGTCTACCCACAGATCACTGAGAGCTTACCCTGTGCCTTTTGACTAAGGTATGGAAGCTACAGAGGTGTACCAATTAATATCCTCATATATGTCTGCAGATCTTAACAGGGAAAAATGCCCTTATTGGAATATTGCCATTATTGGAAAAGAAGTGAATAAATGGGACTCATGTGTATCACAAGGTTCGCTGACAGCAGCTGATTGCATGATGGTGACTCCCCACAGCCTCATGACTCGGCTCACTCACAGGACTCTCAGAGAAGCCAGGGGACTCCATCCCCACGGTGACTGGTAACAGGCTTGTGTGACCTTCAGCCAGAGCAGGCTCTTCTGGTCCTCACAGAGGAACAGGCTTCATTATGTGCTCAGCAGCCATGTCCTGGTTCTTGCTTTCTGTGAGGCGCAGAGCTGGGACCTGGGATGCAAAGATAGCTTTGGCATAATTTCTGTTGTCTCAGGGTCTTGGCAAATGAGCAGGAGGTTGCTAGGTAGGCACAATGGTAGAGAGGAGGGGCTTCCTCATGGAGCACC
This sequence comes from Geosciurus inauris, assembly GCA_004024805.1. Classification (NCBI taxonomy): domain Eukaryota; kingdom Metazoa; phylum Chordata; class Mammalia; order Rodentia; family Sciuridae; genus Geosciurus; species Geosciurus inauris. The sequence continues at coordinate 273,978 of PVHX01000153.1, forward strand.
TGCAGCACCTATCAGGCCTCCTGTCAGGTATAAGGTGGTAAAAAGGAAATCCATAGGAACCCTGGAAGCTGAGGAAGCTGAGGTCTAGAGAGGCTAAGTGACACACCAGAGTCACATAGCTCATCAAGGGCAGAGCAAGGCTCAACTCTCCAAGGCCCAACATCTTCCCACTTACTGGGCATGAGTCTAGAGGATGGGACCAGGCAACTGGTGGGGACTGGGCTCCCCACTCTGAGTGTACCCATGTGAGTTTGCTCCAGGCCACCCTCCCTCTCTGTCTCCTCAGCATGAGTAAATGTTGGAAAATTCATTTCTGTATTCTAGGCTTCTCCCCACCTCTCAGGTCTGCTGCCAGGTAGGGCTTGGGCAAGTCTCCAGGCCAGGTGGACCTGAGGGAGGGACTTACTGAGACAGCTGGAGGAGCCAAACTTAAGTGAACATTAGCATATCTCATGTGGTAAAGCCAGGGTCTGAGCCAGAGAGCAGCTCTGTGGCATCTGCATGGTACAAGTGGAATGGAAACAGCCCAAGATCGGAAGAAGGGTGTGAGGCTGAAGGGTGTGGCATTTTATGGCCTAGCCTCAGAGGTCACACAGCTTTGTACTGGCTGCACACTATTGCTCAAGGCAGCCAAAACACCTGCCCAGGCTCAAGGGCAGAGGATAGAAACTGTCTCTTTTTTTTTATTTTTATTTTTTTTATTAGTTTATTTAATTGCATTTCAAGTCATAGCACATATAGAGAGCTCAGTTTTTCCATTTCTCTGGTTGCAAACCAGAAAATTTACACCAATTGTGTTTTCATACATGCACCAAGGGTAGTGATGACGATCTCAATCAACCATCTTTACTATACCCATTCCCCTTTCCTGCCCCCCACCTCCCCCATGTCGCATCCAGTGTTCTTCTATTTCTCTTATATTTCCCATTCCCACCTCCCTTATTCATCAGCATCCACTAATCAGAGAGACCATTTGGCATTTGGTTTTTTGGGGTTGGCTTACTTCATTTAGCATAATGTTCTCCAATTCCATCCATTTGCCTGCAAATGCCATAATTTTATTCTCTTTTATCACTGAATAATATTCCATTGTGTATATGTACCACAGTTTCTTTATCCATTCATCTATTGAAGGACATCTGGGTTGCTTCCACAGTTTTGCAATTGTGAATTGTGCTGCTATAAACATTGAAGTGGCTGCTTTACTGTAGTGTGCTGTTTTTAAGTCTTTAGGGTATAGACCAAGGAGTGGGATAGCTGGGTCAAATGGTGGTTCCATTCCAAGTTTTTTAAGCAGTCTCCATACTGCTTTCCAGATTGGTTGCACCAATTTGCAATCCCACCAGCAATGTTCAAGTGTACCTTTTTCTCCACATCCTCGCCAGCACTTATTGTAGAAACTGTCTCTTGATGGGAAGTGGCAAGGCTCTATTGGGGCCTATAGGGTAAGAGTTATTGTCATAGCTGTCTTTGGAAAATACAATTCACCACACCCACTTTGCACTTGTGTTTTCACTTTCTGATGGCATCTTTTAAAATTTTATTTTATTTTTGTGGTACTGAGGATTGAACCCAGGGTTGCTCTAACCACTGAACTATACCCCTAGCCCTTTTTATTTTATTTTGAGATGGGGTCTTGCTAAGTCACTGAGGCTGGCCTTGAGCTTGCCATCCTCCTGCCTCAGGCTCCCGAATAGCTGGGATTACAAATCTGTACCACCACATCCAGCTTCTCTTAGGGTATCTTTTGATATACAGAACTTCTAAATGCTATCATAATCAAATGTATTGCACTTTCCTCTGATGTTTGCATTTTTCAATGTCATGTTGAAGTTCTTCCCTAGCTTAAGTTCATAAAACAATGTCCCCATATTTTCTCCTAAAATTAACAAAAGCAGTTGGCTCTCCCACGTGAAGGCCTTAGTCCTTGTGGCACTGATTTTTGTGTCTGGTGTCAGGTACAGATCACGTTTCCTTTTTTTCCATAAGAAGCAACCAGAAGGGTCAGCGCTGTTCAGTGAGCAGTTCTTTGTTCTTCAGCAACACAGCTGCCATTTACGAGGTTCTTATACATGCAGGGGCTAATTTCCTGTGCCTCTATTCTGTTCCTTTACTCTGATTATTGCCTCTCTCAACGACCATGCTTTCTTAATTTCTATGATTTATAATACATCTCAGTAGTTCATGGGGCAGGCCTCCTCATCTTATTTTTCTTTGGGGGGGAATATCTTGGTCTTTTGCTCATGGATTAAAAAGAAAAAAGTCTCTGTAGAACTGACTTGCAAAATTCCCCAAGAGAACTTCTGGAATTTCAATGGAAGAATAAGGAATCTATAGACTATATGTTACACTGATAATTGATCATTTTTTAAATTCATGTATCTAAAATATCTCCCCATTTTAAAGATCTTCTTTAACAGTTTTTAATAAAGCTTAAGATCTTTCTCCTTTTTAATAAGGCTATTATTAAATTTGTTTAAATTTGTTGCCATTGTAACTTATCTTGTTAAAAATTGTTTTTCCACTTTATGTTGCCAGTACATAACAATGCAACTGCTGTTCTTTTGGATTTTTTTTTCCCCGAGATAGGGTTTTGCTAACTTGCCCAGTCTGGCCTCAAATTTGGATTTTCCAAGTAGCTGAGATTGCAGTCATATGTCACCACACCTGCTGTAACTGCTTTTTATATATTCATTTTATATTCATGTATCTTGCTAAACTTCATTTTAATTATTTCTTTGTAGATGATGTATTCTATGTAGATAATAATGTCATCTGCAAACAATGGAGTTTCTTTTTCCTTTCACATCTCTATGCTTTTCACTTCTCTTCCTTATTTTATTGTGCTGATGTGGGGCTCTAGAACAGAATTTCTTTCTTTCTTTTTTTTTTTTTTTGGTACTGGGGATTGAACTCAGGGGCACTCGACCACAGAGCCACATCCCCAGCCCTATTTTGTGATTTATGTAGAGACAGGGTCTCACTGAGTTGCTTAGCACCTTGCCCTTGCTGAGGCTGGCTTTGAACTCACGATTCTCCTGTCTCAGCCTCCCAAAGTGCTGGGATTACAGGCTTGCGCCACCGCACCTGGCTTCAAGAAAGTTTTTGTCTCTTCCAAATCTGTTGAGTGTTTTTTTAATCATAAATGGACATGAAATTTTCCTGAACCCCCCGCCCCCGCACCTCGTCTATGAGATGAAATACGACTTTTCTTCTATAATCTGCTATTGTTGACTACTAGTTAGGATTAGGTTAGGCTGTGAATGACAGAAGACCCGAAACAGTGGCTTCCACATGAGAGGATGTTGGGCTTTCTCATCCACGTCTGAAGCAGGCAGTTGGGGGCAGTTTGGCCCTGGGGCTCCAGCAAGTGTGCCATGCTCCAGGCCCCTTCCACCCTCCAATGAGCTGGCCTCTTTATCCAAGATGGCACTCTGGCCAGTGCAGCCACATACTGCATAGGGAGCAGCCAGGAGGCTGAGGCAGGGACAAAGGGCTGGCCAGCTGGCTCTCAGTGAAGGCTGGTGCCCTAGACATAGTCCATCTTTTACTCGGGCTTTTTACCTATATGTCTGTAGTTTCCATCAACTTACAATTTTCCTTTACCACATTGCCTTTGATTTCGCTGCGGCAGATGTGTACAAATTGGGGGTTATTTGTGCCTCGAAAGTCTGGCATTGCTTATATGAAAACTCTTTATCTTGAGAGTTTTATTGTGGGAAGAGTAAAAAAACATGTTTTAACCATTTCAAATTTACAGAAAGCTGAAGTAGAATACATATAATTTGTCCCAAACAGATACTCCAGTGTTTCCTACAAATAGGAGCATGTTCTTAGATAACCACAACAGGTCCATCAACCTCAGGAAACCAACACGGACACATGACTGCCATCTACTTCTTGGGCCCCGTGCAGGTTTCTGCAATTGTCCCGCTCACGTCCTTTACAGCCAGTGGATCCAGTTCCAAGTCTTGCATTACCAAGTCTCAGCCTCTTTCAGACTGAGGTGGAGCCCGGGCTTTCTTGATCTTGAAGATTACAGGCTAGTTCTCTGCAGAGCACCCTGCAATTTTGGTTTTGTCTGATGTCTCCTCATCACTACATTCCAGTCTTGGATCTTCAGCAGAAACATCCCAGGGCTGCTGTATTATGATTTCATCTTGTCCCATCACCAGTAATGTATGCTGTGATCCCTTGGAGAGTTTGCCAGGCTTCTCCCCAGGAAAATCACTGCAGAAAATCCCTTTTCCCTTTATAACAAATAATTATGTTGTGGGAGGAATTCTGAGACTGTATAAATATCCTGCACACCATCAAATTCTCCCTTCCTTCCTCCTTCCTTTCCTCCCTAACATTTTGGACTTGTGGTTTCTTATTTTATTCAAGGAGTTATAATTTGTTACTATCATTACTTATTTTGGTGCACAAAGTGATGCAGATTTGCCCATGGACTCTTCTGCTGAGTACCTGTTGGGTCTTTCTGACCTGTCCCCATCATTCTTTGGCCACTAATTTACTTTTGGGCACTACAAGCTATACCAGATGCATCTGGTATTTTCCCCGGAGTGGCCTTGGGTCAGCCATTTCTACAAGAAGCACTGGCTCCTTTTAGAAGCCAAGATTTAAGTGCTCCTTGCTTTGGGGTGTTGGTCCCAGGCCCTCTCAGCAGAGCAGGGTATAGAGTTTATCTCTGAGTTCACATCACCACCTCCAATTCCAATCCAACATCACAGGGTTACTTCTGTTTCTCTTTCTGACCATATTTGTAACTCTCCTTGCCAACAGAGTAAACATGGCTCCTGATACTTTTATGTACTTATATGATTATATACAACCACTCTCTCATCAAGACCTCTACTGGGTGTGTGTGGAGACACCCTCCTCACCCTGCACGGGCCTTGCCAGCCCATGCCAGACTCCACCTTCCATGTGGCCCAGGGGAAGTAGATAGAAGCTGATATTGTTTGAACTGACCCACTCAATCCTCAGAAATTCAAGTATTAACCTATGAGAATGCCTTTTTAATTTTGAATTGTTACTGGAAAAGAAAACATTTGATTTCATAACTTGTAAAAGCTTTTAAGAAATATTGTCAAGTAAATGAAAACACAATTGAAAATCCTTATTGAACCAGGTACGGTGGTGCATGCCTGCGATCCCAGTGACTCAAGAGGCTGAGACAGGAGGATTGCAAGTTCAAGGCCAGTCTGGGTAACTTAGTAAGATCTCATCTTAAAATAAAGTGAAAAGGACTTGCTTGTACCTCTGTGGTAGAGAGCACCTGGGTTCAATCCCCAGTGCTAGAAAACAAACAAAACAAACAAGAAATCCTCATTGAAATATTGGAACCTTGAGAGCACAGCCGGAGGCCCTTTTTCTAAAACTTGTGGTTTGCTTCCAGACCTTTGCAAGTTCTGTTTACAAAGGATGGTTGGGTGTGCCTGCTAACTGCATTATTGTCACACACACACTCACTGTCACAACATTGTTGTCCTGCTGCATGGTCCCAGGTTGAGAAATGTGGTGGCTTCTCATGTCTGTGGTTCATGGCTGTTGACGTCCATGACTGACATTTCCTAGGCTGCAGGGCGCCCACCTCCAGGGGACATCCATCTGACATCCTGTTCCTGATCTGACATGGAAGGAATTATATCACTGGGATGGGCCGGAAGGTATGGAAGTGGAAAGTCCCACACCCCAGCCATGTGCCCTTTTTTTTCTTTTTTCTTTTGGTACCGGGGATTGAACTCAGGGACCCTCGACCACTGAGCCACATCCCCAGCCCTAGTTTGTGTTTTATGACAGGGTCTCACTGAGTTGCTTAGTGCCTGGCCATTGCTGAGGCTGGCTTTGAACTTGCGATTCTCCTGTCTCAGCCTCCCAAAGTGCTGGGATTACAGGCTTTCGCCACTGTGCCCGGCTGCCATGTGCCCTTTCTATCCTTCTGTGTCTCTGCTGATAGCCAGGACATGGATCAAGTAGGAGAACCTGGAGATTGTCAGCCACTGGCAGAGCCACCACTTGGGTAAAGGGCTGACTGGGTGTTTTTTGACTGCTCTAGGTGTTCAGGTCTCCTGCCACCGCCAAGGGACCTTGCCTCTCCTTCCTGTCTCTCCTCTTGCTTCTCTCCCCTTTGGTCTTTTCTGTCCAGTTCTCAGCTTTCCTCCAGGTGTCTTTTTCCTTTCACTATTGCTGTCACTTATATTCTCAGCCTGATTCTGCCATTGATTTGTTAGGCCTTGGTTTTCTCATTTGGAAAATGGGGAGAAGACTGGATTTTCAAGCCCTCCTGGCTCTTCCTTCTCCAACCTCCTGCCCCTGGAACACGTCTTCTCTCCTGCTCCTTGTCTATCCTGCACTCTTTCCTGTTTGCCTCTGATTTCTCTTGGAGTTTCTCTCCTTCTCCTTTTTCTATGACTTTACTTCCCTCCTTCAGCATCCACTTCCTGTCTTAAATTTTCCTTCTTGGGATCTAGTGCTCTTTCTCCCTCTCTCTCCTTCCGTTTCTCTTGCTTATGACTCTAGAGTCTCTGTCTCTGTCTCTCTCTCTGTTTTCCTCTCCCTCCTCCCTTTTCCCCATCTATAACCACTTTGTTCTAAATTGCTTCCCTCTGTCACTGACCCCTCCCCTCACTGACTCTGCTGTCTCAGTCTTTCCTGATACCAATGTTTCTGGGTTCCTACTCACTTCCCTCTCCCCATTTAGAGTCCCCCTTCCTGGTCATGCCCTGATGGAGGACTGGGAGCTGGGAGCTGGTGCCCGAGGCCCTACCAGAGCCAGGCTCCTCCCTGTGATGGGAACCCCACCTGTGAGGCTGGCCCTTGGAAGCATGTGGGGCCCAGCTGGCTGCCTTGCCTCAAAGAAGGCTCAGAAAGTCACATGTGGCACTCAGATGGTGGAAATCCTGCCACAGTCCAAACCCAGAGAGTGGGCATCAGCTCCACAAGCAAGCCCACCCCGTGTGTGGGCACATGCGCATGTCTATGCACACTGAGCTAGGCACCAGCTCTGGTGGTCAGTTGATGCTGGTAATCGGATTCACCTAAAGATGGCTTCCTCTTCTTGCAATCTACTCCAGCCTTACTTGCAAACTTCCAATTCCCGGCTGGCTCTTGGAATGTCTCCATGTGGAGGTGGATCAAGACTCTGTAGGCAGAGAATTCTGACCCATGCACGGGTTAGGAGCTGCCTTAATCCCCATCAAGCCTGCAGATTCTGTGTCTTGCACTCTGCCACCCATGCTCTCTAGAATTCAGATCTAGCAGACATTTGCTGGGCATCCGTGGGTGCCAGGTGATCCTGTCACTGTATATAAACCCCATGGCCTCCTCCGGAGGCAGGCACTGTTCTCTATTTCACAGGTGAGATTTAGCCTCCTGGGGTCACAGGCCAGACAGAGGCCCAGCCCAGCACAACTCTGACCTGCCCAGATTATTCTCTACCCACTGTGACAACTCAAGATTGGAGAACTGGCAGTGGGTGCGCCAAGGTCAGGGAGAAGCTGGGTCAGCCTGCAGAAGCAGACCACTGGCAGCTGGTCCTGGAAAAGGCACAACAGAAATCAAATTCGTCACACTGTTGTCCCAGCAGGGGCCGTGCTGGAGTCAGAGCTCAGGGTGGGGCAGTCCGGCAGGCCTGACTCTTCAGGGTTAGAGTTGGAGGCACAGGCACATCACAGGTAGCACAGCCCTGAAGGAAGTGAGAAAGTCCCAAAGCATGGTCCCAGATGTCAGAGTAACCTGTGACAGGCCTCCCTTCTTGGAGGTGGCTGGATGGTGGCTTATCAGTACAGAGAAGAATCTGCCTTCTCCCTGGCTCACAGCCCAGGGCCTCAGGAACAGCGAGTCAGGAAGGGCTTCTCAGGTCTCCAAACTCTAGGGTCTATTCTGCGTAGTCACTCCTGCTCCCAGTCCATGGTGAGTTCTACAAACACTGTGCTAAGCCTGCCGTGTGGGGTCACTGGGGCCATGGAGAATACTGGATAGCACTTCAGGCTGCAAACCACCCCCTGAGCCCTCCAGCAATGGCAGGGGCCCATTTGATGAATGTGGCTCCTTTCTCATCACCGCTGCTCAGGGTTTCTGGATTCTCCCATCCACTCCTTGCAGTTTGCCACTCACTCTGTGCAGTTGGCAGGCCCCCACCAGTCTGCCTGTTGTTGCTTCTGTCTGGCTCCAGTTCCATCATCGATCTGGGGATGGGGATGAAGTCACAGAGGGGATTGCATCCACCTGCACATGCATGAGGTTGGAGGGGCTGGGATTCACCAGACCGGGGATCCCTTCCAAAGCCAGTGGCTCTCATCTCCTGATGTGCCCCATCCTTTGCCAGCTTCCAAATTCTCTGCATTTCCTACCGAATTATAGCAGCACCCTTTTCTCACTGGCATGAAAAATGGAGCAGGCACAGAGCAGAAGATAGAATATGGAACCCACAGATGTGCAGAGGTGTGCATGTGAGCAAGCTGACTAGTGAGCAGGATGCACCAGGGGAACTTCATCAAGGATGAATGGAAACATCCTGTTTAAGCCCAGGACAGGGAGCTTGGACAGGAGCTGCTGGTGGAAGAGGCAGACCCCCCAGGTGGCAGAGGGTGTTGGCTGGCTCAGTGGGGCTGTTGAAATACAGAGGCGGCTTCAGGTTGTAGCCTCAGCAGGAGAAGGTTTAGACCAGGGTGAGTGTTCAGCTCTCCACTGGCCTGTAGCACCTGGGCATGTTCCAGACACTGATGAAAGAAAAAGGGCACACGGCAAGTCCCTTCCCATGTTGGCCTCGCCCAGTCTGCAGACCTGCCCTCAGCATCCTGGGGACCAGCTCACCCCCTGAAGCCTGACAGCTGTTCTCTGTGCTGGACTGGACACTCCTTTGGCTCAGCACAGCCAGTTGCTTTGGGGCACCTTAAAGTTGTTTTTGTTTGTTTGTTTTGTTTTTTGAAGTGGTGTATAATTGGGCTTGGCTTTCTGCAGTGTGACCTCTGCCAATGAGGGCCCATCAAGGTCCCTCTGAGGCAATTTGATCCAGGCCTTGTCCCTGTGATAAATCCTGGGAGGGGTCAGGAGTGACAGCAATTCATAAAATCACCACCTTATATATACAGGGAATATATGGCCTTTGATACCCTGTTAAGTGAACAAATTCACACCCAGCCACTGGGAAGGTGCAAGTTAAGTCCCACATGAAAATGTTCACTTCCCATATTACCGACTTGCACCTGGAGCTCCCCTGGGGCAGAGAGCATTTGATGTCTGCCCAGGTTGCAAGATGGGCTCATGTGTCTGCAGCAATTTCCCGAGCCTCTGAGCAGCTTCCTAGACCGTCTTCAATCCCCAGGAACCACTTTTACTCAAATAGAATTTTCTCTATTCTCATAGAAACTTCGTTTGGATCCTCAGAGACTGATGCTTTTTCTTCTTACCTCATGCTTTCTGGGTGGCCTGGAGTAAGTCTCTGAGCCCCAAAGACTTCACCTGTAAGTGTCAAAGACCTCCAGCTGACCAAGCACTGTCCACAGTGTATCCCATATAGTCCTTCTGACAAGCACAAAAGAAGGCACGCTTATTTCCCTGGGCTCTGGGCGTGAAGTACTCTCTCTGAGGCCCCCAGTACAGGCAGCAGGTGCCACTGTCTTCAAGCCTGTTTTTGATGTCTTGCCCCTACACCCAACAGACTCTGACTTGGTCTTCTGGGCTTTGAGCCTTTTACCTGCCAGGTCTGCCAACAAGCTACAGAAGAAGCCCAGCTCTGACTACAAGTGTGCCCTCTTGTTTTTTTTTTTTTGGTACTGGAGAGTGAACTCGGGGGCACTTGACTCCAGCCCTATTTTGTGTTTTATGTAGAGACAGGGTCTCACTGAGATGCTTAGCGCCTCGCTGTTGCTGAGGCTGGCTTTGAACTCGCAATTCTCCTGTCTCAGCCTCCCTAAGTGCTGGGATTACAAGCGTGAGCCACCATGCAAGGCTAGGTGTGCCCTCTTGTAGGAGGTGGTTCAACACCAAGACAAGCCAGCTGAGGCCAGTTACTTGGAGATTTGGTGCCCTCTGCTGGATAAAGACTAAAATGCTAACTGGAGACAACACTTTCAAAAGGGTATTTAATTCATCCATCATTATTCTTCCATTAACCTTTCCACCTCCCCATCAAGCTACCATCCACACACCCACTCATCAATCCAACCAACCAACCAACCAACCAACCAATTAACCGTTTATCTATCCAGCCATTCACAAGCCTATTCATCCCATCAATACACACACACACACACACACACACACACACACACACACACACACCCCAGTCTTGCTCATGTCCTTTAGGCATCACCCTCTTTTGCTGGGCCTCCTGTTGCAACATTCCACAGCTCCTCCTTGGCACCAGGCCCTGTATAGGCTTCAGTGACACAGAGAAGAAAAAAAAGGAAGGCTTTCATCTGTGTTTCTTTCTTATTTGCAGAGCACCTTTATACCCATGATATCCTCTGTCCCCATAGTATCCATAAAGAGCCTTAGGATCCCAATTTGACTGATGAGGAAATTGAAACTAGAGAGGCCAAGTGGTATGGCAGAAATAGTCTGGGGACAGAGAGATTGGTTTCAAATCAAGGCTCTGTCACTTATTAATTCTGCCACCCTGGGCAAGTTTCTTAAGTTCTCCAAACCTCGATTCCTTATCTGTAAATTAGCTACTTTGACATATATTTATTGTGTGTATCGTAGGTGCCAGACTTGGCTTTGGGGAACAGCAATGACTAAGGAAGGAGGGGCCCCTGCTATTGTGAACCTTACACTGGGACATTATGGTAAAACTTACAGGAGATGAAAACATCCTGCAGTGTCATAGAAATGCCACTTATGTCATGTCATTACTACTACCTCTCTAAGGAACACAAATGGATTAAGAGGTGCCTTTGTGAGAAAAGAAAAACTCAGATTATGTTTTTAAAAAGCAGCACACATAGGGGTCAAGGGCACAGACTTTGGAACTAGGCTGTCTGCTCAGCCACCTGAGAAGCCTGTGATCTTCAGCTGATAATAACCTCCCTGCACTTTGGTTTTCTCGTCAGCAAAACAGGGATAACAATTCAGCGTGTGCTTTATCATGTATCTAGTATGTGCCAAACACATACAGGGACCAGTCATGAACAAGAAGGGGAAAGCCCTTCCTATCTCAGGAGGGCAGAGGGGCCACTGTGTGCCAAGCACCCAGTACAGCCTGAGACTCCCATAACTATGTGCAAAGGCTCTGTGGTGAAATTTACTAGTGCTTTCTGTTGCTGTTCCTTGGCTCCCTGGGGCTGATGAGAGGAGAAGCAGAGAGTGAGGGACAGCAACCAGGGTGTGGAGGTCACAGTCACTTAACAGGACAGAATTGTCAACCACTGAGCAGCCCCACTACAGGGACAAGTGAGTGGCTCAACAGTGGAGGTGTATGAGCATGGGTGGACATAAAACAGGCAGTGCTGCCCAGGGGGAGAGTTGGCACAGAAGCCATTTAAAGCTCCTTCCTCAGTTAAGAGATTCCATTTTTCTGGGGGGACAGATGGAGTTGCTGTAAATACCCGTGGGGAAGCCCCCAAGACGGAGAGGAAGCAGCAGTCAGAGTGGTACTGCCTCCTGGTGACACTCACCAGAGCATCTGCCTGCCACCTCCTGGTCTCAACCCTGAGGCCCTCTGCTGTGACTCAGTTTCTGCCAGGACCTAGGGAGACTGGTGGAAGACTTCTTCCCTTGAAAAAGGGGAAGTCTTTCCCAGGAGCAGCTGGAAGGAGGACATCTAAGAAGAAGATGTCTTCCCGGGGGGCTGCCTCCTATCCTAGGCACAACCCCAATTCTATGACTCGCCTCAAGCAAGTTGTCCAGGTGGATGTATATGACACTGAGACAAACCTTCCCAGCCCCGCCCAAATCACAGATTCACAAACAAGTAATTAAACCTTGAAGTTTGAGATGGATAACTAGATAGCTAGAGCATCCACCGTACTCTACTTAGCTCCCCAAGAATTCAAGGAGATAATGTGTTTCTGGACTGTACGAGCTATGTCTCCTTGTGAAGTGACTTACCTACCCTCGGTCTCTGTTTCTCATCTGTAAAATGGGGACGATAATTGCATCTGGAAGATGCACACGAAGTCACAGCACTCTGTGTAAACACTCCTGATATCTGCCCCTTGTCTCTAGGGTGAAATCTAAACTGCCAAACTTAGTATTTAAGGCTCTGTTTCCTTTGGTCCTTGAAAATTCCTCCATTCCCTGGCATATGCCCAGACTCAGGAATCTTGGCATCCTCTGTGTTCCCATACCTCCAGATGCCTGCTTCGGCTGGTCCCTGTCACGCATGCTCTGTCCACTCCTATCTGCCTGGTGAACTGCTGTGGACTCTCAAGGTATAGTCGAGTGACTCCTCCTCCTGAAGTCCTCCTGTCTCCACCTAGGCTCTAGGTGCACTGGGAACTTTCTTCAGTCAGAGTTGTCATTGCCTAGGACTTTTCGCTGTGAAGACAGACACCAGACAGCAGCCTCTCAGGCATGGGAGCTGCGTCTGACTTACAGAGTGGGCCACTCAGGTAGAGCTGAACTGGTCCGATGAGGCCTGGTGAGATCAGGGACTGAAGGTCTCAGATACTGGGTGAACAGCAGGGGGAAATGTTGGGTGGGATCCCTGGCCAGGGTTATCAAACCTGGGTGGACCATTGTAAGAAGAGGCTCTGGAGGTCTCTGAGTATCCAATGAGGGGGGTGCCAAGCCACAAAGATGGATAGACTCCAGAAATAGGATGGCCTTCAGATTAGCCCTGGGACATTTGGGCCCAGAGTCTGAGGCCAGGCTTGCCTGTCAGCTGTGAGTGCCCACAATGACCTTCTAGGCAAGTAGCTGGCATTTACAGGCACCTCGTATGCTCTGGTCTCTGCATGCGTTCTTATGTCACTTCTTTCTTCTTAGATATCCTCCTTCCAGCTGCTCCTGGGAAAGACTTCCCCTTCTTCAAGGCCTGGATGGATTAAATGCCACAGGGAAAGTTTATGCCAAGCTCTCCCATTGGCCCATCCACACCTACTCTTCACCTCACCTGCCTTCCCAGGCCTCAGGAGGCTGACCTGTGTGGACAATATCCATGCAGTCCCAAATCCTGAATTCTGGCTGAGTTTGGCCAAAGAGAAGCCCTAGCAGCTGATCAGAGGGCTGGAGGATGGTGGCCTTGGGTTTCTACTTCCCTGAGTTCTCCTAGCAGGGATGCCACAGCCTGATGTGTCCTTTCATTGACAGTCCCTGCTCCCTTCTCAGTAGCTAGTTCCCTTCTTCCTTGCTCCCAGAAATCTTTCCTCTCTGGGCTTGGGAAGGTTAACAGGGATGCTACCATTAGCCTTGGGCCGCTGTGATATTAGTACCCTGCTCCCCATCATGAGCATTTGTGCACAAGACCTCGTTGGATGATCCCAATGTGACTGTGCATGGATTCTGATTAGCACCAGGCGTGGCCCTGGGAGGTAGACTCTCCCAACAGGATTGTGGAGTTGAGTTGGTCCGGTAGCTGTGCAATGCAGGTATAATCTCTTTATTGGGGGAAGTGGAAAGCGATCACTGGTAATAGCACAATGTGAAGCATAAGCAGAGAGGCCACAGTTTGGGATGTCACGGGACTGTGGCACTTGGTCCCTGCGGCAACAATGCTGATTATAGAGATAGTGGAGGCATCTTCTGTTTCTTACAGACCCAGAGAGCATATTTACAGTCAGGAATCACTTAGTGACAGGGACACACTTTGAGAAATGTGTTGTTGTTTGCACCTCCCAGAATGGACTCACCTAGACCTCCATGGTATGGCCTGCTACATGCACAGGCTAGATGCCATATACTGTTATGTATGTAGCTTCTCAATGATCACTGAGTAGTGCATAATTGTATATAAAAAATAAGAATTTAAGATTATGACCACATAGTCAAGATCACATGAACAACACAAGGCTTCCACAACAGCATGACCTAGTGCCACATGTCCTGCAGATGTAGGGAAGATATAACGGGCCCAAACCCACGATCTACTTGTGAAATTCCAGAGTCCTCTGGTCTCCGACACTACAGGAGGGGCACTGATGGGGAGTTTGGGACCCTGAGACAAAGGGTGGAGACATGGGAAGACCTGAATGGGACCAAGAATTGTTCCCCTGAACCCCCTTTGCCAGCAAAGGCAGCCCCTCTTCCTCTGAGCACCCCTTTTCTTTGGCATAAAAGCCTTTCAGTGGCTCTTGGAACAGTCATTCAGTACGAGCCAGTACTCGTGCCGCTGAGGACACATGCTGTGCTTTCAGGCCACAGCCAGGGTTCCATCCCAGTCCAGCCTGGAGAAGTCCAAGGTCTACACCACATGTACAGTAGATAGTCTGGACAGCGAAAGACTTTATAAGACCTTGTCAATGTGTATCACCGGCAGTCCATGGGGGTGGATTAGACAAAGGGGTTTAGACACAGTGGGGAGATTATAAGTCTCTCTTGGGCCATCTTCACTGATACAGTACTCAGATTGATTTGGGGACATTTTGACTTGGTCACTTAGGAGTAGTTTTAATCATCTTCTGGACTGACTAACTGACATCTACACCCAATGAGGGCCTCACCAAGTGAAGATGAAGTGCCAGAATCTCTTTGGAATGGTGAGTAGAAGACTCTGGAGGCTCAGGAAAGCAGACACATCAGAGCAGATCTAGCCTCTGCAACCTGCTCACCCCTGGGGAAGCTGGAGGATGCTGCCTCCAGCAGAGCGGGAAGGAGTGCACCTATGGGTGGGGACTTCGGCATGCTGAAGGACTCTGCTGAAGGACTCTGGTACAGGCCAGAAGTGGTCATGGGGCATGTTGTGGTGGAAGTTTCCTGGTGAGTGACAGGAGTCCAGACTGATGGCAGCACTTGACCATCAAAAACAAACAAGTGGGGCTGGGATTATGGCTCAGTGGTAGGGCGCTTGCCTCACATGTGTGAGGCACTGGTTTCCATCCTCAGCACTGCATATAAATAAATGAATAAAATAAAGGTTCATCAACAACTAAAAAAAAATTTAAAAAAACAGATGGGAGAATTGCCAGAGGTGTGGAGTGATTATTGAAGGGTTTCAGGGATCCATAGGGGATTGCTAACTAATTTTTCCCTAATTTTTTAAGATAAATGAAAGCTTTCTAAGGTTCGACTTGAACATAGAAAGAAAAATTCTAGGCTTGACACACATAGAAAGAACTCCATCTTGAATCATTGTGTTGGGGTGTACTGCCTCTTAGTTCCCAGTTGAGCATTCACAGGCTGAGTCCTTCACTGGGGTGGGAGTTTAGGTCCCTTTGAGTGAAGTACATGCTATGAATCTTCCTCCAAGGGGGAATG
The DNA here is from genome assembly GCA_004024805.1 of Geosciurus inauris. NCBI lineage: Eukaryota > Metazoa > Chordata > Mammalia > Rodentia > Sciuridae > Geosciurus > Geosciurus inauris. The sequence continues at coordinate 289,341 of PVHX01000153.1, forward strand.
TAGCCTTCACCAGGGTGACCATCAAGTGTCCACACCATCCAGGAAGTTACTGGACACTGGCTCTGTTCCTGGTGCCTGAAGAACCAGAATGCCTCAAGGGTCACTGGTAGAGGGTAGGAAGTTCAGGTGGGATGTGCAGTCTTAGCCTGAAGACTTCGAAGAGAGGGTCCAGTGGAATCATGGACCCATCCTGTGATTATCTCTCCAGTTTCAGAGTGAAGAATGGGAGGAGAAATCCACAGAAACTAGTAGCATGTCCAAATCGCCTCCCTGGCCTGCAGATTGAGGGGTCTATGGGAGAAAATGTCAATTGGAAGCCCTGAAACTGCACCCCACAGCTTTTCTCTGCCCAGAGTGTAGCAAAAACAATACTACGTGCCCTAGAGCATTGCTTGAATGAATGCCTGCACCAAAGACTTGAGAGGTACAGGGACAGTCAGTCCTATGAAATCTCCATTTAACTTGCCTTTTGACTGGTTCAAAGGCAGATAAGTCCTGAAGAATAAAGTTGATTATCATAAATGCAATCAGAGGGTGATTACAAGGGCAGCTACCATTTCAGCTATCTTTACTGGATCAAATCAACACAGTCCCTGACACCTGGTAGGTAGCCACTGGCCTAGCAAATATTTTCTTTTCCATTCCTATCAGTGAGGAAAATCGAAAGTGGTATGCAGGAAAACAGTATGCCCTAACTTGTTTTGTCCCCAGGGCTATATCATATCTCTAGTTCCTTGTCATAATAGGGCTCAAAGGGACCTCGGATCAGCTTGATATCCCACAGAACATCATGCTGGTCAATTATATTGATGTCATTTGGCTAATTGGACCTGGTATTTAGGGGATAGCCAGAGTCCTAGATGTTGTAGTGATACATGCTGAAGAGAGGGAGATACAGTCTGCAGAAATTAGGAGGCTGTCACATTGGGGTCCAGTTAACCTAGATTTGTGTTGAAAAATCCTTTATAACATGAAGAGCAAGCCATGGTGCTTTGTGCCATCCATCACATAGAGCTTGGTGACCTGTTTGGATGTTGAGGGTAACGTATATGACATTTAGATGTGTCGCTCTCACCCATCTATCAGATAACCCACACTTCCAGCTTCTACTCTGGAATGGAGTCCAGAGCCAAAAAGAGTCATGCAGCAGATTCAGGCAAGCTGCCCTGCCACTCAGCCTGTGACTCAAGAGAACCAGTGGTAATCTGTAGGAGGCAGAGATGCCACATGGTAATCTGTAGCAGGCAGAGATGCCAAGTTCTGGCAAGACAATCACCTTGCAGGCCCCTAAGGTTTGGGGGTAAATCCATATTACTTTTTGTGGACCACTTTTATCCATTAGAAAAGCAGCTTGTGACTTGCTCTGAGTCCTGGTAGAGAATCAATGTTTGACACGAGCACCAAATGACCAGGCTACCAGAGCTGACAGTTGACTGGGTATAATCTGATCCACTGGGTCACAAGATTAGGCATGCAAAGAAGGCTTCCTTAATAAAATGGAAGTGGCAAATATGAGACCAAGTGGATGGTTTGGTGGTACCTAGCCCTATCTTCCCCCTTCTTCTACATACACCCATTGGAGATTCCTGATCACCAGCTGTCATGGAGGGACAGCATGATATTCAGACATCAGCTGGAAATGATGGAAACTGCATTACAATTCAAATCAAGGCTGGTCCTGAAGTCTGAGTGGTGAAGGGAGGCTTCCCAGCGGGCAGAATGTCAAGGGATACATGTGCAGATGGAGAGATGGCCCGGAGTGCTTCTTTACGGTCACTCCTGAGCAGCTGATAATGGGCTATCTGGATGGCCAGCATCCTGGTGTCTTGGGTACCATCACTGAGTTGGATGGATGAGCCTCTCAGAATAGTCACAGTGTGTGAAGAGCTACTCGCCTCACATAAATGCCCACAGAGGGCATCTATGACAGAGGAAGCCCCAATTACTTAGGTAGACAAGACAACCCAGCAATCAGTCAGCCATTTCCCCATTCCTCATGCGGAATGGGCTAAAGTAGCCCTGACAGCCAGGTTGGAGGTTATGTGTGGACTCAAATCATGGACACTCACCCAGGCTCATCTGCCTACTGCCACAGTCTAGTATCCAACCTGTCAACAGCAGAGGTCACTGCTGAGCCCGTAAACTGGCACCCTTTCCCTGGTTGGGCAGTGCAGTGGTAGGGGGTCAGTCAGCTATCTGGTAGCAGGTTGATTATATCAGATCTCTCCCCTCATAGGGGAGGCAACACTTAATTTGTTCTCCCCGAGTGCTTTTGCCAGAACCATCATTATAGTCACACAAGAATGCCTTATCTTTCACTGTGCTGTCCAACATTGCCTCTGACCAGAGGCAGGATTTTATTGCAAAGGAGCTGAGGCAATCAGCTCACTGGTTTCGCCTCATCTCCCATCACACTCTGTGACAAGAGAGATCTGGCTGAATAGAACTGCGGAATGATCTGCTGAAGGCTCAGTGAGAATGAGCAGGGAGAAAACATCCTGTCCTGAAGGGGCACAGTGAATGCCTCACACCAGCAGCCCACTGGATCTTCCCATATTCGGGTGCATAGGCCATGAACCAAGAAGTATGGCCGAGGGACCTCTTTCACTATTACCTGATAGACTCACTGGAAGAGTGTTTGCCTCACTGTAGTATGCTGAGTTTAAATCCTTTGGGTATATGCCAAGGAGTGGGATAACTGAGTCAAATGGTGGTTCCATTCCAAGTTTTCTAAGAAATCTCCATACTGCTTTCCAGATTGGTTGCACCAATTTGTAGTCCCACCAGCAATGTAGGAGTGTGCCTTTCCCCCCACATCCTCACCAACATTTATTGTTGCTTGTATTTTTTTTTTTTTTTTTGTGGTGTGGGGATTGAACCCCAGGCATGCACTCTACCAACTGAGCTATATCCCCAGCCCTATTGTTTCTTGTATTCTTGGTAATTGCCATTCTGACTGGAGTGAGATGAACTCTCAGTGTAGTTTTAATTTGCATTTCTCTAATTTCTAGAGATATCGAACATCTTTTCATGTATTTGTTAATCAATTGTATTTCTTCTGTGAAGTGCCTGTTAAGTTCTTTTGCCCATTTATTGTTATTTTGTTTGGGTTTGGTATTAAGTTTTTTGAGTTCTTTATATATCGTAGAGATTAATGCTTGCTCTGAGAGGCAGGTGGCAAAGATTTTCTTCCATTCTGTAGGCTCTCTGCTATGCCCTTGATTATTTCCTTTGCTGTGAAGAAGTTTTTTAGTTTGATACCATTCCATTTATTGATTCTTGATTTTGCTTCTTGTATTTGAAGTGTCTTGTTGAGAAAGTCATTTCCTCAGCCGATGTAACAGTGTTTGGCCTACATTTTCTTCTAGTAGGCACAGGGTTTCTGGTCTGATGCCTAGGTCCTTGATCCACTTTGAATTGAGTTTTGTGCACAGTGAGAGATAAGGATTAAATTTCATTCTACTGCATATGGATCTCTAGTTTTTCCAGTACCATTTCTTGAAGAGGCTATTATTTTCTCCAGTATATGTTTATGGCACCTTTGTCTAGTATGAGATAACTGTGTTTATGTGGGTTTTTCTCTGTCTTCTATTCTGTTCCACTGGTCTTCATGTCTGTTTTGATTGGGCTAAGAGTTCTGAGTTCTATAGAACAGAGTTCCCTCTACCAGAATGAGTTTGACCACCCTAAAATAGCTCCACATCTGCAATGATTTTTAATGGCCTCATGTGTCTTAGATTAAATTTTTCTCTGTTGGAGCAGATTTCTTGGAGATCTTGGAGATGCTCTGAGCCAGGATCCTGGTAAGTCTTTATCCACAATCCATTCGTCAGTGTGAGAATGGATTCTGCATTGACTTTCCCAAGAGATGGTTTTAGAGTAGAGAGAAAGACCTGCCCAGAGCAGGGGAGAAGCAGCGGGGAGAGGACAGGAATTGGGAGTCGGGGAAGAAAGAAGAAACCTCTTGCTTTCCCTTTGACAGAACCATGAAGTGGTAATGAAGTATGTAGGGGGGTCTCACCCTGTTTCCTTTAGAACATGACTCACATCTTTGAATTTCTCCAGGCTGTTTGTTCTATCACATGTGTGCAGTGGGTAGACTTTAAATCCATGAGTGTGAGTGGGACTTGTCCCTGGCTTCTAACCATAGAACATGGCAAAGGTTGACATTGTTAGGTAAGATGTCTTGCCAGCAGACTCTATTGCTGAGTTTGAAGAAGCAAGCTGCTGTGGAGCCCACAGCCAACAATGTGGGGGAGTTCAGGAGTGGATCTTCCCCTTGCAGAGCCTCAGGATGAGAACCTAGCCCTGGATCCTTGATTGCAGCCTGTAGGACCTCAAGGAAAAGTCCTGGTGAAGCTGTACCCAGACTTCTGGCCTGCAGAATCTGAGAGATAGTTAGGTGTGTCTGAAGTCACTAAATTTGCAGTAATTTGTTATGCAGTATAGGAAAGAAATACAATGCATGATTTTTAAAAGGCTGGTAAGTTAGAAAAAATAGACTCATGCTCAGGAGGATATGGTAAAATTTATACATCTACATTGTTAATTGGTATTAACATCACTTTCAATTGTGAAAGTTTTCAAATACACACAAAAATAAGAAGAAAATAAAATGAACCCAAGTACACCATGGCCTAGATTTTAAAAATTAGTTTTTTTCCATACTTCATTTATTGTTCTCCGTTTGTCTTATAATTTCAAAATAAACCCTAGATATCATGTCATTTCCTCCATACACTTCAGTGTGCAAGCTTGAAAAGTGGCCAATTTCTTACATAACTATACTGCAATTTTCATGCCTAACAAACTTAACAACAACCTTAAATCAGCTAATGCTCATACTACATTCAAACATTGTCAATTATCTAAATAATATCTTGATATGAATACATTTGGGGGGATTTCTAATGATATATAACAAAAGCCTTAAAAATGTTCATTCTTTTTGACTCAGTATGTGTATTCCTGAATCAAGGAACAAATCCAAGATGGGAAAAGCATGATATTCACTAAGGAATTATTTATAACAATGAGAAGCTGCAGCAGACTCAGATAATAGTGTGTGAGTCAGGATGTACCCTGGGAAACAGAGCCCCTGCTTATAGTCAGTGGTGGTGAGTTAGATGGGGGAGTGTTTACAGCATGTTGGGATTTGAAACTGTTCAGAGATTGGCGACGGCAGGAAACCTATATTCCTCCAGAGCAGGGGGACAAAGAAAGGAAGAAGGTGGTGTTACCAGAACCTAGAAATTGGGGCCACATAAGGAGAGATGTCAAAGGAACAAAGGCCAGAGAGGAGACATAGCCATTGCTGGGACAAGATCTAGAGCAGAAAGGGGTGAGGGAGAAACTTGGCTTCTCCTTTCTCCTGTTCTTCCATCACCTGTGAGTGTTTCCTATTGGCTGCATCCAGCCAAAGGCCTATGGCAAGGGGTCCTGGGAAGTGAAGCTTTCAGGGTCAGCCCCTCTGGTACAGAGTCCCTCCTACCCCTTGGGAGCCCAGTCAGTCCAGGGAACGATCTGAGAGCAAACAGGCACATGAGTGGCATGTCAGAAGGGGCCCTGGAATCCTTCCAGAGCAAGATTAGGGCTAAATCAAAATATACAGACATAAAGTATTCATTTTTTTACGACCTATCCACTCAAAATGTGTGTGCATGTGCAAGTACATGCGTGCATGTGTGTGTGTGTGTGTGTGTGTGTGCATGTCTAGTACTGGGGCATGGAACCCTGGGCTTTAGGCCCACTGGGCAAATGCTCTACCACTGTGTTACATCTTCATCCCTATATGTTTCATGACTGTTGAAATTATAATAACAAAGACTGAGCAGCAGCATGAAAACTACTTACACTGAATTATAATACATATAGCATTATTACCTGTTTTACTCAGCTTTTTTGCTGCCGTGATTAAAAGACCTGACCAGAACAATTGTAGAGGAGGACAAGTTTATTTGGGGGCCTCACAGTTTCAGAGGTTTCAATCCACAGACAGATAGCTCCATTCCTGGAGGCTCGAGGTGAAGCAGAACATCATGGCGGAAGAGTGCGGCAGAGGGAAGCAGCTCACATGATGATCAGCAAGCAGAAGCAGACAGAGAGACTCCATTGGCCCGATACAAATATAGACTCCAAATTCACATCCCAATTCCCACCTCTTCCAGCCACACCCTACCTGCCTTCAGTTACCACTCAGTTAATCCTGTCAGGGGATTAATTCACTGATTGGGCTAAGGTTCTCACAACCCAGTCGTTTCTCCTCTGAACCTTCTTGCCTTGTCTCACATGTGAGCATTTGGGAGACATCTCGCATCCAAACCATAACATTACCCTTCTCTACCTGTTTAGATACTTTAGATACTTCCCTGTTTCTAGCACGGAGAACACATCTACTGCCTTGTGGTGCTTACTGTATGTTGGTCTTCGCACCCTCCCCACCCCGACTATAAAGTCGGCTCTGTGAGCAGAAAGTGTTTGTTCTCTTCTTTTGTTGCTGTAGCTGGAATATCTGAAGCTGGGAGGTGCCTGGGAGGGAGAGGGTAGGGATTAGGTGTGGGGCTGGAGGGAAGGAAAGCGGTGGCTCTGCTTCTCCCTTAGCAGAACCAGGAAGTGGGTACTCGGTAGATATTAGTTGAATGAATGAAGTGATATAAAGAAAACAAAATAACATCTACTTGACTTCAAGGTTGCTGTGAAGGTTAAGTGAGATGGGGCGTGAATGATGCTAGCCCACGGTAGAGTCAGCAAGCTGGGTACAAGTTAATTTCCCTTGGGTAGGAGAGAGCAGGTGGAGGAGGGAGGCCTATAAGTCCTCTGGACTGAGATTTCTATCTCCACATAGGCATTCATGCCAAAAGAAAGATAGAAAAACCTCCTCTCTAGTTCTCCAAGATGCCATGTGACCTACAGTCAGCCTCCTCACTCAATGGCTCTGTGTCCTGGTCAAACTACCTAACTTCTCTGGGCCATACTTTTTTTTTTTTAAATCTATGTAGTGAGAATAGTAATAATAGCTGTCTCTGTGGGTTGAATGAATAGTGCCCAGCATAGGGTTTGGCACTTAGTGAATGTCCAGCTGATCTCTGTAATGCTTGTCCCTCCTTCCTGCCTTCTGGGAGCCCCTGCCTGGTCTGGAGCTGTCCACAGTGCTGAAGAGGGATCTTCTCTTCCTCCTGCATCTCCTTCATTCTTTCCTTCTTTTCTGAATGTGGCTCCCCAGGGCCCTGGGGTCTGAACAGATCTAATTTTCCAAGTGGCTTATTCAGATTCCTGAGGGGGACAACCATCTACAAGGCGTCCCTGGGCAGAAGTCTCAGGAAGCTGACAGGCAGCAGGAGTGTTGAATATTAGCCATGCTGGGAACAGGAGCCCCCAGGCCAGAGGCTACTTGGAAAGCTTGACCTGGGACAAATCTCATCTTGGCAGGTGAGTCTTCAGGAATTTCTATTCCCCTTCTGTGGGCTCCCCTTGCCTTCCCTGTTTTGGACGTGTTTCTGTTAATGCAACTCAAGGTTCCTTCACTCCAGGCTATGATGATCCGGAAGGGACTAGCTTCATGAGCTTGGCCCTGTGAGCCAAGCAGCCTGTGGCCAACCCTCGGGGCTGTCTCCCTGACTCTAAAAATATAAATGGTTTCCCCCAGTAAGGCGGCACACTAACCTGTTGTGGCTGGAGATTGAGACCCTGGGTGCTCTCACACTCAGGGAAAGACTGGGAAAGGACATGTGCCACATGGTCATCTTTAGAGATCTTGATTTTTATTGACACTTAGAACATCAGAGCTAAAGGATCTTTGGAGACTTAAACATCTAAACCAAGCTGTGTGCTTGTCTCTGTATACTTGAAGAAACTAGGATACAGAGAGGAGTATGGAGACACAAATCAGGGACAAAGCTGGAGTAAGAGCTGGCTCCTGCTTTGTCCTGAAGGTGGCTTTGTACAGACTTGAGCCCTCTGTGAGCCCCTGTATGCCATCAGCTGCAGAATTCTTGGGAAATAGTGTGGCCAGCAGACCTCGGGCCAGGGAAGCTCTTTTGTGGGACCCAGAGAAGCCCACCCTCATTTGTTGCCCCAGTTTCCCCATCTGGACACAAAGAAATTAGCTTGGATATTTAAATCTCTGAGGATCCTTCAGCTCTGGTGTTCCAGATATCAATGAAAGAAAGGGATTTTTGTCTTTGACTGGGAGGTTGGAAGCTAAGCTCTGGTCCTAACTTTGGTGAGACCTTGGACAAGTTGTTATCCTGTTGAGAGTTGCAGTTTCTGCGTCTGAAAATGAGGGTTGAAAAGTGTCTTCTCAGGGCCAAGGAAAACAGTGGATCACAGGTACTTGGCAAAGTATAGATTGAGAGGAGTGGTGACTGTCATTATTGGTAGCAGCATATGCTCACATTCCCATCTGGAAATGATCAGCTCTCTGCGAGCCCAAAGCTCATCCAACAACGCTGAGGGATTCATCTCAAGGGTGGATGGACCTTGTCCCTGCTGCTAGGAGACTACTTTGAGCATCACAGTAGAAGAGTAAGGAAGGACCAGAGGCACAGAGGCTAATGGAAGAGCAGCCCACCCCAGGTCACAGAACCTTGAGCTCAGAGAATCATAGCATCTTAGGCCAGCAGGGTTCAGGGTTGACCAGCCTTGCAAACTGACTCCTTCTATAGATGAGGAGGCTGAGGCTTAGTGGGGAATTGAGGCTCAGGCCTCCTACCTTCTGACTACCTCAAGGATCTAAAGATGGTGACGATGTGGGAGCCGGGGGTCAGGGGAGGTGATGATGATGGTAACCATTCCATTTAGAAAAATTCTCCTCACACAAGTCCCACTGTAGATACTGTACACATTTTAGCTTTCACATTTCTGCCAAGTAGCAGCTTTCATCTACTTTTTTTTTTATTATTTTTTTTTTAGTTGTAGGTGGACACAATATCTTTATTTTATTTATTTATTTTTATGTGGTGCTGAAGATCGAACCCAGTGCCTCATGCATGCGAGGCAAGTGCTCTACCACTGAGCCACAATCCCAGCCCTTTCATCTACTTTTTGTAGGTGAGAGAACTGGACCTACAAGGACCTCAGATCCCTCAAGGTTAGGGTCTAGTGAGCAAGAAAACCAGGATTGGTTCTTCTTTATGATTCCAAGGCCCTTCTACTCCTCTGCACTGAACTTAATTTCTAAGGAGCTACTCTACCCAAGCTATCACTGCTGGCATTCAGAGGGCTCCTCTTGCTCTTCTGACCCACATTTTCAAGTGTTGAGTTGGTTCAAACTCTGCCTCCTTGAGGAAGCCCTCCATGCCCCTCTCCTTACCCACAGCACCTTCTCGCTAGCCCTTTCTGCTTCTAGTCCAAAATTGTGGTCAGCTCTTCTCTTGCCTGGGACCTGCCTCCCTCCCAGCCTGGCAGTTCCCTAAGGGTGAGATTGGATCCTTCCTAGGGCATACACACTGGCTGCATGCATGGTGGAGTCCCATGGGTGGAGAGTGTGCAATTGCAGGAAGGCAGGTAGAGGCCAAGCAGGAGTTTCAAGGACTTGGGTTGCACATCAAGGGCCAGAAACAGTAGGATAAAGTGGGAAATGTCACCATCCAAGTGTCCTGGTTGAGGACATCATGTGTTGGGTGGGTGATGAGTTGAACTGCCTTGGGTCAAATCCTGTGTTTCTATTAACGTATCAGATTCCCTTAGTTTCCTGTCTGCACAGTGGGAAGGGAAAGGCCTCTGCATCCAGGTCTGTGGGGGAGATTATAAATGGGAGGAGTTTTCATAGTGTTAACTCATTACCTACAATTCTCATGCACACACTGAAGAGTGAGCTCCCCACATCTGGAGTGTGCATACGCTGCCAGGGCCTATGGAGTCCAGTGGGGTCAAGGACTGTGGGATGGTGCTGGGCTTGGAGGGAAAGAGGCAGGGGAGGCTTGAGGGGAACCAGGAGAACCCGTTCTCCTTTGCAGATCAGTACAGGAAGAAACAATTTCATGTTGAAAGAGGTAGGATTTATTGAATACCTAAATACCAGAGACTGTGCTAACGGCTCCACAGGATGTCAGTTAATCATTACAATAATGCTTCATCAAGTAGGTTTTATTGCCTGTATTTCACAGAGGAGGAAAATAAGGCTCAGAAAGCCTCAAGGTTGGCACAGGTTTCCTACACAGGAAACAGGGGGTCAGGTCTGGCCAGCTGTTTCCATGGCCCATACCGGAGCATTTGAGCTCCAGCTCAAGGCTTCATGTGGGCATCATGAGGCTGGATGCCAGTCCTACGAGGATGTGAGGCCCCCAAAGCTGGTGGGGAGTCCTTGGAGTTCATGAGCCTAAGTCCTTTGATTTACCAATGAGGAGACTGAGGTTCTGGGAAGGGGTATCTGCCTCTCAATCAAGGCAGGAAATGCTGGTAGAAAATCCCAGAAAGCAAATCTTGTCCATATCCCCCCTTTCCCAGGGCTGCAGGGGAGCTTGTACCCTGAAGGTTGGGACCGGATGCTGCCATTCAGGAAGATCGACCTGCCCTGCCAGGGTCTGCAGGGGCCTACTCTCAGTCATCCAGGGACAGCCTCTTCCTTGCCACTTTCCTCTGTGGTGTTTTGGGGTGCCCTCCTGTGGGCTGGCTCCCTTGTGCATCTGGCCTGGGGGTCAGGTACCTTCACTGTAGGGGTACTGGGTCCCTGGGACTGTGACCCCATCTTTGCCCAGGCCCTCCCTGGTGTGGCTGCCCAGCTGGCTGTGGACAGAGTCAACCGGGACCCCTCATTGCTGCCGGGCTCACGTCTGGCTTCTGTGGTTCTGCCCACAGGCTGCCACACCCCTCATGCCCTGGCCACCTTCCTGACCCACAAGGACACTGTGGCTGCTTTTGTGGGCCCTGTCAATCCTGGCTACTGCCCAGCAGCAGCCCTGCTGGCACAAGGCTGGGGCAAGACCCTCTTCTCCTGGGCATGTGAGGCTTCAGAGGGAGGCAGTGAATCAGTGCCCACCTTGCCTTCTGCTGCCCACGTGCTGCTGTCTGTCATGAGACACTTTGGTTGGGCTCGCTCGGCCATTGTGTCCTCCCACCAGGACATCTGGGTGGCCACAGCCCAGCAGCTGGCCATGACTTTCAGGACACATGGGCTGCCTGTGGGGCTGGTGACCTCTCTAAGGCCTGGGGAACAGGGTGCCACGGAGGTCTTAAAGCAGCTCTGCAGTATGGACAGCCTGAAAGGTAAGCATGCTTGGTGCTCTCCTCCGGGCAACCTGCACTTAATATGGCCACGCATGGGAGCGTCCTCCTCATCAGACACGGGGCTGAGCCTTTGACAGTGGCCCCGTGCTCAACTCATAGGACAACAACCCCGTGAGCTAGTTGTGTTGGAGTCTGTTTGGCAGTCAGAGAAGGAATTGCCCATGTCACACAGCTAGCATCCAAGCGTCAGTCATGGGGTGGGAGCTCAAGGCATCCTTGGTTCTTGGCCAGTGACATGAAGGACATGAGAGAGTGGCAGCACCTGAGCCCAGGGAGTCAGCACCAGTCTAAGTCTGGTGGTTAGAATCATAACCTCCATGGGTTTACTGCCTGATGATCACTTCCATCATTTACTAAGTCCTGGAAGTGCTGGGTCACAGCAGTGGACAGGACAGACATGGCGACGGATCCTCAGGGAAGGCTGTGTGATAGAGAGACAGCTGTGTGAGCAGCTGGTTCTGACAGAGGAGGCAGAACCATCTTGAGAGGCCTGCAGAGCCAGAGGAGAATGGGCCCGGGCTAAGGACTTTGAGAGGCTCCTCATAGGAGGTGCCCATCCTTAAGGAGGTCACCAGCCAGGGACAGACATAGTGCATGAGGTGGTGGAGAGCAGATAGGATCTCTGGTGAATATAGACTGGTGTTTTCAAACCATGTTTTGTGGCCCATGTGGGTTAGGAAATGAATTTAGGGAATCACAACTAGCATTATAAAAAAGACAGAGGTGGAACAGAAAAAGATAGAGAAAGATAGAATTGAGCAGTATAAAACAGAATAGAATGGACCAGAATGAAACTGTGTCCACCTGAAGGTACATTTTAGGCAGCAAGGGTTGCTGGGGGCCTGAGAAACTTCCTCTCAGTAGACGCAATTCCTAGGTACTCTGCTTTGTGAGTACATCAAGGTAAAGTGTATCCAGACCCGGCTGGGTTCTGGGGACATGGGAAAGAACTGGCTGGGCCCCAGCTGTGAGAAGCCCATGTTTGGTGGGGAGACAGGTGTGCATAGGGGAACAGAGGAACCGAAGGTCAGAGAATCTTGATACCCATCTTATTATTGATTAGCACAGAGTTTGTGTTCCACAAAATCAAAGAACGAAACTGTGAACAGCTGAGGTAAGCAAGTGTAGCAAGATTTATTTTTAAAAAAGTGATAGAGAACAGACTCCTCCAGAGAGGAAGAGACTTTAGGAGCCAAAAAGTCCATGGAAGGGGTGTGACTTCCCTTTTTTATAGCTCTTCGAGCATCTTTCATTAATCATTGTCTTTCCTTTCTTCCCCATACACATGCCTAGGAGCATGAACACAGGAGTTTATTTTCCTTGAAAAATTCCTGTCAGCAATCCTTTGTTTTATCTTTGAAAAACAACCTCCACCCTGTTGACTCTCATTATTTTTACCCCTGTTGACTGCCTGATTTGAAAAACAGTCATTGGCCAATTTTCCCATTTACTAGGTCCTCAGCTTTATTTATTTATTTTGGTAACAGAGATTGAACTCAGGCATACTCAGCCATGGAGCCACGTCCCCAGCCCTATTTTGTGTTTTATTTAGAGACAGGGTCTCACTGAGTTGCTTAGCACCTCGTGTTGCTGAGGCTGGTTTGGAACTTGAGATCCTCCTGCCTCAGCCTCCTGAGCTGCTGGAACTCATCATTCTTACCTAGACGGACTGCCTGACCTTTTCCCCCTGTCTCAATCTGACTTGCTTGAATGTAGGGAGGTGACATAAGGGCAGGGCTGACAACAAATTGACTACAGAATGGAGATGAGGGGCAGCTGTATTCTCGGTGAGGGACCAGCTGGTGCAAAGAAGTAGAGGTGACACTCTCACAGGGCATTCTCTGGAGGTACTTGTGATAATTCCACTGCTGGCCCTACCAGGTGTGTGACCTCAGGCAAGTCACCAAAACTTTCTGTGCTATGGTTCCTTCATCCATGGCACAAGGATAATCAAGATCCCTAATTCACAGGATTGTGAAGATGAAATGGATCACTGCAAATAAAGAGTTTAGAACAGTGCGGGTACAGTGAGCACTGCTTACAATGGATGCGGGCTTTTCCAGGTGGCTTCATCCCCAGTCGTCTGAGTCAGCTCCCCCTAGGGGCCAAACATAGAACAGCGCTTCCAACTCCAGTTCAGAGAAAGGGGTGTTTTGGGGGAGAACACTGAGCAGAAACCCAGCATAGCAGATAGGACACAAAGACTGGTTCTGTTTCTGCCCCATCCTGGTGGGTCTCTCTCAGGACTTTCCACATGATCTGGTATCCAGTGGGGGTGACCTGTGGCCACTGGCTCACACAGCATGGCCGCTCAGGGGTTCAGCTGAGACCAAGGTTGCAGGCTCTGACCTCCGTTTAATGAGGGGCTTCAGGTCACAGAAAGGAGACTCCCTAGCCTTTCTTATCAGCTCCATTTTCCTGGGCTTTCTTGAAAAAAAAAAAAAAAAAGGATTTCTGTAGAAAACTGGGCCACATCCAAGAAAGTGGTAGCTGTTTTGAGCTGTTGTTGCAGCCCTGGTCAGGGACCCAAGTGGGGAAGAAAGACAAGCAACAGAGGAAGTCTGGTGTGGACCTTTACCTTGGGCAGAGGCTCCCTTCTGTCCTGGTGCCTGGAGAGGCAATTGGCTCCCTTATTACCGAAGCTGTTTTACTAAGACAAAGATGAATGTATTCATATCTGCTTAGACCTTGAGGATGCTGCCCATGACCACAGTTGAGTACAAGCTGGTCAGGTGCATGGTGCCTGCTTGTAATCCCAGCAACTCAGGAGGCTGAAGCAGAAGGATGGAGAGTTCAAAGCCAGCCTCAGCAATTTAGAGAGGTCCTAAGCAACTCAGTGAGACCCAGTATCTAAATAAAATACAAAAAAGACTGGGGTGTGGCTCAGTGGTTAAGTGCCCCTGGGTTCAATACCTGGTTCAATTTTTTATTTTAAAAAAAAAATAGTATAAACTGATGGGAAATGGATAAGCAAAATGTGGTCAGCCACACAGCAGAATATTATGCAATCATGAAAGGAATAAAGTCCTGACGTGTCACAACAAAGATGAGCCCAGAACACTTCACACTAAGAGGCCACAAAGGACTCATGTTGTACAAGTCCATTGAGATGAAATGAACAAGAGGAAAATCCATACAGACAGACAGATTAGGAGGGAGGAATGAGGAGTGACTACTAACGGAGGTGACAAATATGCTCTTGTATTAATAGTGGTGATAGTTGAACAACCCTCTTGAATGTGCTATGGCCATGGAATTGCACACTTGTAAAAGGGTGAGTTTTATGAGAATCATCTTAATTTTAAAAGAAATTTTAAAAGATTATAAACTGTGAGTCAGCCCTCTGTCCAACTCCTGGCTCTCGCACCTTGGTGGTGATGTATCCTGGGGCAATTCCTTAACCACTCTGTGCCTTAGTATCCTCATCTGGGAAATAGAGCTACTAATAAATATACTTCTTTTTTTTTTTAATGTTTATTTTGTTTTAGTTGTAGGTGACAGAATATCTTTATTTTATTTTTATGTGGTGCTGAGGATCAAACCCAGTGCCTTATGCATGCTAGGCGAGCACGCTACCACTGCGCCATAACCCCAGCCCCATAAATATACTTCTTAATGCTGTTCTAATTTTTTTTTTTTTTTTTTGGTACCAGAGATTAAACCCAGGGGTGCTCAACCACTGAGCCAGCCATTTTGTTTTTCATTTTGAGACAGGGTCTCACTAAGTTGCTTACAGCCTCGTTAAGTTACTGAGGCTGTCTTTGAACTTGCAATCCTCCTGCCTCAGCCTCCCGAGCTGCTGGGATTACAGGAATGCACCACTGCACCTGGCCAGTGCTGTTGTAATATTGAATGACCAAAAGCAAGGGTACTTTAGGACTCACATACATTGAAAGCTGTCAATAAATATTAGTCATTGTTAAGGCCAGTGGTTTGGGGTAGGGTGGAATGTTAAACAAAATTATCCGATGGGCGTGCTGGGAGGAGCGGCTGGGTGGGCCATATTTATACAAATCTCTCCTTGATTGAGGGAATTTTTTAAAACTAGGTCAAACCCAAATTTGGTGGCCTTGGCCATAATGGTTATGCGGGGCAGATTCAGGGGAAGTTCTGCCTTTGCAGCCTGATGTGGAACAGGGAATGGAGCCGAGTTCTGAGTAGCTCTCCAGAGCCACAGAATTCTGGGCTTCAGGGAAGGCCACAGTTGGACCAGACTGCAAAGGTGACCCTGCTGTCTCCCTCCAGTTGTAGTGCTGTGCATGCACTCGGCACTGCTGGGGGGCTCGGAGCAGACCGCCCTGCTGAGCCGCGCGTGGGCTGAGGGCCTGGTGGGCAGGAGGCTGGTCTTCTTGCCCTACGACACGCTGCTCTTCGCCCTGCCCTACCGCAACCGCTCCTACCCGGCCCTGGGTGACACAGGGCCCCTGCAGGAGGTCTACGATGCAGTGCTTACTGTCACCCTGGAGTCTGACCCCAAAGACAAGGCCTTCGCTGCTGCCAGCATAGGTGCAGGGGCGGCTGCCCACCTGCAGCCAGAGCAGGTAGGTGCATTAGATTGTCGTACGCCCTGGAGGCTGGGGCCCCTCACCTGCCAAAGGCCTTCCTACCTTGGCTGCATCCCACCTGGCCGCCAGCTCACTGGCTGTGGGCACATGACCGGCTCTTTTTGACAAAGTGTCTCTTGGCCCAGACTCTGGGTGTAGTCTGTCCGTCTGTCTGTCCGTCTCTCTCTCATGCTGTGGGTCTTTCCTATCACTGACCTTTCGGCCTGCCCGTCAGTTCTCTTGTGCCTCTTTCGCTTCCATCTGTCCAGCTGCAGCACGCCCTGTTCCATCCTTGTCCCTTTGGGTCCCGCTGCTCGTCCTGTTACAGACGTTCTTCCTCTCCTGGCTCCACATCTCTAGAAAATTGTGAAGACTGGGAGAGAGTGCTGGGAGTGCCAGGGTGGGGTGGGGTTGTGTGACGTCACAGCACAGGAGTCGGCAGAGGGGATGTGCTGCTGCCTTGATTTTGGCTTCTAGGACTTGGCTAGACTCAAGTGTCCCTTGGGATCTCTGTTTCTTAGTGATAAGTAGACAGTGGTGGGGCTGGGATTGTGGCTCAGTGGTAGAATGCTTGCCTCCTATGTGTGAGGCACTGGGTTTGATCCTCAGCACCAAATAAAAATAAATAAAATAAAGATATTGTGCTCATCTACAACTAAAAAAATAAAATAAAATAGATTTTAAAAAAAAGAAGACAGTGGTGTCTGGAGCTCGTGACAGGATGCAGGTGCTGATGGAGGGTCATTCCATCAGTTAGTCATCTGAAAAGCATGGATTTAGTTCCTAACATGTGCCACCATGCCAGGAGCCTGGTGATGAAAGAGACAGAGCTGGCCTTCAGGGGCTTCCTTCTGTCAGGGAGAGACAGGCCATAGCCAAGTGACATCAAATCCAAGTGCAATAATGCCATCAAGAAAATAGAAGAGAATGCAGTGCTGGGGGAAGCTGGGGTGGCATAGTGTGTAGACAGAATGGGATGGGGAAGCCCCTCGGGAGTGGCATTGGAGTTGAGCTCTGAATACCTGGGAAGCAGCCAGAGGAGGATAGATGAAGAACAGTGAGCAAGAGCCAGGAGCTATGCTTTGGGAAGGCTTGAGATATTCGTGAGACCTCACATCAGAGTTGGTGACAAAGGGGCTGGCTATGGGGAGGCTGCTGAGTGGGAGCTGGTGGCTACAGAGAGGACTGTGTTGGGGGCAGAGGAGAGCAGTGGCCTAAACGATTGCTATTAACAGGAGAACCAGGGCCCAGGGATGTCTGGGAGCCTGTGCTGTGGGGTTTTGCAGTTGGGGGGCTTCTCTTCCACAGGTGTTCCCACTTTTTGGCACCATCTATGACGCTGTTGTCCTGTTGGCCTATGCACTGAACCACTCTGGGAGCCATGGGGCAGGGCTCTCAGGAGCTCACTTAGGGGACCACACAGAGGCTCTTGACATGGCAGGCTTTAGCCAGAGGATACGAACAGACAAGAAGGGCAGAAGGCTGGCCCAGTACGTCATCTTGGACACAGACGGTCAAGGAAACCAGCTGGTCCCCACCCACATTCTGGACACAGGCACATGGCAAGTGCAGCCCCTGGGCAAGGCCATACACTTTCCAGGAGGGGCCTCTCCAGTCCATGACTCCAGCTGCTGGTTTGACCCCAATACGCTATGTATGAGAGGTAACTCATCATCCACCCATCCATCCACTCATCCACCTACCCATCCATCCATCTATTCATCTATCTGTCAACCCATCTATTCACCACCCACCCATCCATCCATCTACCACCCATCCATCTACCATCCATCCATCTACCATCCATCCTCATTAAAGTTCTCCACATGGGCAATCTTATGTGAGTAGCAGGAGCAGGTACAAAGAAAGGATATGAAACTTCATGGAGAACATGGAACCAACAGCTGTGAGACATCAGGAGAGACTGAGCAAGGCCTCCCTTGGATGAGAAGGGTTAAAGCATTTACAGAGATGTTCGCATCTCTTTGGTCTCCTAAAATGTACCACAGTCTTTTGAATAGGCTATTTTCCTCATTCTTCCAGTTAACCTTCCACTACTAGAGAGCTGAAGTTTAGAAAAATTTGGTCATTTGCCTGAGGTCACACATAGAGATAGTGACTGAGCTCATGCTGTGCATAAGTCTTCTGACTCCAAGTGCAGGATTTCTTTTCCTCATGACCATTGAGGGTGTGAGACCAGGAGGTCCACACTGTTCTGATTCCTGTCACTCATCCATTCTGAGTATCCTGAAGATATTGCTCTGACACACGTGCCTAGGTATATAGAAACGTGTGCACACACATGTATGACCAGGTGCACACATGTTCCCTAATGTACACCTAGTTACCAGCAGTCACCATCACTAGTGGGCCACTGAGGTTTGGCTAATCTTGTGTGCATCCCTACCCTGCCCCAAACCTTCAGTGGCCCTACACTTCTCCTGACCTGGGGTTTCTCTGCCCTCCCAACCTTAGTCCAAGGACACTTCCCTCTCGGGCCACCCCTGACTGTGCACTTTTCTCTCCCTGGAGAGCTGGCAACCCTCCACCCTACCCCAGCCTTGCCTGGTTCCATCCTCTTTTTCTTTCAAGACCGGCTCTACAGTCAAACTGGGGCCTCTCCTCTGTGCTCCCACAGCCCCTGAGCTCATGACACTGTAGTATGTTCACAGGGTGTGTGTCATACTGGGGACGGCCAGTGCCATCTGTCTCCCAGCTAGATGTGAGGTCCAAGGCATCTCCTTGATGAGGGAGGACCAAGGGAAGTTTCACCCGATTGTTTATTGGTTCCTCTTTTCTTCCACAAATATTGATTGAGGCCCTGCTGCCCCAGCCATTGTGCTCAGCCCCAGGGGTCTAGGAGAAAATCAAACACCATTCCTGCCTCGTGGGCTGATGCTCTTGAAGACCAGACCCAGGCCCCTCTTTCCAGGGTGTTCAGTCTGGTGGTAGAGACAAGGACAGCCATAAACCACACCACACAGTGGTGGTCAGGGTCATGACAGGGCAGACATGGGCTGATGGATCCTGGAGGAAACCCTTCCTAATATCTCTTCCACCAGTCTGGCTCACAGAGGGGCACGCACTAACAGGTTTTAATTCATTCATTCAATTAGCCAGTCAGCACGAACTTACTGACATCAGCTCCGTGCTCAGCTCAGTGCTGGGAGTCAAGGGGACACTGGCAGAGCTCACAGGATAATGGAGGACAGATGGGTAAAGGCAGGTGGACTGGCTCTAAGCGGCGCATCCAGGTAGCAGGAGCCTGGGCAGGGACACCGGCCTTGGAATTTGAATTCTCTTGGGGATCCAATAACGGCCATGCCAATTCTAACTCAGGATGGCCATGGTTATCATGAGGATACTGATCAGGTACCATGGATTGCAGGGAGCTAGGGCTTGGGACACATACTTAGTGTTGCAGCTTGACAGTGTATTGACCAGCTCTGTGACCTGAGAAGAAAGGAAGGAAGGGATGGTCCCCACTGCTGTGGCAGCAGGGCTCAATGTCCCCTCTCCAGAAGGGAGCTGGGAATTTTACCCCCTTAGCAGTCCATGTGGAGTTGCCCATGCCAAGTCACCCACCCACCCCCTGGGGGGTCTGGCCTCCACGCATCTGGCTCCTGACCTAGGCATAGAGGTCTGGGTTCAGAGCAAGGCTCTTCCAGTGGTCAGGTCTCCCCACAGTGAGGCTGGGTGCTCAGGCAGATGGGGCGTGGCAAGCAAGAAGTCATAGCCTAACAACCAGCAGAGATGAATTTCACCGTTTTATCCAACGCTGCCTCGTCCATGCCTGTGTTAAGTGCCAGGGACACTGAAAGGAGGAAGACACAGGCCCTGCTGTCCAGCAGCTCAGTTTAATGGGAAGCGATTTGACACGTGGGCAGAGAAAAGACCACTTTTCTCTGAATGTGACCAAGACTCTCATGGGGTCCTGAAGCAGGGAATCCAGAGCACAAACACAGACAGCAGTGCTGGGAATTGACATCTGTCATCTGTCTGTGAAGCTTCCTCTGCCAGCAAGCAGGACTGAGCCTCAGACCTGAGGGGAAGATTGGGCAGGAATTCGCGTCCACACTTCCCGGGGGGAAAACAAGGAAGAGAGTGCAGGGGTGCAGAGAAGGGAGCTGTCCCTACCGCTGTGACTCTTGTCCATCCCCGCTTCCCCTGCAGATGTGCAGCCCCTGGGCAGCCTCCTCACTCTGGCATTGGCCTGTGTCCTGGCGCTGGCTGGTGGGGCCCTCATGTACCTCTTCAGGTAAGAGACTGTCTTCGCCTGAGCCTGTCTCTGGCCCACAGGGCTTGTCTACAGCAACTTGGGAGAGGGGGCTTTCCCAGCCTCCATTTCCCTGGATCTCAGGGTCCCCAGCACTCCTCTGCATCCACAATTGGGACTTGTTGAGACCCTGGACAAGACTCTGTCTCCTGAAGCTCTTTCCCATCTGTACATGTGGGGGCTGGCCAGGACCATCCCCAGGGACCCTGAAGCTTTGGAAACAATTCTCTCTGGAAGATTCTGGGCCTGAGCCCGAGGCTGAGGGTTGTGTGGAGTCGGTGCTCAGTGCCCTCCCGGCTGGGTCTGTTGGGAGATAGAATGGAAACGGAGGGAATCAGGGAGGACTCTGACTCAGGGGCAGCTCCACCAGCCAAATGGAGGCGGACGTGACTTTTGCGGTACCCCAACTTGCTTTCCCTTCCAGATTGGGCATCCAGCAGCTGCAATTGGTGCGGGGCTCCCACCAGATCCTGCTGACAACCGAGGAGCTCACCTTCCTCCATCGGCCTCCAAGTAGAAGGGTGTGTGGGGCAGGTACTGGGCTGGGGGTGGGTACAGAAGACAGGGTTAGATCTTGACTGTGGCTGCTCCCTTCCAGAGGCTGCAGGTGGACAGTGCGAGTGAATCAAGGAGTGCGACAGATGGCGGGAGCCTGACATCAATGGCCCAGGGGTCAGCGAGGAGTCTGCTAGCCCCCCAGGAACCCACGAATGTAGCCCTATATCAGGTGAGGGCCCCTACTACCCGCATACCCATCTGGGGAGCTAGAATCAGTTTGGAAAAGCTAAGGAGCCCACAATCTTGTGTGCCTCTGTATGCTCCACTGTGGTTAGGGAACTGGAAACTGACCTAAGTAGGAGCAGTGGATTTCCTGGGTTCCTTGGCAAGCAGAGCTAGAACCAGGAAGCAGGATTCCCAGCTCCCAGCCCAGCACGGTTCATGATCTAACCTTTGGAAACAACCAGTTCCTGGCCACTTGGCCTGGGTACTCCCTAGGTCACTCTCCTGTCTGCTCAAGGAAAATGAGGTCCCTGGTCCCCAAGCCCTGATGTGAAGGGCAGCACCTAGCCCAGGACAGCCTCCAAGCAGAGGCCACAGATGATAGGGAGGCTGGAACGTTAGAGGTTAGACCAGTGAGACTCTAAGGACACCTCAGTGTCTCACTAGCTGTCCTTGTCAAGTTCAACAATTCACTGACGCTATCTATGGTCTTCACATCCTTGCTTCCCACGGTTGAGGAGCCAGACTAATTGTCTGTGTGGGAAGCAACACGAGACTCTTGCTGCTTCTTTTCCGCCTGGCCTCCTGGGGGATTCCACTTTTTCCTTTCTGCTGGGAGGAGGTTTCAATGATATACCAAGTATGTTTTGTCTGTTTCTCTGAGAGAGCCTGCCAGCTGCGGTTGAGGCCAAAGAGGTACTGGGCAGAGCCTGGGCAAGGACAGAGCCTGGCCTGAGGCCTCCTCCTCCCCTCACTCCTCTCCTACGTCCCTGGGTCACAGAGCCCCACCTCTGGCTCACAGGGTCTGGGCGTCAAAGGCGCCTGAGGCCTACAGAGCGAAGCCCACCTGGAGATGAGGACTAACTTGCTTCACACCCCCATCTCATTGGCACCGGAGGCGTGGGTGGCTGTTACGGTCCTCACTGGCCACAGCTACAATGTAGCAGAGCTAGGACTGGGGCTCATGTCCATCAGCCAAAGCCTGGGCCTTGGCTCTACGTGGGTCCCAGTAAGTCTAACACTGTTCCCACTGGCCAAGCTCTGCCCAGCTCAGGACACACAGAAGCAGCACACTGGTGGGGAAGAGGCCGGGGCTGAGGGAGGTGGAAGAGTTTCTCAAGTTTACACGGCGGGAACAGCACAGGCAAACTCTTGCTCTTCCTTCTACAGGGAGACTGGGTTTGGCTGAAGAAGTTTGAAGTGGGTATGGCCCCCGACCTGCGCCCGAGCTGCCTCAGCCTCCTGAGAAAGGTAGAGGCTGCAGAGGGCATGGTGGGTGCTGTGAGGAGACCGTGACTGGTCTGCATTGGTTCAGAGAGGAAGTCCTCTCTGTCCTCATGATGGCCGCCCATGGCCAGCACCTCAACACACTGTCACCACTGCACACCAGTATCTACACCCCCTCACAACCCCAATAGGATACCTAGGGGCACAGTGCCCCAGCAGTGCTATCACAGCATCTCAACACCATTAAGGGACATCAGCCTGAACCCCCCACCCTCCCACCCATGCACTTATCTGCTATTTGTTGAGCATTACTTATGTACCAGGCAGTGTACTGGCCTTTAGAGAAGGTAGGTTCGTTCCCTGAGGAGCTTCTGGTCATTTGTCCCCACAAGCCACATAAGCACCTTCACCTGAAATTGGCACCATCCTGATGGCACCGTGGGATGGTGGATGGAGCATAGTAAGATCCGGGACAGAATCCTGCCTCCATGTAACACCTGGCTTCCTCGTAAGATGGAGCCAGATGCCCAGTCCCAGGGCAGTTGTAAGAAGAGCAGGAATATCTGGAATGCCTAGAACTGACTGTTGCTGGCAAGGGGCATGCCTTCGATGCATTATGACTTTTATTAGTTTATTGGTTTTGTTATTTTTATTATTTCCAACATCACCACTATTTAAAATAAAATTTGGAGATTAAGTGACTGGAGGTAGTTAGGCATCTCCCAGTGGGCATCTTCCAAGCAATGTGAGTAGCTGTTTCTTCAAAGAAAAGGTCCTGTATGTGGTCACACAAGTTTGAAATTGCTCGCTTTGGCCATAGCACTCCTCAGAACCTTCATTGTGCTGTTCTGTTATCTACCCTGTGTAACAGCAGCTTAAAACAACGACCATTTTACATCTTAAATTTAAAAATTTTTTTTTAGTATTTTTTTTTAGTTGTCAATGGACTTTATTTATTTATATGTGGTGCTGAGAATCAAACCCAGTGCCTCGCACATGCTAGGCAAGTGCTCTTTCACTGAGCCACAATCCCAGCCCATACCTTAAAATTTTGTGGGCAACTCTGTTCTGCTTTGCACTGGTTGGGGATCACTCAGTGGTGTTTAGCTAGAAAATGAGCTGTCAGGGGTTAGCACACTATGGCCCACTGGCCAAACCAGGCCCACAACCTGCTCATAAATAAAGTGTTACTGGAATGCAGCCATGTTCTTTCCTTTAGTGTCTATGACTGATTTTGTGCTACAGTGTCAGAGGCAAGTAGTTGTGACAGATCCACGATGCCTAAAGTAGTTATTATCTGGACCTTTACAGAAAGCACTGCTAATTCTTGGCCTGGAGAGCCTAACATGGCTTCACTCACATGCTCCCTGCCTGGGCTCAGCTGAACATATCTTCCCCCTTCTGATAGTCTCAGGGCTTCTCCACATGACCTCTCACAGGGGCACAGTCCCCCAGCAGTGCTATCACACTTGTGCCTCCCTGATCTCCCCATTGCCCTGGGGAGAGGTTCCTTATGTAGATCAGATCTCGCAGCAGGGAGGCCTTGAAGGTCCAGTCAAGCCGCAGGGCCTTGTCTGCAGCAGGTCCTCCAGGCTGCCCTTGTCCCCCCAGCCGGCATGTCTTATGCTTTTCTGGGCTTATCCCTGCAGCTCCCAGATGCTCAGGGGTCTGTCCAACCCCTGCCAGCCCTGGAAGGTCAGCTCCGGGTGGACAGGGGGTTGGCGGATCCTGAAACCTCTGTTTAAACCAAGTGCTTGTAAAGCAAGGGTAGCGGGGAAATCTCCAGTACTCTGGCACTTTCTGTGGTGTGGTCTTAAGTGGATGGTTCTGCCCTTCACCTGTGAACCTTGGAGAGTAGAAGGCCTTTATCCCCCAAGGGCATGACAGTGGGAGGACCCAGGTAGAAGGACTCCAACACAGAGTGTTCCAAGAGACAGGATATGGAAGTAGCCAGTCCCCTGAGTCCTGAACACAGGACCGGAGACCATTTCCACTGTATTCGGTTATTCACAGGAGTCACAGGAGCAGGGACAGAGTTCATTCTGGATGGCAGAACTGTCAAAGGAGTGGAGGCCACTCTTGACTCTCCATATATGCGAATGTGCTTGTGAATCTCCAAGGGGAAGAGTATGCCAGTGGCCCTGAACTGTTTTTGTGAGGAGGCCTGTGCCAGACAAGGGCCTGCCAGTCCTACTTTGGCAAATGCTTCCCTGGTTGGGTCCCAAACGTCAAGGAAGCTGCTTTCTGCTAATGCAGGATCCCTTCTGCTCCTCTTCCTCCCTTCACAATCCCTTAGTCTCCGGGGAAGTGATGGATGAGGTTTCCAGGGGCATGATGTTCCATAGATTGAGAACCAGGTCTAGATTCCTGTCCTGTGAAATCAGTTATGATATGCTCACTCTTCTCCCCATCCATCCATCCATCCCCCCAGCCAGCATGTCTTATGCTTTTCTGGGCTTATCCCTGCAGCTATTAAGTCCTGGGGGCCTAAATGCAGATTGGAACTGGTCCATCCTTGGAAGCGTCCCTGGAGGCTGCTAAGGTCTCCATTGTCTTGGCAGATGCGTGAGATGCGGCATGAGAATGTGGCAGCCTGCCTGGGCTTTTTCGTGGGCCCCGGGGTCAGTGCTCTGGTGCTGGAGTACTGTACCCGGGGCAGCCTGGAGGACCTGCTGCAGAATGAGGCCCTGCGGCTGGACTGGACCTTCAAGG
Source organism: Geosciurus inauris (assembly GCA_004024805.1). NCBI lineage: Eukaryota > Metazoa > Chordata > Mammalia > Rodentia > Sciuridae > Geosciurus > Geosciurus inauris. The sequence continues at coordinate 314,046 of PVHX01000153.1, forward strand.
CCTCCCTGCTGCTGGATCTGATCTGTGTAAGGAACCTCCCCTGGAGCGATGGGGAATTGGGGAGGTCTGGGAGGTGTGAGATGCGGAGTGTCAAAGAGGCGTGGCAGGAAAGCCTCCTGGGGCCAGGGGAACTCCTTGGTCTCTCTCATGCATCACAGCGACCTAAGGGATCCCATTCTGACCTCCCCAGGGCATGCGGTATCTGCATCATCGACATTTCCCTCACGGCCGCCTCAAGTCCCGGAACTGTGTGGTGGATGGACGCTTTGTGCTAAAGGTCACTGACCATGGTTATTCGGAGCTCCTGGATGCACAGCGGTCTGCCCAACCCCCACCAGCCCCGGAAGGTCAGCTCCGGGTGGGCAAGGGGTTGGTGGATCCCGAAATCTCTGTTTAAACCAGGTGTTTGTGAAGCAGGGGTGGCAGGGAGATCTCTAGTCCTCTGGCACTTTCTGTGGTGTGGCCTTGAGTGGATAGCTGTGCCCTTCACCTGTGAACCTTGGAGAGTAGAAGGCCCTTATCCCCTAGGGCATGATGGGGGACAGTGGAGACACAGTTGCAAAGCCCCTGGCCCTGCTCGGCCCAGCTTGGGTGCAGTGGGTGATGGTGGCGTGCGGCTTCCCTCTGATTATAGAGCTGCTGTGGACGGCTCCTGAGTTGCTGCGGGCACCTGGAGGGCCTGGGCGCGGCACCCTCAAAGGGGACATCTTCAGCATGGGCATCATCATGCAGGAGGTGCTGACACGCCACTCACCCTATGGCTGCTTGGAGCTCCCAGCGGAAGGTGAGCACCCCTGCTGCTCCTTGGCCTGTCCCTGGCTGGAGTCTCTAGGTAGCTGGGGAGCTCTGTGACCTTCAGGAAACCAGGGCCTGAGAACAACCTCACAGGGAAAGTGACTGTGGAAATTGGGTCTTTCCTTGCCTTAGGCGAAGCAGCCCTGGACAACTCTGCCAAAACAGCAACTGACCAGCTCTAGGGCCAAAGACGCTGGTTTCAGAGTGAACTCCCACCTCTTCCTTTCCCAAGGTCACTGCTGTGTCCATGGTGATCATTCCCTCAGCAAGGCGCACCTCCAAGCCCAGCACAGACCTATGTCCATGTAGACTTCAGCTTTACGATGTGACCTTACACATGTCTTTGCACAAATCGCTTCACCTTTCTGAGCCTCAGTTTTCTCATCTTTAAAATGGAGAGAAAATTTAAAAATATGCCAGACACCAGGCCCCACAGCTGATGTGGCGAGACTGCTCAGTGTTGGGCCTCAGTTATGGCCTGGGTGGGACTCCTTCAAGAGCTTCTCTGTGCCCGTACTTTTGCAGGGTAGATGTTTTCTCTCTTCTAACCCTGGTGAGAGGGACCAATTTCAGAAATATCCCCTCTCTTCTGTGTTCTCTTTCAAGCCTTTCTGAACCCTAGTCTGCTCTTGAAGTTGTCCCCCTGCTGTCCCTGTCCAGTGTCAGGGACCTGTCCCTACTCAGCCTGCAGTGCCAGGCAGAGACAGGGCTGAGCCCACCATCCCTGCCACTCCTGATGGATAATCTCTGAACTCACAGGGGCCTAGTCCTCTTCCTTTTGTGGCCAGTCAATAATGAGCATTATTGGCCCAAAATTTCTGAGGTAGAAGAGTAGACAGGAGAGGGGGCTTTATCAGGCCATTTGTTCAACATTCTTCAGCTGCCCCTGCCCCTGCATCTGCCTGCCGAGAGAGGGAAGGACCAGCCAGATGGGGTCTGCAGGACCCGTCTCCAGTGTAAGGTCCCTGGGGCCAGGCTGCACCACTAGACTTTGGCTGCAGGGACCCAGGCCTGAAATCCTCTGGCCACCCTGGGATGGGGCTGTTAGTCCAAACTCTGCTGCTTCCCAACCTCAGGGAGCTCAGGGTTCAGAGTTTAGGCTTGGGGAGACACTGCCCTAAGGCCAGTTGCTACCTCCATTTGCTTACAACGTTGAGGAAATCCTTTTCAGCACTAAGCCTTGGTTTCCTCATCTGTAAAATGAGGCCCATGATGCCTAATTTGCAGCATAGCTGTAAGAGTCAGTGAAGTGCTTGCTTTAGACAAAGGCCCTGGCACACAGGAGTAGCTCAATAAATACTGCCCGGGTGGTTTTAGAGATGTGGTAATGGGAGTCCCACATTCTCACTTGTCTCTAACATCATTTTAAGATCCCGTATGTGTACGGCCCTCTGCAGTTTCCAAGGCACCTGCACCTGCAGTTTCCACAGGCCAGCTCCCAGAGATGGGTTTTCAAGGAGTCAGTAAGACGGAGAAGGGGACGGGCTTCTCAGCAAGGAGTGGAACTGGAATTTGGGAAGTCCCTTGATTCAAGTTTGTGTTTTTAACCTAAAGTCCCCTGGAGTCATCTCTAGAGCGTCCTCCCTGAGCCCACCAGGCCCCACAGAGCTGGGTGAGCAGGTTCCTCTGCACAGTTGATGGATCCCTGAGGTGGGTGGGGTGTGGAGGCGTGTCTGCCCCAGTGAGGGCAGCACAAAGCTAGTCTGGGGTGGCCTGGCCCGGGGCAGCCGTTCCCAGCCTGCTCGCCTGTGAGAACAACATTTTAACCTCCAAAAGGTTGGGGCCTCACGTGCTACTACTCGACTCTTTAGTATCTGTTGACTATGAAAATATCCAAGGACAAAAATATGCTCTGAAGTCTGCGACTCTTTGAAATGCATTTGTATTTTATTTATCACATCACCATTTGCATACTTCTGAAAAACAGTTTGTGTGTGTGTGTGTGCGCGTGTGCGCGCGTGTGTGTGTGTGTGTGTGTGTGCGCGCGCGTGCGCGCGCGTGGATTAGTTGGTTCTATCTACACACACTCCTCCGCAAGCACAGACAGCTCCCCAGACCTGGGGTTTTGTATCTGCAGGTTGGGAGCCTCTGGGCAGGCCGGGTGGAAATCAGGCCCAGTTTCAGTGTTTGCTTTTTACTGACTCCAGATGGGTGTCCTCCACCACCCCTAGGAACCTTGGTTTCCCTGTCTGTAAAATGGGACAGTGACTCCTGCACTAAATAGAAGGGGACTGAAATCCAGAAGGAGGTTTCTCCTCACTGGCTCTAGGGTCTCCCACCTACATTAAAAGAGGCTCTCAGGCCTCCTCAGAGGAGGGTAACCTGCTAGCTCCATAATGGTTCTATGGGATATGTAGTATTGCATGCCCATTTTTTGGGTGAAGAAACTGAGGCTCCAAGAGGTGACATGATTTGCACAGAATGTAAAAGGTAACTGGGAGCCCCATTCTGATCTGGTGACCCTGGAACCTAAACATGGTAGCCAGCCCTTCTTCCTCCCAGTCTGCTTCAGGGTTTCTCAGCTCCCCAGGAGCTTCAGAGGCAAGGTTCACATCCGTGGACACCACTGGCAACTGAGCCATGGCAGTTGGGTGGACCTGGGGCTGAAGAAGAGCCTGCCCTAAGGCATGCACCTGACATACATCCCCTCTGCCCTCCCTCAGCACCCCTCTCAGGAAGGCAGTCCACTGAACTCATTTTCCCCCAATACTGGGATTGAACCCAGGGGTGCTCTACCACTAAGCTGCATCCCAGCCCTTTTTATTTTTCATCTGGAGACAGGGTCTTGCTAAGCTCTCCTGGCTGGCCTCCTACTTTTGATCCTCCTGCTTTGGCCTCCCAAGTAGCCAGGATTACAGGTGTGCACCACTGAGCCAAGTTTACTAAACTCATTTTACAAAAGGAGAAACTGAGGCTGAGAGAGGTCATTGTCTTCTCTGCCATCTTGGACTCATGGTGGCAGATTTGGAACTCAAACCTAGCTCTCCCAGCTCCTGAGACCTATTCCCTGGCCACACCCTGGGGGCAGACTCAGGAAAGAGTAAAGCTGTGGCCAGCCATGCCTGGGGGCAGAGAAGAGATTGTGACGAACATCCTGTGGGGTAGATCCCCACACCTGCCTAGGTCTACCCTGTCCTCCTGCCATGAGCCCTCAGGGCACCTCAGGCCCACAGTCTATATGGTGTTTTTTGCAGAAATCATCAGGAAGGTGGCATCTCCCCCTCCCCTGTGCCGGCCGCAGGTGTCCCCTGACCATGGGCCACCTGAGTGTATCCAGCTGATGAAGCAGTGCTGGGAGGAGGCTCCAGATGACAGACCAAGCGTGGACCAGATTTACAGCCAGGTCAGTGCTCCCCAGAAGAGGGGCGCACCATGAGCAATGGTCCGTCCACGAGCTGCCACTCTTGGCCTAGTGCGAGCCCCACCCCATGCCTGGGGCCTGGAAATGCTATGTGGTCAGAGGGCTCAGGCCAGCACTGCCTCCCTGAGCTCCGTGCTCTGAAGAGAGCTTTCTCAGAGCCACGGGTCGTGGGGACATTCACCAGTGCCCTCCTGCAGCCCAGCTTCCGTGAGGTCTCACTACATCCCCATGGCAGCTCCCCAAGAAGCACGGCAGTGGCTTATCTTTGCAGGAGAAGGATGAGGCACAGAGAGGGGACGGGCCTTGACGTGGGGCTCTACCTGGACAGGGCCTCCTGGTGCCCAGTGGACAGGCCATTGGAGGTTGCAAGATAGCTGCTTCCCGAGGCAGGGAGGGGAAGATGAGAGGGGCCCCGGGGTCGCCCAGCCTGCCTTGAGACTGCAGCGGAAGAGTGAGGCAAGTCTGTATGAGTCCTCTGGGCAGCAGTGGGGTGTGTGGGCCTGACTGAGGCTGACAGGCTACAGCTTCCCAGGGCCAAGGCATCAAGCCTGGGGCAGCATCTGGGCCTCCCCTTCCCGCCCTCCATCCCTCGCCACAGTGGTAAGTTGCCAGGATGACGTTCACCAAGTGAAAGGAGCATCCAGACAGGTGAGGAGGGAAGCAGAGGAAGAGGTGACTGCTGGGCAGGCAGAGCAGCAGCCCCTGGGGTCCTTGGGCAAGTTTCCCACAGCCCTTTCTACTGAACTCTGGCTTCAAGGATGCTGTCCCTCGTCGCAGATGAGGAATGGACCTCAGAGTAAATGAGCTCCCAGGTGGGCACACCTTAGAGAGGGTGGGCAGCCCAGCCAGAACAAGCAAGCAATTCCTAAAACAGTAGCCTGGAATTTTCCTAGGGATTTTGGAGATCGGCAGGGTCAGTGAGGCAGGGCAGGAGGTGCGGACCCCGAATGAGGGGTGACTGTGGGAAAAGACTGTGGCAAAGATGGCTGAGTCGGCTAAGACGGGCACACTCTGTACTCAGCATGAAGAAGGTGGACTCACCTCACACTTGCAGGGAGGCCAAGGGTTAGAATGCCTGATTCACACTTGTGCCGCCAATTTCCTAGGCTTTCACCTTGGGTAAGTTAATTGCTTTGTGAACCCCAGCTTCCTTATATATTGCCTGGAAAGGTAATTAACTCTGTCCCAACTGGCTGACTAGGTGTGACCATCAGGTGAGATAACTAATTTTTAAAAAAAGTTGTTCACTGAAAAGGAGGGAGTGAGTGAGGTACAGGAAAAAGAGCACTAACCTTGAGTTCAAAGGGTTTATGTTCGTTTCTCATTGTTCTGGAAGGACTAGCCAATGCAATTTGACAAGAAAGTGAATACTGAAAAGGAAGAAAAAAAGATGATTATTTGCAGATCCTATGACTGCCTTTTTGGGCAATCCAAGGGGAACAATGGAAAATATATTCCAAATAATAAAATAATTTAGTGAAGTGTTTGGTGATTAAAAAAAAAAAAAAAAAAGACCAAGCTGGATGCTGTGGCACAAGCCTGTAATCCCAGCACTTAGGGAGGCTGAGACAGGAGAATCGCGAGTTCAAAGCCAGCCTCAGCAATGGTGAGGTGCTAAGCAACTCAGGGAGACCCTGTCTCTACATAAAACACAAAATAGGGCTGGGGATGTGGCTCAGTGGTCGAGTGCCCCTGAGTTCAATCCCTGGTACCAAAAAAAAAAAAAAAAAAAAAGACCAGTTTGAAATTCAGTTCCACCACTTGTGTGTCTTTTGACAAGTTATCTCACCTCTCAGATCCTTTGTATTTTCATTTATAAAACGGTGGCCCTCCACGTACAGGCGGTCTTGTAGTCAACTTCATGACCTTACTGGTATGTCAAGGTCAGCCATGGCCCTGCCCACCCTGATGGATCGCTAAAGCTTGTGCTTCTGCCTTTAAGGGGAAATACAACATAGGGGCACTTCAGGGGTGGCTGCTGCTCCCTGCTTTGCAACAGTTTGTCTGGGAGAAGTGGTATTAATGGAGGTTGTGTGTGCACCCCCCCCCATGTTCACACTATCACACTCACACTCATGGGTTCACACGGCTAGATTTAGACAAAAATGAGTGCCTTCACTCTGCCTGTTGATGATCTGCCTCTTCTACTGACTGCACTTTGGGAAGGAGCAAACCACATCAGGGAAGGTTCTAGTAAGTCTCCCCAGGAAACCCGCTTCCATGCATCCTATAAGTTTGTCCTTGAAGGGGCGGTTTGTGATCACACATAGTATCCTCAGACAACGATCTAAGAGGTACTTCCATTTACTTGATAGTAGCAGTAGTTGTGTTTCTTTTGAGCAACTAGCTTAATGCTCCATTGTCTTGAAGACTCCCTGGGTTGTGGACTCTATATCTCCCTCTTTGCTCTGTTCCTAACAAGCTTGTACCAAAATGGTGACCAAATTTTAGTATGCATTTCGTATATAGACCTCACTACTGGATTCACGTTTTTTAAAAAAAACTTTAGTCTCTCCTTTGGTCCTAATGTCCTTATATACTTAGTATTTTATTTGTGCCTTTATTTTTTCTAAGCCCTTCAAAGAGTGGTTTAGTATTTGTTTATTTATTTATTTCTGGAATACAAAGATGATTAGAGGGATAGAAATAGTTACATATATTTCATATCCACATATAAAATACACGTAGATTTTATATATGTATGTATTATATATATGTAAAATCTACATATATTCTATTCACTTATTCATCCATGTGTCCATCCATCCATCTACCCATCTTCCCCATCTTTCTCTCCATCTTTAAGAAGAGCAAAGAGAGCCTGTTCCACAATGTTGTTGTAAGGACAGGTCAATAGGGTCATGTGTTTGTTGATGGCAGTGCTGTGCTCTGCCCAAGCTCCTCGGTAAAGTCCTCCTTCAGCCTGCCTACCCCACACAGAACATTTCTCACAGCCATCTGTGCCTTGCCCCCGTCAGGACCACTGTCCCCCTGTCTACTTACACATCTGCCTCTGGCAACCATCCAACTCCTCCAGGCAGGGATTATGCTGAGTTCCTTCTTGTCACCCCAGACTCCCAAGCTGAGGGTCAGGTGTACTGACCTTCATAGAAAAATAAAGATTTTTGTTCCATTTTCAGTTCAAAAGCATCAACCAAGGCAAGAAAACCAGTGTTGCTGACTCCATGTTGTGGATGCTGGAGAAGTATTCCCAGAACCTGGAGGACCTGGTCCAGGAGCGAACTGAGGAGCTGGAGCTGGAGAGGAGGAAGACGGAAAGGCTGCTCTCGCAGATGCTGCCTCCGTGAGTGTGGCTCTCTCAGGGACTTGAGTGCACCTTCATGCACGTGCTCTGGAACACAGTAGGTGCTCAGAAAAACCGGGGTTCCACGAACTCATTCAATTCATTCATTCCTGTTTATTTATCCAACATATTTTTAGACATTTGTTATGTGTAGGGCCCTGGGCTGGGGACACTGGTGTTGAATCTCTGCTCTCCACACCCCTGGGAGCAAGGAGAGGTCACAATGCTCTCACTGCACTTCAGAAGAAGTCAAGTTCAAAGGACAGGGACTTGCTCCCAGGGCAGCCAGCACACCAGCAGACCTGTCTGAAGTCCCCTGATGTTCAACCCAAGAGTTCCTCCTAAATATTCCTCTCTAACCTCCAAACTGTTCAAAGTGTGACCCTGACCCCTCCCACCCCTTCAGGTCTGTGGCCGAAGCTCTAAAGATGGGGACGACTGTGGAACCAGAGTACTTTGACCAAGTTACCATATACTTTAGTGACATTGTGGGTTTTACCACCATCTCAGCCCTGAGTGAGCCCATTGAGGTGGTGGGCCTGCTCAATGACCTCTACATGTTGTTCGATGCTGTTCTGGGCAGTCATGATGTATATAAGGTGAGAATAGCAGGAGGCTGGCATTCTGTCCCTCTCTGTGTTGTCCACTTTCATTTCCATTCCTCCATTTGTGTGTTTGTGTCAGCTAGCCATCACTGTGCAACAAATAACCCCAATACTGAGTGATGTAAAATGGTAAGTATTTGTTGTTGCTCACCAGCTTATGGGTCAGCTAGAAGCTTCTTCTGGACTCACTCATGCATCTGTGGTCAGCTGTAGGTGAGGTGGGTAGCTCTGATGATGGTAGCTGTGTTCTCCACATCTCTGTGGCTTTGACATGGAAGACTTAGTTCTGGTCCACACAATCTCGTTCTCCATCTGGCTAGTCTCAGATTGTTTCCGTGGTGTGTCCAGGTTCTGAGAGAGGGGCAGAGTCACATGCCCTCACCTGAGACAAGGCACACTGCTGTTTCCAACATATTCTACTGGTCAAAGGAAAAGATTTAAGAGATGGAGGAATAAACTCTAGCTCTGGTGGGAGAAGCTACAGAGATTGGGTATGGATCTAGAGGGGTGGACAGGGTGGGCCACTTACATTTATGTGGCCACCATGTTCGCTTGCCCATCATCCACCCACCCATCCCTTAATATCTCCACAGATGGGTCCCTCTGTGCCTGGCCCTGTGCTGGGCAAGGGCAGATAGAGGAGTCAGCCCCCATCCCTGCCCTCCAGAAACCCTCAGGCCTGTAGGTAAATGATGATGTCCACTCAATGAAAGTGGCAATCAGGGGAGGCCAAGGAGGCTGGGAGGGCCCCATGCCAGCTAGGGAGGACTTCCTGGAAGAGGTGCTGTCTTCCCAGCATCATCCCACCTGGGCAAGGTGGCTCCAGGCAGGCCATGTGGGACCACATGTGAAGCCCTGAGGTTTGGGAGGGCTTAGGGGTGTGCAGTGCTGAGTGGGTGGCCATAGCAGGCCGTGAAGGGGCTCAGTGGAGAGGGTAGCAGGGGCCCTGGCAGGGCCTTTGACACCTTCCGTAACCCAGTCTCCATGACCTCTCCATCCTGGGTCTGAGTCTCAGCCTGGCCACCAGTTCCTCTGTAGCTTTATGCAAAGAGCTTCCTTTTCCCCTCTCTGATTCTTTGTCCTTGAATAAGTGTAATGATCCCTGTCCTAGCAGGTTCCCAGATAATGGACGGATCCTCTCCCCTGTGGAGAAGTGCTTATAAGACTCTGAGACACAGTTGCCTCCTGCCCTGTCCTCTCCAGCCCCACCCTGCCGTGGGGACCAGCCCCACATCAGCCCTGCCCCTTACACTGATCCAGGAGCTGGGGACCTCTGTGCAGCTTTTCTCATTGGAAAGGAGGGGAGGGAGGTCCCAGAGACAGCCACACTTGGGCTCCACTGGCCTTAGTCCCCATCCGCCACCCCTGCCCCAGCTCCCTTCCAGCCACAGCCCTCCAAGAAGGCAGAGTGGGGACACAGGTGCTGGGGGCTGAAGTCAGGGTGAAAGGATGCTGGGAAGGAAGGGCCAGGGGACAGCACTCACCCTGCGGTACCAGGCAGTTGCTGATGTCATTATCTATAGTATTCCATTGACAGTAATCACTCATGCTTCCTGAG